>JARHVA010001226.1:2410000-2805000 GCA_037957365.1 Torreya grandis | reverse complement strand
AGGCAGATTGCTACAAAAGATAAATCTTTAGATTATGGGCTAGTTCCCTTGATCTAACTGTTTAGGCTCTAAACTACACTTATATAATAACTTATTGGGGTGAAAAGGGAATAATGAAACATAAAATTAACCTATAATAATGTAGGTGATACACCAAGGATATCTCCATAAACATACTTTAAACTTGCACTATGAAGGTAAATTACTAAAACTGATCTCAACTCAACGTTCTTATAGAATAAGTGTTTCTACATGGAGGCAGATTGCCATGAATTTCTAAAGATGTGTGAATATAAGGTATAATATTAGACACTACTAATCTCCTTCACACTTCAAATATACATAACAAACATTTACACTTCATGTGACCTATTAGAAGAAAGATTACTTACACAATGCATACAAAAGCAGAATGGAAGCAAGGAGAAACAATCATCACTTGTCATCCAAATAGACTAATTGATATGTTTAGGAAAGAATTAAAGATACTAAACCAACATAATAAATTTATTCAAAGGCAAAATAAGATGTCAAACCAACATGGCTTAACCATAGGAATTGTGGATAGTTTACAATGCCAAAATGGATTCAATATATAGAGCAATGGAAGAAGAGAGAGAAAGAGTGACATTGAAGAGTCACAACGCCAAGTGTCAAGTATTGAAGACCAGTTAAAATGTATGAGGAGTTAGAGAAAATATCACAAGGTTATCTTAGACAAGTATCTATTTGAAACATGACATCTTCCTCAAGTTGGCGTAGGGACACTTCATTATCCTTCTTGAAACTATTTTCTTGATGAGCAACCCAATTATCTATCTTTAGATACATTAAAAGTAATTAACACATGTATACTAACTTGAGAAGGTGAAAACATGATTGGTGTAGGTCATTATTCACCCCTCCAACTGATGATCTTCTCTTTACCACTTACTGTTCACTTCTGTGTAGCTACTCACTAGCCCTTTATGCCTAAACTCTCATACTTATCACTAGAGTGACCTTCATATGTTTAATAGAGTTCATTTTAGATATGTGAGACTAATCATTAGAACATATTTGTCTTATATTTTATCATATAATCCTCAAAAAGATTCAAAACCACACTTCTCATCTTAAACTTGGTAGTCGCCTTGCGTCTCACTATTTTATCCACGACTTCCTATAATATTCAGCTTAGTAGAGGGGTATTTATGCATGAATGAGGTAATAATGGGGTCTAAGGAGTTATAATACATCTCTACACACCTTCCAATATTACTTTCACTCATCTATTCCCTTCTGCACCTTCACATCACTTCAAAACTTACAGAAAACAAAGAATTTAACCTATCTATATTAGTGACAATATAGAATAATTGAGTAGTAGGGAGCCTGAGAGAGTTACAAGTAGATCTAAATAAATTTCCAAGTTAATTAACCCATTTTGGATGCATTTATATTCATATTTTCCTCATCGGGATCTTATGAAGGTTTTATGAAGGTTTTAGGTCATTTAGGTTCTTAACAATGATTCATAAAGGTTATGCCCTTAACCCTCGAACCAATGCCACTAGATCAGATTACATCACCCAAATTAACTCTAAATAATTGATCAAGACCCCATATATCTTGTCCATATAGATGTGAGTGAAAGAAATTACTCCTTAGGTAGATACTATGCATTCTGGACACCCTTGAGACAAATTGAGGCCAAAAATGGCCAATATAAGTTATTATATGAAAACCAATGATTCTCATCAACACTAAATTATCCCATGAAATATATCACATTTCTTGGGGAGATCACATGATCATATAAGTGAAGTTAGAAGGCTGATGATTCATGCTTAGTTCTAGGTCTCATAGACATAGACTAGGTTTTTTGAGTATGTGACCACCTGTGAGTGATCATAGTAGTTTTAAGATCTCTTAAAAACTAAGTCAACTTCAATTAAACCCTAAAAATCATCTCATAATGCTTTAATACTTTACATTTCATCCTTTTACCATTAATGCACTAGGTCTACAAGTTACATTATTTGTGGAGTGTTTCAGGTCAGAGATAAAACAATGAAAACTTCCCTTATTAGTTTGACCTCAAGGAGACCATGAAGGTATAATTAAAGTAATTATGACCCCTTGTATCAATTTTCAAAGCCTAACCATGCTTCAAGATACCTCACCACTTCAAATTATCAAGACTAGCTTCTAGGCTTGTGACTGTGTGTAGGGTTTTGATAGGGCTTAAGAACCTTTAGCTATGACTATTTTTGTTCATCCTTATCTCTGGGAATCACATATAAGTGTGATATTATCATTGTGAGATTAATTTATACATGGTCATCTCCATCTCACACCTCTATGTATCAACCAAACCTGCATCCTTCATTAGCTTAGGCTAATCTGTCTCCGGAGTTAAACTGTAGGTGGCAATTAGGGGACTCAATGGATTTTTGTAAGTGATGGTACGTGTCTTAAAACTATACTTAGAACCTTAAATTTATCCTAATGTCACTAGGACCATTTCATACCTAAATAAACTCATTTTTTTCTTGAGACCTTGTAATCATCCCTTTACCTTCAATGCACTAGGTGTTACTTACAAGTTGCATTGTTCCAAGTTCATTTTGGCCTAATGGCACTGTAGTTATTTGAGTCTTTCCATAAATATTTTGATTGAGTTTAAAACCAATTCTAAAATCATCTTATCTTGACCTAATCATCTGATCTTATGATAATATGTTACATCCTAGGCCTAGGCTGCAAGAATGAAGCTATCAGCTTGCCTAGACCTCATAGATTTTCACCAAGGGATAACACTGTGTGGGGCAGAATTCATTTTCCAAGAATTTAAGGTAAACCTTCCCATTGTAACTTTATTTAACTTTGTATCATGCACCTAGGTTTAGATGTATGTAGTGGCCTCACTATTTTAAATACTTATCCCTCTTCTTGAATGGCAGGATATGTTATAGGTCCTAAAGGTGATAAAGACCTATTGTAGAGCTCAGAACATACAACCTAGATCTCCCAAAAATCATTAACACCTCTAACCTTTGACACATACATACTCAATGTGCACCCTACCTATAGATGATAGTGATAATTTAGGTCTATTATGACCTTAAACTAGATGGCTACATGATCAACTGAGATTTATAAAACACATTACTTTGTAAAGGTATTCATTTCAAGTTGTTTGGCAAACTTCCACTTTACACCTTCACTTGCAACTATCAAAACACTATTCTTAGCTTTCATTGGTGTTCATTTATAGGACAAGGAATGATTATACCTATATTTTATGGTAAAAAATGCTAAACTAGGTTGAATCCAACATGAAATGGGTGGATATGCTCTACAAGTCTACATACCCTACTTGGTTCATATAGACCAATCACCAAAGTGCAATCATATGAGAAAAATTGAGCCATTAGGATTACATAGGTAGTTTATAGGTACTAATAACATTAATAATTGTTCATAGAACACATGACGCCAATCTTGAAACTATGACCATGAAATGAAAGCTCACAGGGACCCCCAACATCCACCAAGTGCACTCATTCCAACTCCTCTTCTCCTATCCATACCAAATGAAAACCATTGAAGTTTTTTGAGTTGTCCAAGAGAGTGATATGAGAGAAAAAATGGTTTTCATCAATTTTTGATATATTTAAGTCACTTAAGCTTAGAAATTACCTATGGGGATCTCAATGTACCTTCCTGAAGGATTTTACACCTGTAGATGAGTCACCTCCATCCGTACAACCCCTGATACTGACTTTTTTGCAAGGGATCTTCTTATTTTTATGTTGAACCTACAACATGTTAGGTTCAAAGCCTTTATATGACATTATATGACATGTCATACATTATCTTACTTCTTTAAACATTTGTCTTTTGTGAAAAATTGTACAATTCCTTAAAATGACCAAAAAGGAGACATAAAAGGACATTAAGACAAATGGACAAGTATGAAAAAGGCTAGAACATATCAGATGAGCCTCAAAGGTGTGAATTGACCTCATTTAGGACCATGGTGACCATTTTAAAACTTAGAGGACCTTATGAAATGTTTGAATATGCAAGGGGGTTGACCCAATTTGACTTAAGGTGAAATTTTGGTCAACATTTTGATAATTTTAAGGGTAATATGCTTGTTATGCTAAGGACTGATTGCCTTCTCCTCCCATTGGGTAATGGATTCACTCATATACTGAAACTAACTCTAATATTCCTCTAAAAAGACTCAAAACTCACACCAAACACAACAAGAAACAAACACACAAAAAAAGATAATAAAACACACACATGTGCTCTCTAAACACTTAGGGGAAATACACAAACAACTCACACCAAACAATGTGCCCAACACTTATGGAAAACCAAACCTATCCTAATATAAACAATACCTCAAAACACTTGAGGTGAAGAAAAACTTCTTCATTTGTTCAACTAGGGTCAAAGATAATGCTTATAGAATCATTGCTACTCCATGAAAACAAACCATCATAGAATGAATGTTTGTCAATGAAAACTTACTTATGGATGTAATCAAATGACTTACCATCTTTGGAGCTTCTGCTAACTACAAGTGTATCACTTAGAAATCTCATGAACAATCCATCTAGTTCTCTTAGAGGTTTGTTTGACTTTTCAGCTTGAATTTTATCATGTGCACTTGGCACTCCTCAATTTGATCATTGGGAGTCAATAAATATTTCCAACTTCAAATGTATTTTAATCATGATATGTCTATTGTTGGGAGTCATCGATGTTGTCTTCTTATTTACCAAACACTTTATGGTCTACCAAAGTTATTTTTTTCTTGGTAGATACCCACACTCTTCCTTACATTTGTAATGTCCCCTTCTAGTTAGACCTTGTACTTTCAATAGGATTAGCCTATTAGTGGCCCTTGTAGGCTAATATGACAAGGTTTGAGGGTCCTCTCCATAGTTACCCAAATGGCAGTCAGTTTCTTTGGGGAAGTTGTGACATATTCTGGAGGTTTTCTAATGATTTATTAGAATGTTCTATTTTTAGAAACCTCATGTTACAAGATGATGTTATATTTGTGATTTATGATATAATTAATTATTTTATGTTAAAGTGAAAATATAATATATTAAAAGGGAAAATAATAATAATAATAAAATATTATGATGTTTCTAAAAGCTTCCCAAATGAAAAAGAGTATAAAGGGAGGTGTGGGCTGCCATTATGAATTATCCCGATTTGATGTTGTCTTTGCTGTGGTATGCTGGTGGAGCGTAGAGTTTCCTGTAGTGAATCAATTTGTATTTGGGAATGATAATTCCCATTGATAACATAACTGAGGGAGTGAAATATCTCTTGAAGGGTTGCATTTTGGAGGTGATATTTTAGTCATCTCAATTGGAGCAAAATTTGTGGCCACTGGCTAGTTTTGGAGAAATTGATTTGGTGAATTTGTGGAAGTTGCATAGCTATCTCTTTGGTGTTGGTTTCTATATAGCTTGGCATCGATTTTTCCTTGGGCAAGAGAATAGATTGCATTGTAGAGAAAGCTGATATAAAAATTAGGTATTTACAGTCAAGGAAGGATGCCATTAGGAGGGATGTTTTTGCTTGTGGGGGTTCCATTTTGCATCGATTCTCTACTTGGATTAGTGCGTACACTTCCTTGGAGCATAAAGATGATATTAGATGCTTGAGGCAGTGCATATTTAGTGTATATTATTTTAAATTTGAGATCAGACCAAAATAGGGGTGGTTGGCTTGGAAAATTTGATTTGGCTTGGGAGATCATCCTTTCGCTGGGAAATTGCTTGCTCCTTCATCTATTCTCAAATGCGCCTCAATCCCACCAGGGTTCATTGCTTACAATCCATCCTTTAATATAGTTTATATTTACAACTGTAGGTGTATGTCCTTCATACTAGCATACCATATAATTGTAATTCTTGTTTATACCAAGAGTCTTGGTTAGTTTAGTGGAGCATTGTATCAAATCATTAATACAATTAAGAATCACAAGTTACTGATCATTTATGGTTATCTTTTGAGCATTTGAATTGAGATAGTAGGTTGCATGCCAACATTTTGACTAAATGTCCATTGGCTGTAAGTGATTAGTTTGATTTGTAAATTCATCTAATTGCATAGAAAAGAACAAAATCTGCATCTAGAACTCAACATTGTCATTCTTAAATTTTTTTGAAGCTTTAATCCATCATAATTTAAAAAAATCATCAAAACTGTGACAAAAATCAGGAAGAAGCACTTTGCTTACAAAGTGTTTGAAAAAATTACAAGGCAAAAAATTGAGATAATTAATAGCAGATTGGGTAAGGATTGTTACATCATTCATTAGATACATGATTGACCTCATCATTAGGCCTGTATTTGTTTTAAAGAGTTTTATACCTGCTTACCTTCTCAAACTTCTACATGCAAATCTAGAATAAAATTCTAAAAGAAATATGCAAGTGTTGATTATATAGCTTTTGCTAGGTTATGAAATACTTTGCCTAATGCAATTTAAATGAACTAAGATATATTTTTTATTATTTTATTATGAAAATAAGGTGAGATGATACTATTTAATCTATGTTTTTCTAACATGTAAATGGACAAATCTAAAACCCTACCAAGTAAGACTACTAAGTTTAGAAAAATTATCTTTGCATATGAAAGCTAGAACCTAGTTTCGAAAGTATTTAAGTGTTTTCATATGAAATGGAATGATATATGGATGAGAGAATTAAAATATAATATTTTTATTTTCTAAATATAATGACCTAAAACAGAGTTTTTTCACTATGAAATAATGAAATTCTAGATCTAGTATACTAGGTTTTAATTGTCTAGATTGCCTAGATTTCTTGTGTGTAAACATGTGAGAGTTGTTTTGTATATGAAGGTTTGTTCAAAACTAAAAATAAACAATTTTAATTTGTTGTACATGTTATTTTAATTCAAATAATCTACCTTAAGTGTGATATAATACTACATTATTTGAACTGATCTATCATGCAGTTGAAAACTATGAATCTAAACTAACTTTTTGTACAAGGAGAAAAAGAGGAAAAAATATTATTTTGTTTTTATTCTATGCATTTTTGAATATGAAATTATTCTAATAAATAAAGGATACTAAACTATTATAATCTAAAAATGAAAACAATATTAAAATAAATCCTCTAATCTGGTCAATTTTTTTAACCAAGCAAAGGCAAGAGATTTGTTGAGTAGAACATCCTTAGTAAGATACCTTCTCTACTCAATGTAGTCATAAGAAATATCTGACAAAATATGGTAATTAAATAAGGATAAAAAAGAAGACAACCCTAGATAAGAGTGCAATTATACTATGGTTAGTTGATCCACTGATAACAAAGACTATGTTGTTGATCTAATGGATTCTCTCCTCCAAAATTATGTAGAAAGACAAAAAGGTGACCAAAGATAGATCAAAACTTATCTAAAACTAAAAGCATATGGGATTAGGTTCTATAAAGTTTGAAAGCACCAATCTTTAATTAAATTTTTTTATCTAAAATTCATCTAAAACTGAGATAATTGTGGAATAAGAAGGGAGGTTGCAAGGATAAGTTTAATTATTGGTTAACTGAAATATAAACTTTAGAGGAATAAATATTGATAGAAACAAGAGTGTGAATAATTTTGGATATCATGAAGGCAAAATAAAATGAAATCAATGAATAAACATGAAGATAAGCATGTAAAATGCATGAGAACTCAATTCTTAGATGCCAAAACTCAGAACAGATAAACTGTGATGAAACCACCATAGTTTGTAGGTGACAAGTGTGTAACCACTCTAAACTAAGACAAAATTTCCCTGTATAATTACACAACCACCCTATATATAAATAATATGTCATGGTGGTTTATGAAACTACCATGACAAAACAAGACAAATAGTGCTGATTATGTTAAAGAGACCATTGATTGATCACAAACTGTAATAGTTTCATCTTAGTATGGGTAAGTCAAGAAACAAGGTCATAAATGATTTAGAATAACAATTTTAGGGTTTGAAGGGGTCCAAAGAGAGAGTACATGGTAGGAATGCTAGAGAGAACCACACTTGAGCATATTTATGGAGATCATTGCATCATTATCAGAATTTTTAGAAATGTCAGGCCAAATAATTTTTATGTGCATATGTATTTCCCTTTCGAGTGGACACCTTGTCATGAATTGAAGAGGGTGTGGTCTTGAGTAGGGGCATATTGAAGGGAAAAGGAGGATTATAAAACTTACCTTACTTGTGTGATACAATAAAACTAGTCGAGATACCATGTAACCTACAAACAAAAGATGAGGATCTAGTGTAGATTAACAAAAAAGCATAAAATGGACATAGATAAACAAAACGTAGACAAGTATACTTATCATGTATGTGGGGTCAATTATACAACATGAATATGTCATGTTAGGGGACTGAATTTGATGCTATGTGACATGTACTTGAAAAATTAAAATGATATGCAAACATGCTATGCCAAAGTAAAACTATTAAAATGTGTTAGTTTTGGACATAAAATGTGCTAGTAAAGTAATAAACATATCTAAAAATGTAAAAATATGAATTTAGAAGGAAAATTACCAAAAATAGAATTTTTTATAACACAAAGGCTAGTTAAAAAGCCTATATATTCAAAACCTTTCCACTAATAGAAATAATTTATGCAAATTGATTTGTGAGATTTTTGAGCTCTAGATTCACGGTGATGGGATTGAGATAGAAAATAGCTAAATCAATAAGCACAATGAGGAAATGGTGAATGTACTAGCTAGAGGTGAAGTGGGTTAAGTTTAGGTTAGTTTTGAATATTTTTTTATTTTTTCCCTAATTTTGAAAATTCATTAAAAATGCTCTTAGGTCCATAAAATCTTGAAATAAATCACATAAATGGGATTGGGGGGATGGGTAGAATAGGGATAAATTATTATTTGACGTAAGAATACTTGCCAAGATAGGTAGGCATATAATTTTTTTCTCCCCATTTAATCACACATATGTGTAGATCACTCACCTATAGAGGCATACAACTCTATTAGAGTCTTCAATGAAGGCTCTACAAGAAGTGATTGCAGCAGGAGGAGGTCAGGTCTCTTTCGGTCAGATTTATTATACACAGACATGTATTTATTTTTATATTTTTTTGGAATATTGATACATTTTCTCTCTATGAAGGTGAATTGTACTTGAGACTCAAATGTACAAACTTGATATTATTATGATATATATAGAAATTTTATGCTTTATTTCAGTGACTTGTCATGAAGTGTTATGTGTTTAATTTTCATATATGCTCTTTCAGTTTATGCACTTTAGATGACTAGGCATGTGATGATATACTATGTATCTCTTATGTTTTTGGTTATACTATAAACAATGTTTATATATTTGTATTCAAAATGTATGCAAATGATATAATGCAAAATGATGGATATGTGTAAAACTATAAATATGCTAACACCTCTTTTGTAGGTGATGACCAAGTTATTTCATTTACACAACATATGAATTTCAACTTGTAACAAAAGAATGAATGGGGAAGTAGGATATGCATGAGATGGTAAAATGGAAACTATACATAAAAGGAAGATGACCTAATCCTTACGAGCAAAAGAGAAAAATGAACTTCTTGATAGAATTATAAAATAATAAATTTATTAGATTCATTTAGAGGTAACTAGCCCTAACATAATCGAATAATGGGATAAATTTACCCTTTTCATCATATACATGTAAACAATCCATTTTTAAGAACCTTTATTGGAAAAATTCTAATTTGATTATTCTTTTGCATTTACTTTTTACTTCTCTTTATAACCCCTGCACTTAGTCTAATGTAACTACGAAGACACATGGACTCATCACCAATGATAAGATGTAGGTGATTAACGTCATTTATTCCCAATGCTAGCCCCACACAACTGCTAAGATGCAAGGTCTCAACACCGAAGTTTAGTGAAGGGTGAGAGACATGAAATTTGACTTTGATTTGCATAAGCTTTTGATTTTTACATGAGTATCTTTATTTTTATTTGTCACATTTTTTTAAGACCCTTACCCCCTAATCTTGGCCCCATGAAACTAGTAAGATGCAAGGGCTCGTCATCTAATACCAAGATATGTGATCAAGGTTACCTTTTTTTAGCATGTTATTTTTTCTACTTAGAGGGAATCGTAAGAGGAAACATTGTCATGGACAAGTATAAGATTTGACAGCAGGATAGCATTTTCTAAGCTTAAAAAGAAGTTATAGGGAAAGAGAGGTATACTCTGCTCATAATAACTAAGACAAGAACCAATGTAATGTTGATTTTGAGAAAATTTTCATAGGAAAAATGGGTAATATGAAAAATGAAATGGGATGGTAAGATGCATTTTGAAATTTTTTGTTATGCGAACTAACAATTAAATAATCACCAAGAATGACATATGGTATGAAAATATGACATGTATATAATATAAAATGCAATGTAATGAGGGAGAATGAAATATAATGACTAGATATAAAATCATTTTAGGGTAGAGAGTTCACAGACTCACCAAACTCTTTGTCCTCTAAGTGCATAATTGATAGGCTCTATTCTAAAAATTATCAGTCACTAAATAGGTACCTAAGCTGGGTCTAAACTTTTGACCTTCTCCTTTCTTTTTATCTATTCAACTGTCAAGTCTCATGACAAGGTCTCTTACATGTATATGGTGTTTATGCACATATTTGTGAAGTTCACAATACTACCAATAAGGCATGATTAATTCTTTGTATTGTCATAATTTTTAGATAAGGGAAGACAAAATCTTATGAGCACTCAATGAGCTATTTTCTATAGTCTCCTTCATTTAGGAGGTTTGAAAACATATTTGTGAAGATCATAGTACTATTGATAAGACATGATTGACTCTTTTTTTCCTATTTTCATGCTTGGGGAAGTTGTGAGAACTCAATGAGAAGTTCTCCATGGTCTTCTTATTTTTCAAGAGGGAGAGAAGACCCAACATTGAGATTTTTTGGGTAGTTATAAGAACAAATGTTAATTTATACAGTGCCTATGGTTAATATACAAATAATTTCCTCAAGCCTTGGCATGGCCAAGGAAGGAAAAATGGTTTTGTTGTCTAATCTAATGTCTAAAATATGCTCTACTAGAGCTTGCGCCTTGATGATGGGGCATTTGGTGATCATGCTGAAGATATGGATCATCAATCTATTTTTTTGATTTATCTTAATACCCAAAGAGTTATATTATGCCAATGTTAATAGTGGGATTGAGAGTCTTTAGATCTAGAAGCATGTGGGGAGTGTTAAGTCTCTATTCAGTATAGGTCGAAAGGGAACTTAACAGGTTCATATTTTTTGAAGATGTTAATAATCTCAGCCATAGACATAGTCAAGATGATTAACATTGTTACAAGATCTTTACCATTTTCCTTTTATACTATCACATCTTCATTTTCCTCATGTTTATCCTTAAAAAGAGATTTAAGAAGTGTTTAACCCTTTTTTGGAAATAAATATTAAAATAAAGAGTAACCTAATAAAACAAATAGTTTAATCTACTCTTTAAAATTTAGCCAGTTAATGAACTTAGATTCTACATATAATATAATAAGAAATACTAAATCTAAGCATGTGCCAAATATATAAAGTACAACATTCAATATTCTAACAATAGAAATATGAAAGAGAATTTGTACTTAGATTATACACTGATGCATAGGCAGATCTGAGCAAGGTAGGTGTATAAATAGATTGTCCAAAGATTCTGATCTAGTTGTCAAAATCTTAAAAATTAGCTTTTAGCTAGCACGAATACTTGCATCACCCTGAGAACACTTGTATTGATGTTATTGTTTGTGCTTTAATGCATCTATCCTATATGGAATATTGAATAAAACTTCCACCTTGGTCATTATAAGTTTTATATTATCTTTTAGATTATGTGTTAAGATTATGGACATAGAATTTTGATATCAAAATGTAAATCAAACCCTAGATCCTCCTCTTAGGTATTATCACCTTGCCAAAAATGTGTTAGTGAGATCATGAATTCAAGCTGACATCAAGGATCTCTTTACCAATGAGTGATACCTACATAGCCAATACTCTGAAGAGGACCTCATACATATGTAGTTCTCCTCTTTGTGTTGGTTTGTATGTGAAAAATGGTGTAAAATGTTATATGTAAATACATGTAGTGATGTAGCTTGTAACTTGAAAAATATTATTCATGGGCTATTATTTTAATGCTTTAGACCTGTAATATGATTTCTCTTATGACTGATATAGAAATTGGGAAGAATGAGGAAATATGACTCAATTGTACAATTGATTAAATGAGCTTAAATAAGTGCTTACTTGGTATTTTGTAGATGAATAATGAGGTGGTTTAACTTGTATTTATATAAAAACTTTTGAAAATACTACCCAAAAAGGGTTAATGATATTTATTATATTGATCGTACATATCAAAATATTTGAATATTGAGTCGTTGTAAGGCAAGGACATTTATGTTGGGACAAAGACAATAATGTTGATGCTATTTTCCAAGTCTGAATGCAATTGCTTAGAAATATAAAACATTTTTGAAGATATATAAATACAATGAAGTATATATATCATAATTCATGTGTACTATAGGCTACAAGTGATTTGGGTAATCAAAATAATAAGGTCAGACTACAAGATAATTTTTTTGGCCTTGTGAGGTGGTAAATATGATCTTATTGGCTGATAGGAAAGTTAGAAACTAAAGGGTAGAGCCTTGAGTGAAATTTGTCAAGTTTACAAGACTTATTTAACATATAAATCCATTATTTAGGAAATCTAAATTTTCCCCCTTTAATCTAGTAATGCATAAGGATGAAATTACTTGTTTAAAGGAAAGAAAATGTGCATCGTGGTGTGTATAACACACCTTGATTTGCATGAGCCCCATTTGAATTTATTTTATGTGTATGTCCTATAACCAAGAGCATGTTAAAGGTATAATTAGTGCATAAAATATGAAAATGAATAACTAAAATTTTTTGAAAGAAAAGAGAGTAAGGAAATAGTACACCTATGTGTTAATAGAACCATGTCGCCATATGATAGTTCAATTTGTTAATGATGTTTCCTTGATAAAGAATTAGAGAGAGGTTCACAACTAGATTTTGGATATGTGAAGAGGGAAACTAGAGGTTGATCATGCCCCAAGCCAATATAATGGTGAGTTATGCCGAGTCCATTAAGAGTTTAGAATCTCAATTACACAACTCTTATATAACATAATCTAGCCAATCTTGCCTGAGTTAAATGGTGTAACTATATCAACACATAATAATAGAATTAATTTGAAATCCATTGAGAACACAAAATATCGATCAAACTAATAAAAGAGCTAATCGTTATAATAGATAAATCTCAAATGATGCATCTTGGTAGGGTTGATACATGAATATTGGTAGAATGTGAATAATGCATCTTTAATATAGTGCATTTTCACAACATATGAACCTCAAAATGTGTCTCAAGTTGAAGTATTTGTCAAAATATAACCTCTTCTCTATAAAATTATGTATAATATGTATCACAAATCATAAAAATTGGTCCAAATCTATGCCAAATATATACAATTATGTCCCAAGTGTATATCTAAATCATGTAAAATGAATCAAATTCTATCAATTTTATCATTTATATGTATGTGGAGTCATGTATATATGACATTACCCCACTAATATATTCCCCATTTTGAGATGAGGGGAATTGGATAAAGTGATAATCACCTTATCTCAAAAGGATATGATGACTATGATGTATTTGTGTGAACCATGTAATAAAGAAGCATATAGTAGTATAATGTTGAAGTGGATATATCAATGATTATTTTAGTATGCATAAAAACCCTAAAATGCATGATATAGATCATGATAAAATCTAGAAGATAAAAATCTCAAAATAAAATCAAGTACACACATAAGAACACTCAAAATTCATGCAAAGAGGGGTCTAAGGAGACCACAAATAAGGGGCATGTTTAAAAGTTACAAACATAAGATGAGGACATATAAAAATGTTTGCATACCAAAGAAACAAGAAACACTAAAGGCACTATGGCCAATATGCAAAGAACATGTTTAAAAGTTATAAAAATAAGATAAAGAATCAAATAAGAAGTACACTCAAGTAATCCATGTGAAGAGAGATGAATTAAATAAAATAGAAGCAACTAGGATAAGCATGTCATACTAGTGCCTACATAAACGTGTTAGTAAAAAATGTCACATAGAATAACTTACTAAAGTACATTGTGTAAGATAGTAACATGAGTATAGGCATGTGTAAATGTTAGTATATAAACTCAAATGGAGATGATCATAAAATAATATAACTTATGTCAATCATGATCATATAGAAATAATATATCCCCAATGTAGTGTGCCATGAATTAATAGGAAAGGTATAACATCTACATGCATATGTATCATGGATCTAATGTATGCATGTATCACAATAAAGTACCCATAAAAAAGGTGTGTAAAGAAATGATATACTATCTATAGATCATGAATCTAAAGAGGTTTATATTATTGTTAGTGAATACACATCAAAAAAATTGAGATACCATAACACCCTAAGACTAATCCCTATGATTGAGAAAGATTAAGCAAATGATGAGTAAAGTAAAAGGTAAAACATAAATATTTATATCCTTGAAATTATCCCTTTGATTTCTAGTGTAAAGAGGTATGTGCTCAACTTATAGAACTATACATCATTGGCGATATTGTATCCACATATGGGCAACATCTCCCCTTGTCTACATGATGTTTTGATGAAGAATTTTATGAAGAAATGTGAATCCCTTATATATTTTGGTAGAATAAGTTTAAGTCCAAGAAGATTTTTTATAATGGAGGATGAAGCCTCAATTTATAGACTTTGGTAATCAACGAGGACTATCCATCTTGATATCAAGATGGACAGTTAAAAATGGGTCAAAGTTAGATGGTTGAGGAAGGGATGGGTTGAAATTAATGAGGCATGGGCCAAGCTTGGGCTTGAATTTCTTTGGGTTTTGGTTGATTGATGTAAGAGATATGGGCTTATGTAAGGATAAATAGATTTGTTTGATTTAAATAAATATGGAATTCTAAAAAGCTATGAAAAAACTCCATTAGTGATGGATTAGTTAACTAATAATGATTAATTAACTAATATAATGTGATGCAAGAGGCATGGGTTATACCAATGGGGCATGGTTAAAGCATGGTCTTGACTTGCCTTGGGTTTTGGTTGAGTGATGGAAGAGGTATGTGTCTGGTTAGAGTTTGTCCCCCTCCATGCCTTGTGATGTCAAGATTTGGATTTTTTACTAAAATAGGCTAATGTGAGGATAATTATGTTTTATGAATTTTTAGAAATTATGGATATTCAGAATCCATGGAATTTTTTATTAAGGAAGAATTAATTAATTAATTTAGATTAATTAACTTAATGAAAGAGGATGTGAATAGTGAGTAATAAATAGTGATAATGGAGGAAATCATCCATCATGCATATGGGACAATGAATAATGATAGTGAATAGTGAACAATGAATAATGATGATGAATAGTGAATAGTGAAGGAAAGTTATAATCGATACAAAGTGTCTGATTTTAAGTATCTAAATTTTGCCCCTCTTTAAGAAGGCATTATGAGACACTAGATGAAGCAACAATTTTTTAAAGAATGAAAAAGTTAAAAAACATAGATGAAAAATCAGATGAAGAAATAATTAGTGACCCATGATGATAAAAAATAACTAGTAACCCATGATGCCCCCTCAATAGGGCATGTAGGACATAGATGGGATCTTGAAAAAGTGAGGAAGCAGCTAGAATGAGAGTGATTAATCCATATGAGCTAATGCTTGCACATTTTGATATCCAATGATGATATAGTAGAAAAATGATTTGCCCCAAAGAGGGGGGAATTGGGAAGGTTGAATCCCATGATAAATGCCACACTTTGATTTTCCCTAGTAGGGTGAAAACTACAGAGTTAGGGAATAATTGATCTCAAAACAAGTTGCACACTTTGATTTGCCCTAAACAAGGTGAAATTTACAAATTTGGAATTAGAAGAAATGTTGGATGATGGAATTACCCCAAAGAGGGGGATGATTGATTAATGATTTTCCCCAACATGACAGATTTAATTGTTGACTAAATTTATTGGTTGATTAATTGATTAGAAAACATAGCTCAAGGATTTAACCTGTTACACAAATTAAAGATGAGATGAATGACACAAACATATATGCGGTGGTGTAATGACTTCTCAAAGAATGAAAAAGTCAAAAAAAAACTAGGCACAAAGGTAATGAAAAAAATGATTAGAAGAGCACAATAATGGTTGAAGAATAATGAGATAATGGTGGTAGAATTGGCTCCAAAAACTAAACATAATTGAGAATTGCCTACATAGTCTAAATGGACCTCAGGCCATTGTAGTTCCCCCAATATGAAATAAAATGATAAGAAATGATGAATAATAGAATAGAATAAATAATTTGATAATATAATGAAGAATAATAATGGACCAATGTGTATGACTCTTTGATATGCTTATTTGGAGATGCACATCTTGAGTAGGATATATGTAGCTATAATGTTCAATTATTTTGATTTGATTAAGGAAAATGTGATGATGTGATTTGGTCGAATATGACTAAAATTATTGGATTAAATAATGAATGATTTTTTAATGGGAGATACTGCCAATGTAGTGTAACATCGTATATAAGCCTCAAACACTTATTTTTTAATGTAACACATGATGGTATGAATCATGATATAAAACATCATGATGGGTTGGTCATAATGTGCATAAGGACTAACTCCCATTCCCTTAGACAAATTAAAAAAACACACTAATGATAGAAACCATGATGATAATGTTGATGTATGTCAATGGATGGACTCAAAGACAAGTGCAAGACAAGAAGCACCATGATGATGGCCTTGTTATCATAATGGACTAAGCCAAGGTAACAATAATAAAATCAAATAAACAAGAAAAAAAGAAAAAAAAAGAAACATAAAGCATAATGTCTATAACCAAGTCAAAATCAATGTGTGAAGGCTCATTGAAATAATAAATTGAATGGTGCCCCCAAGCAAGGATGCATGCAACAGAATGACACATCCCACAGGGGAAAAGACACATCCTGAAGTGGCTAAAATTATTGGAACCAATAATTAATCTACCATAGTATAGTATATTTGGGAAGGACACAATCCAACAATTGCTAGCATGAGTGGCTTAATGATAAATCAAGGGTATTGTTTGGATTTAAGACAAGACAAATATTTTTTGAACTTTTGTGGCTTAATATATCTCATTGAGATTTTAAACCTTTTCTAATCTTTAGATTTTTTGGAATTTTCAAGTTTTTTTAATGTTTTTTTTGGAATAATATAGTTATACAAATATTTGGAAAATAGGATATATAAGGGGATATGTACAAGGGGACCGTTTAGCAAAAGAAGAAGTAATTTTGGGTAGGGGTTCAAATTGTTAACTCATAAAAAAACGTGAGCGTGGCTTATTTTACTTTCAAAATGGTGAAAGTGTGGATTAAAATGATCATAAAATGATGAAATCATGGCTTAAAATTCCCACAAAATGAGGAGAATGTGGCTTAAAATAATTATAAAATGATGGGAACGTGTGTTGTAAGAACATCATGATATAATCAATTATAATTACATAAATATGCCAATTTTTGACTTTGATAGGTTTAGGAGGTATAGGGGGCATGTTCATGTGATTTTAAGTTGTCAAACCTCCATGATTTGCTCAAAATATTTAGTTTTCCATTTTCCCACCAAAATTGGGAATTCTAAAATTTGAATTGTTGTAATAATTTTTGCTTGATTTTACATGTTGTAAAGGGATTGGTCCTTTTGTAAAAGGTTATTAAGGTATATCCATATGTGGTAAATGTATTTTAACCCTAAATTAAATTTAAAATATCTTAAACTAGTCTGGAAGCATATGCAACATAAGAGAAGGAAAAATTGGACAAGTTTGAAGATAAGTCATAGAAGTTGAGAGATTCTTGTTGATAGAAACAAGAACAAACTAAGTTTAAACAAGAAATAATATTATTTTTATGAATAATGTGATACAATAAATCAATGAGAAAGTATAATAAGATAAGGAGAAAAGGAGTAAGTCTGCAAGAGTTGTAAGGAGGAGGTGTGGTTAGAGGTCTCTAGGTTTGTGTGGAGAATCTATGGTGTATACATAGGTGTGTGTACCAAGTTGAATACATATGAATAAAAAGGAGATTTTTTTTATGATTTTGATACTTATTTCACATAATTAAATGTGTGATTTTTTATTCCAAGTAGTTATTTGATTTTACTTCATGCTCTTATGGTGTTTATGCAAGTTGCAGGTTTGAAACATAGTGCATAGGGTTTGGTAATCAAGATAAGATGTCTTTTATCACTTATCATAATTGGTTCGGTAAAATTTTTATGTGATAGGGAATAATAATAGTGTCATAAATATTTTACAATTCAAAACATTTGAATATCCATTGAGTTCTAATTCATTGCCTGTGTATAGTCAAGAAAGTGCACTTACAACAAAAAAAACTTTGTTTTCTTCATGATTTTGGATTGTTAAAGGTATAAAATTATATTTAAGGATATTTAATGGTGGTTAAGAATTTATACAGGTGAAATAATATTAAAAATATCTCTAAAACTCAAATTATCCAAGTTTGTATGTTCTCAACTAGTACACAGGCGTACTAGGGTTTTCAATTAAAAAATCACTATATCTTAAAAATTAGCCTCTAAAATTGATGAAAATTGGTAGGAATGTGTATGATAAAGTTATAAAAGTGTTTTAGATTAAGGTAAAAATAGGTTTTGAAGGGATCTCGAAACCCTTAAATAGAATCAAAAGAGATAAAGCATTACCATGCACTAGGAAGAACATTCCTAAAACCTACTAAAAAGTAGCAACAAAATCAAGTTATACAAGGATAACATCAATATCCAGTTTATAATCAGCCCCCTAATATACCAAGTAATGATTTAATATCTATTTTTTAGGGGTAAAATCCAAAATATTTGCCTACCTGCCATCAACAATATTCTGCATACTTTCTTGCTCTCTGGTTTTCTTAGTGGATCTTCTTCCAGTTTTGTCCGTAGAACCGATATCCGGTTTCACCTTAAAATGTTGTTCATATCTTTTTCTAGATTTATCCTGAGTATAAGCAAGATGTTTCACCTTAGTTTGCTGGTCTTTTTTACTACTTCTAGTTTCTACCCCCTTAGTACTGATCTTTTTTTCAGCCCTTTTTCTTTGGTTAAGAAAATGCTTTAAGTTTTCTCCATTATCATTCACAGGAAGCTCATCCAAAGGGAAATCATTATCAACTTGAATCTCCTTGAACTAATAAAATGAAAATCTCCCTCCTCTAATTTATTTCTAGCTTCAGCCAAGAATTCACCTTCCTCTAGCTCAGTTTTGTCATCTACAGCTCTCCATCGATCTTCTATCCTTTGATAGAACACGATTTGTTTTGATAGATTTGTAAAATCATCTATTCTTTGTACATGTATTATGGTATCTGATTGCAACCCAAGTTCTTCTTTCTCAAAATTTTCTTTCTCAAAAGAAAGCTCTTTATCC
Source organism: Torreya grandis (assembly GCA_037957365.1). Taxonomy (NCBI): domain Eukaryota; kingdom Viridiplantae; phylum Streptophyta; class Pinopsida; order Cupressales; family Taxaceae; genus Torreya; species Torreya grandis. The sequence continues at coordinate 2,785,300 of JARHVA010001226.1, read as the reverse complement.
GCCTCAGTATGTGGAGCTTTAGGATCTTCAAAAGAAGGCTCTTTATCCGCCTCAGCATTTAGAGCTTTAGAATCTTCATTATTCTTTTGTTCTTGTCTATGATCTTCTTTGAGTTTCCATACTTTCTTTTGATGGACCTTGGTATTTCTCCCATCCAAAACACTACTAGGATGATTTTTACATTTGGAAGGACAATTTTTGACCAGATGCCCCTGTTTCTTACAAGCATAGCAAGAGTTAGGCAAATCTTAAAAAAAAATCCCTTGAGTTTTTTTTCCCAGCTTGGATATTAAATCCACTTTTTCTGGAAGATAAAGTTATAAAAGTGTTATAAGTGGTTTTATATTGATTTTTATTCTTTAAAAAAATTATCTTAAAAATACAATCAATAGGCCTGTAGGTGATGGTTTAAGAAGGGTTTCAACTCACTAATAGTTGAATATCTTTGAAATGATTCATAAAAAGTATATGAAAAATTTTAGGTAGTTTTCCCACCATATTTTTAAAATAATTTTTTTTTAAGGTCATAAAAGGTTTTATAGGAAAATGTATACATGACTGTGTTTTCTATGAACTTAAAACAAGGCCTAAAAGTCCATGTTTTGATATTTCATGAAGGAATAACTCCAAAATGAATGAGTAAGGAGGTTAAAAATATGATAATAAGGTAATTTAGTATTTTTTGAATATTTAAATATGTTTTAAAAATATTATAACCTCTACATATAAATTTATAACCAATTGATCAACTTGCAGGCCTATTTATGAGACTTAAAGGTATCAAACAAGGTTATAGTCCTAATGAAGGACAAGATTTATTAAAAACCATGTTTATAGACTTTTACAAAGTTGGTAATAAATATTGGATAGAAGGAGTTAGTTGATATAAAAAACACTGTAAAAAAAGGTAATAAACCCTAAGGAAGTCACAAAAAGTGATAATTTTGGATCAAACTAAGTACAAGGAGGCTATAAAGCCTTAAAAAAACCTATAAGACTTAATATAAGAGACATAGAAGATGTATACTTACATAAAATGGTATTAGATCTTAGTAAAAGATCTTGGGGATAGTGTGCATAAGTGAAAGTTATAAAGAAATTGAAATAGGTTCTTGAAACTATAAAAGAGTGAAGGTTAATAGTCCTATACCCCATTTAGGCTTAAAAAGGTAAGAAGAAGAGCACATTGAGGTTTAAGAAGAATAAAAATAAGGTGAAAAATACTTGAAGGTGAAATAGATTTGGATGTGTCAAAAGACCAAGTAGAGACTTTGGGTGAGGCACAATAAGAAGTAGAAAAATAAATGGAATGACTGAAAATAGAGAAGAGCCAAATACAGAGGAATAGTGAGGTGAGAAAATAAGAGGAGATTTATAAAGAGATATATGGAGTGTAATAGGTCCTAGTAGGTTTAATACAAATATTATAATAATAAATTCAAGATCAATCAAGATAGGGGTTCATATTCAAAAAGATAGTCAAATGGCCAATCAAATAGATTGTTGAAAGAAGAAAGAGGCAACAGGAATTCATAAATTGGACAAAGATGACAAGGATTCTATAAAGGCAACCAAGGGAAGAAATTGGAGAAGTAAGTAGGCCTCAATTTTTTAATTCTAACAATATATTTGAATATGTGATTGTAGGTATCCAAGTTGATGAAAAAAGAGCTCAATTAGAGGGTTCAAAAGTTGAAAAGAACAAGGATGACATGTTGATAATAAACCATAGATAGTTGGTTGCAGAAGTACAACTTAAATAAAAAGATAGAATAATGACATTGGGAAAAGAGGATGAAAGCAAATTTAAAATAGGTGAAGGTGACAAAGAAAAAGATAAAGAATAGGTGCATGAGATAAATAAAAATACAAAATTCAGGTTTCATGATGATAATGAAATAATCAAGGCGGATGAAAGACATGAACCAAATTAAAAAAGGCAAGATAAGGATTATATCTATTAAAATAATGATAATTCAACTAAATTTTTTTGACAACATAAATGAGGGAAATAAGGGGAAAATTTTACAAGAATTATTATGCAAGTATGAATATGAATTGACTAAGCATATGGCAGTTCAAGAAGAAGAAAGAGTCTATGAGAAGACTCACTCTAAGGAAATGGAATATCATGATAAAATAGACAAATAATATAAATAAGAATACCAAATGATAAACCTAATTGAAGGCTTGAAGGAGAATTTATAGGAAGAAGTGTCCATAGAAAAGATACAAGGTTTGAAATGTAATGATTTATTTGTCTAAGTGAGTGCAGATTAGTTAGAGGATGAAATATAAGCATTATAGCATGCCTTGAATAAATAAGTATTGGATTATGATGAAAATAAACTTGAGCTAGTGCTTGGAAGGATAGAAAGTGAATAAGAAAAAAAAGATAAAACAATTGATAAATTAGATTGCAAGTTGGAAAAGTGTGGTTGTAAGAGACACTTGATGAGAAAGGTCTTCATATTTTATATATAATGCTTTGTCAAGTTGTGCATGTGCAAGTTTTTTAGTTAAGGAGTTGAAAATCATAGATAAATAAGCTCTTGAAAGAGCTCAAGTAAAGACTATATAAGTTACAAGATAAGCCATCCTCATCTTGGAGGATAAAGCTAGAAAGAAGAAGATGGAGGGAAAATAAAATCCAAAAAATAATTTTAGAGAAAAATATAAGAGTGCATCAAAGAAAATAAAAAGTTTCCAAAATCAAAACTTCATTTGAGTAGGAGGTCAACTTTTCCCACCTGATGTGTATGATGCATGAACATCATGATGAAATCAATTGTAATTATGCAAATATGTCAAATTTTGACTTTGATAGGTTTTTAAGGTGTAGAGGGTGTGTTAATGTCATTTTGAGTCCTCAAAACCCCATTATTTTCTCAAATTCCTTGGTTTTCCATTTTCTTGTCAAAATTGAGGATTTAAAAATTTGAATTATTGTAAGAGTTTTTTAATGATTTGACATGTTGTAAAGTGATTGGTCCTTTTGTAAAAGGTTATTAAGGTATATACATATATGTTAAATGTAATTTAACCCTAAATTAAATGTAAATATATTTTTAAATCAATCTATAAACATATGCAACATAGGAGAAGGTTAAATTATACAAGTTTGAAGATAAGTCATAGAAGTTGAAAGATTCTTGTTGATAGAAACAAAAACAAACTAAGTTTAGACAAGTGATAAGATTTTTTTTTATGAATAATAGGATAAAATAAATAAATTGATAAATTATAAATTAATAAAAGGATAAAATGAGAAATTTTGTAGGGGTTGTAAGGAGGAGGTGTGATTTGAGGTCTCTAGGTTTGTGTGGAGAATATATGGTGTATGTAGAGGTGTGTGTATCAAGTTGAATACATATGAATAAAAGGATAATTTTGTTATTATTTTGATACTTATTAGACATAATTAAATGTTTGAGTATATGTTATAATCATTTATTTTATTTTATTTCATGCTTTTATGGTCTTTATGCAAGTTACAGGTCTGAAACATAGTGCATAGGGTTTGACAGTCAAGACATGTCTTTTATCACTTCTCAGAATTGGTTTAGTGAATTTTTTTTGTGATATGTAAATATAAGTGTGTAATAAATATTTTATAATTTAAAACATTTCAATCTTTATCTTAAATATTGAATATCCATTGAGTTCTAATTCATTGCCTGTGTATAGTAAAAAAAGTGTACTTACAATCAAAGAAAACTTTGTTTTCTTCATGATTTTGGATTTTTCAAGGTATAAAGTTACATTTAAGGATAGCTAATGGTGGTAAATACTTTATAAAAGTGAAATAAATTAAAAAATATCTATAAAATACAAATTATCCTATTTTGTATGCTCTTGGCTAGTACAAAGGGCTATTAGGGTTTTCAATACAAAAATCACTATATCATGACATATAAACCTTAAAAACTGATGAAAATTGGTAATAATGTGTATGAATGTGTTATAAAAATGTTAAAAGTGGTTTAAAATTTATTATTCATCTTAAAAAAAAATTATCCTAAGAATACAATCAACATGCTTGTAAGTGATGGTTTAAGAAGGCTTTAATCCCATTAAAAGTTGAATATCTTTCAAACAATTCATCAAAAGTATATGAAATTTTATAGGTTTTTTGTATATAATGTTTTAAAAATAATATATTTGGGTTAATATCATAAAATTTTCTATAGTAAAATATATACATGACTATGTTTTTCTACAGACCTAAAACAAGGCCTAAAAGTCAATGTTTTGATATTTCATGAAGGAATAACTATAAAATGAATGAGTAAGGAAGTTTTAAATATGTTAATAAGGAAATTAAATATATTTTTTAATATTTAAATTCATTTTAAATATATTAAAACCTATAAATATTAATTTATAACCAATTGATCAGTTTGTAGGCCTATTTACAAGACCTAAAAGACATAATTTTGTGTTCTTGACAAGGGATAATCGAGGAGGAAGGTTAAAAGTTATATATCAAGTAAGAAAACATTATAAAATGTGGAATAAATCTACTAAATCCTTAATAATCTAAGTTGGAGTCAAATATCTAGGTGAGTAGATGACAAACTATTATGTACAAGGCTTATTTAATAAGGTCTAGACATATTATTTTCTATGTATTTGCAACAATCAACATTTAGAAAGGTAAGAATTTGATTTTGATTAAAGATAGCATAAAAATAAGTTAAAGGTATCTATTAAGGTTTTAGAGTTTTTTTTGAGTACTATAATCATCAAACAAGGTTATAATCGTAATGAAGGACAATATTTCCTAGAAACCCTATTTACAGACTTTTACAAAGTTGGTAATAGAGATTGGATAGAAGGAGTTAATTGATGTGAATAACATTGTAAAACAAGGTAATAAACCCTAAGGAAGTCACAAATAGTGATAATTTTGAATCAAACTAAGTACAAGGAGGCTAAAAAGTCTCAAAAATACCTAGAAGACCTAGTGTAAGATACCTAGAAGAGGTCTACTTACATCAATGGGGATTAAAATGATCATAAAATGGAGACAAAATGAAAAAAGGGTCACTGAGATGAACTAAAAAATTGATCATTACATACATATTCCAAACAGACCTCAAAACACTATAGTTCTTTTATAATGGGAGATAATAATGAATAAAATAGGAGTGGATAATACTGGATAATAGTGGATGACAATGAGGGAAGGGACTAGGAATCTCTAGGGACCATGTCATGTGAGAACTAAATGTGTCCAGTTGTCAAAATGTCATGTGGATAATATGTCAAAATATTTTCCAAACAAGTCTTAATATACCTTTTACTTATGTAACAAGGTCAATATGGGAAGACTAATGGTCACAATAATATGGGCTGGGCTAAATATGATTGAATGGCTAAAATGGCTGGCATGGAATGGAACAATATTCAATGTAAATGAGGCTACCCCTAAGTGTCAAGGTATTTGTAGAGAACAAATTATCTATGCATGATGCAAGAAACCTAGTTTTCATCATGTTACTTGCCTAAGGATTCATAAGCATGGTTTTCACCATTGGACAAATTATTTCTTTTTCTCTTTTGATTGTTTTGTATTTTTAATAGATTATTTTGATTTTTTAGCATCTCAATTCAATGGAGAATTAGATATGCATAATGTTGACCGTTTAAATGTTTAACCTATACCTTATTTAAATAGTTTCTCTATTAGGATCTTACTGCTGATGTGAACTACATTGCTACTATCATGATCTTCATTAGTCATTGATTTTGTTTCCTTCAAATTTATAGACAAGATGTCTTCACAATCTCTTTGAAAAAGAGTGCTTCTAGGAAGAGTAAAGAAGGATAGGCATTGGATAAATGATCTGATGTGGTAATGTAATATAGGAGTTCAATGAATAATAATATCATAATGGAATGTATAATTATTAGGGGACAAATGGAGATTAGGATTTTCAGTCACGCACATTATTACTGATTCTAGATTCAACATGATTTTGGTAGTGGTAGGGCCAAAGACCTATGGAAATTCTCGTAATAAACCCATAATAATTTTTTGCTATTTAGACCTAAGAGATGCTATGGTTTGAATATGTTGTGTGTTGTTTTTTAAAATCCTCATATCAATTTTTACAATAATCTTTCTAAGTGGTAAAAATCAAAGTCAAAATAGGTTTAGAGAGAAGTTTAAATATAAAAAGAGTTGTGTCCATGCATTCACATGGGACATGGCCAACTAGCTATCCTCCATGGATGCAATGATGTAGGCTAGCTCACGTTTACACTCACACATCTTAGAGGGACATGAACGTTAGGTATACCATCCTTTATAGATGTGGTGACATAGAGACAACTTAGATGCCCTCACCCACACATCTTGGAGGGATGCAAAGGTTAGGCCTGTCATCCTCCATGTACATGGAGACACCTAATGCACCTATGCCCACATGTCCTAGATGAATGTGGAAACCAATCCTATCTTTCTCCTCTAACATGTTCATGTGGGGAGTGGCATGTTCTTACACTTACATCCTCCCTTTATCCCTTTTACCTCTTCATTTTTACTCATTTCAACATTGAAGACCATGATTTTTTGCTATACCCCTACCTTCCTAACAATGAATCCTTACTAAAATTTCTCTTAAATCCTTAATCACTACCTTTCTAACTAATTCCTTTCCATAATTTTATTTCAAGACCTTTTCCTCATAATCCTCAAGCTAACATATGTCCACTACTTTGCATTTATTTCAAACAATTCATCATTTTCTAACTCCTAATACATTGGATATCCTTGCTTTAATTTTACAAAAAATAATTGCCAACCTAAAAGCCAAAAAGATGAAATATAAATACATGTGATACGATCCATTGGTCATTATGGACTCTAAGATCAATAAGATCTTTGATTCTCAAATCAGACATGTAGATTTAGAGAATTTTCAAAAGAGACTACATTTTGAAAGCCTAACATTGTTGATTGAGTGCCTTGTATAAAATAACTTACCAAAATCAATTAATTTCCCACGTTTGTGTAGTGTACTGATCTGGTGTTCACTTGTGCCAAATATTATAATTCTTAGATAAGATAAATTTGATTAAAATTTGGGCAACTCATGGAAAAACTAGATGGATTTATAATAAGCATGATATTGAGGATTCTCTTTCATTAAGAGTTGGTCAACATTAATATCAAACATGGAAAGGCCCACTGGGTTAAGGATATTACTAAATTCTTAATCACTATTAATAACCCCTGGTTGAAGCATAAGAGAGAGACCTTCTAAGGTTCTCAAGACCTTATTTAGAGTGGATTTCAAGGAAAAACTCTCAAATATGGTTACCTTATTGAAATAGGTAGTAGGTAAAGAGGACACCATGCCCTTCCACCATTAGAGGTTTCTCCCAATGCAAATCATTTTCCATGGAAAGTAATTCATAGATTGGGGTGAACTAATCAATGATTCCTTACATGATTAGTTGTTAAATCTGCATACCTCGAGGCGGTTCTTCATGACAGCCTATCTAGTATATTCATTAGCCTCCTAGATGGTATACATAGGGTTTTCCCAATGTGGTACCATCACACAATTAACATGAGTATTTGAGTGCTTCTTGTATACATATAAATTTGCTCGATTCATTTATCATCACTAATATTACTATTAATCAACATTAATTCTACCATTCTCATTTATCACCTCTAACTATATCCTAATATCACCCCTTATAATAATTAAATCCCAACCCCCTTCATTATTCTTCATCTATTAACCTTACCCCTTCCCAGTTATTCATTAATTAATCTAAATCACCATTATCTACTAACTAATCCCACTTATCCATTATTTGTAAATTTAAAATTCTCATGACTCACCTACCCACCTACCCTAGCCTATTACTAGGCTCTCCTACATCCCTAGTCCCTAATCACCTATTTAATCACCTATCCTAATCCCCTAATAATATTACTTATCCCCTAAATGGATTTTAGAATTTTCCAATTCTAGAATCCTCTCTAACTTAGCCCCTTTCTCTCTAGAAGACTCTATTCCAGAGGCTTCCAAGAAATTTTTAATTCCTTGGATAATCTTCCACCATAGATCCTCCCAACCCAACTTTTAATATTGGCTATTGATCTTCCCTCCATCGCCTATTTAAACAAACCATCTCCATTCATTCTAATGAACCAAGGAGTGTGAAAATAATCCATGCCATAATTAAAGTCATTGATCAAGCTATCATTATGTCAAAATTTAGAGTCTATCCATAACAATCCACAAGCAGAATCAAGAATCATTAAAAATCTACTTGAAGATCTTGGAGAGAGGATAAGAGGAGATAGTTAATGGCAAGAATCTATTATTATTTTTGATTTGATTCCATAATTTCTCCCTTTGATATTATTTTATTTTGGGTTAAATTTACTATATATAGTAGTTTTAATTCATAACTCAAAAATATAATAATACATTGGTGACCATGGTGGGAAAACCCATTCAATTTAACCATATTCTATGTTAGAAGTGTTTTGATAGATTACATGATTGATTAAATGAAGAACAAGATCTAAATTTGATTAAATTTTCATGTACAGGTAAAAAGTGATTTTGCTTTGTAAATTGTGATATTGCATCTGTAGTTTTGCCATAAGATTAGTGATTCTGCACTAACCATCCTTTTGACTGTTAATGGCTTGTTATTTTTGATAGGTTTCTAAATTTTACAATACCATAGATTTGTAAAACATGATTTTATTATAAAGTTTCTATTTTGACCCTGATAGTTGTGATTTTTCCTTGATTGTAGTAATTCACTGTTAACCATTTTGACTAAATGGGTAGTTTTTACAAAACTGCATTTTACTAGTTGCAGTATTGCAAAATTGCATTTAGCTAGTTGCATTATTGTAAAACCACATTTTTCTAGTCAAATATTTCAAAATTACATTTTTCTAGTCATGGTATTGTAAAATCCCATTTTTATAGTTGCAGTTTTGAATCTAAAATGCATTTTTACCTTCATGAAATGTGGTTTTGACTCAAACATAAAATTGCTAACCTAAGCCTGTGATTTTTACTTTCTTATGGTTTTATTGTCTTTGTTTAACTATGATTTGTTTATAGGGAGGAGGTGACTTTTCCCAAACCAAATCAATACCCCTAAATCCCTCTTATATCTAAATTATGCAATATTGCCTATTTACAGAGGCATTTTTGTAATTCATAAATAAATTTGGCTAACAATAGGTGATTTTGATGTAATAGGTCAAATGATATATTTTGTCTATATATAGTTATTTTTCATCATTTTGTATATATTTTTGGAAAATATTTAACATTCCATAAATATTTCTAAACACTTTGTATATATTTTCATTCTACTGCTAAAATCTATCTTTTTTCCCTAAATCACAAAACCACATATTTTGACCTGTAATATTGCTTTCTGAATTACAATACTGTAAAATTACATTTAATTAGTTGCATTATTGCAAAATCACATTTTCCCAAATCATAATATTTCTTAGGACCTATGATTTTATGCTCTTTAGAAGTAGTTTTGAAATAAACTGACTGTGTATCTATGGTTTTACCTTTTGTAGTTACATTTTTGCAATCATTTTTTGTATTTAAATTGTCCCTTTTTAAGTGCTTTTTAAGAGTCACTTTTAGTGAATTTTGAATCATTTCGAGCATCTTGAAAGTCTCAAATTACATTTGGCATTAGAGGTGTTGCTCCTTGACCCTACCCTATACTGTGACATGGAGTGCACTTGGGGTGTTACCCCTTAACCCCGTAAGGGGCACTACCCCTTGACCCCAGTAGGGGCTGTCACCCTCAGACCCCCACGCTGTGACCCCTCATATAAAGACATTATATAGAAAATTCATGATTTTTTCATTGGTTTTTATTAAGGCTTATTGGACTAACATTTTGTTTCTCGTAAGGGTGAATCTAATAACAATTATGACTTACTAACATCCTCTCTTGTAGGTTATATTTTGTGTAACGTCTTGTCTTGCAGGTTACCCCTCAAGATTGATTAAAACTACTAATCATTTGTCTTGTAGGTCACCTATCAAAGATATTTTAGCATTTTGAAAAATCATCTTGTAAATATCTTATGTATATGTCACACTTAATTAGATCAATTAATAAATCTTTTTATCTACTTAGTGTCACCTGAGGGCTAAGGTTGTGTGTGCTCTACTCCTTGTGTCCTTATGATGATTCCTAAGGGATCAAAAACCATTAATAAACCCTCCCAATTTTTTATTTTAAGTTTAACGTGATGTGGAATTGACACCCATTCACTTGCCATAATCACTAGGGGTTGGTGATGCAGATTTCATCACCATGCATTAATCCATACTCTGTGTTTTATTAGAGTATAAATATTAGGGATAACTATCATTAAGATAAGTGGTTAACCCCATATAGGTCTTCCATGAAGAGGAAGAGTTCATTCTCTAAACTAGGCATTAGACAACACCTTACATGGACTTGGGCCCCATTATACCTAGTATATATCAGAGATGCCCCTAGAGAGCCTATTCAATATAACATAGGACCATCACTCATAACAAGGAACTTGATGTTGGAGTCAATATCAACTTCTAAGTGATTATCATGTGTAGATGGGATTGTGAGGGTTTGGGAGATTCTGTAATGGGTCACCATCCTATAGCATCACCTACAAAGATGTTAGATGGTGCAGCCATTGGGATACATACCCAAAATCAGTGTACTAATCTTAGGTTTATGATTTGCTTTATTTTGTGAGTGTTGTGCTAGACAAATGATGTTTTCAAGACAAGTAGGCCTCTTACCCAAAGCCTACACACACATGTCCAGGTATTTTTCATCATCTTGTATATCCTTGAACATCCTTGTCCACACCCTCTTGAACATATTTTCTTTGTAAATTTGAGTGTATCCTTTTAATATTATCTCATATTGTCTTAGTCTAGTCTCATCTACCTAATACAAGTCATACCCCATCCCTTACTTACCCTAATCAAGTCTTGTCATCCCTCCATCACCTATTATCATAGTCTAACCTCATTTTATTCACTTGGCCTTAACATTTTTATCACTTACTCCACCTTGTTTATAAATAATCTTGGTCACATCCTAGTCCTTTCATCACCATATTACACACCATCTTGCCTTGTCATACTCATCCTCAAAGTCTAGGTCCAAATAATATTACCCATCACAAAATTTACCTTACTCGACACCTTGTCACTTGTCTTAAACTTGTCTAGCCTAACCACCTTGTCCACCATTTTATCCCTTAAAACCTAGCCTAGTCATAGTCCTTAAATTCTCATCCCCTTATCCATATTAGTCTTCTCATCAAGTCTGTAGTCATACTTTGATCCTCATCCACATTGGCAAACATTTCTTTTCATCAGAGTCCTCGTTATAAGCTTGTTTGTGTTTAATCAAGTTAGAATCATAATCATAATCCTATCAACTTATTAATCCAACCATCTCATCCTATTTGTGTCGATCATATTAATCTTGAGCTAGTCTTTATCCAATCAATTCCTAGTTAAAATCAATCTCTCAAGTCAGTCTATCCCTTAGTCGAGTCCTAAAGCTTGTCATAACTTGCTCGATCGAATCTAGTCCAAATCATCAAAGTGTAGCTCATGTCCTAATTCAGTCTACTTGACCTTGTCTTATCCCATCAATCATCACATCCCATCAAACATCTAGTCAATCTTGAAATTGCACTAAAGTAAGCCTTTGCTCAAATTTATTCCACACATGCCATCTTCATCCCTTAATATTTTCATTCAATCCCCTACACCTGATGATTAGGGATGGTAAACCACATAATTCATACTTTGCCCCATCCTTATCCATGGCATCCAAAACAAATTTGGTCAATACCTTATTTGAGCAATGCCTCATTGCTAATAGGGATGTACTCCTTTCATGCATCCTTGAGCTAAGAACTCCACATCCTACAGACTTTGACCTCATCGATCCAATATTACCTCTAGTCCACACCCATACACATGAGTCCCATTAAAATACTACATCCACTAATCATAGCCAATCATCTACCCCTTTCTATACTAACAAAGGGAGTCCCATCTTGGCCACCTCATCTACTATCAATTTGCCAACACAATTGTGTCAATAACCATCTAATCTAAAGTCCAATGATTCTATATACAAGTCATGAAGTGAAGAGAACCCCTATAATTCTCTTCTTATATCCTTACAATCCCTCTTTCACCAACTTGTCACTATCAACAAAATGGTCTATGCACCCATATGTCATCTTCATCCCAGTAAGCCTAAGCCCTCCTAGTATAATGCTAACCAATACTATGTATATCACCAAACCTAGGGGCATACCATTAATCAATGTCATAAATTACAAAACTATGTCCAAGACCTAATTTACCATGGTGACATAGAAATATATAATGAATCAGATGAGTCTATATCTATGGGTGAATAATTAAAGATATGTCAAGATTTCATTCCTAATCACAATCAAGCCCATTCCTTTCCAAGTCAAGGTTAAGACACCACATCTAATATAGGAACATCATTCTTAAGAAAGAAAATTTATAAATTTTGGTTTGTTTTGATTCAAGTAGGTCTAGGAATGCTTTATATGGTCTTAGAATGCCTTAAACTTATTTAGTTTTCAATTTTATAGCTTAGGTGTGTTGTAACTAGTTCAAATTTTCAAAATTTGAATTTTGGTAGTGTGTTTTAGGATTGTCCAAGGTGTGAAATAGATGAATCATGTCCATGAACACATTCAAATAGTCGTTAGGGACCTTTAAAATCAATTCAAGGGTTTAAATTTCTCTACACCTATGTATTCAACCTTTTAAACTTGACACCCTTACAAGATATGTTGTTAATTGCCTCTAAGTTTGTTTCAAAAATAGTTATCACCATTTATAAGGCAATATTTTTCAAATGTTTGTCATAATGGTACATTATTAGATCAATAACCTCTGAAAGAAGGGGAAAAAAAAGAGACAAGTTTTGTTCAAGAAAATTGGGTTGTAACACATTATTTGAGTATCCTTGTTTTCTAAGTTTTCTATGTATTCCAAACTGTGAGTAACAAATATGTGACCATTGGAATTTGAAAATAATCTTACTTGTATTATAAAGGAGTATTGACATATTTTTAGTGTTCAATTTGAATGATTGACAATCCTTTGTCCATGTTGAAGACAATAATAAATTGAACCCTATTATGGGAGTCTCTTAGTTATGTGCACTTTGACTGTAATATTAAAGAAGGAATGATTGTTGAATTCAATTAACATTGTGTTATTTTTCATCTATTATTTATTTAAATATTTTAAGGAGTTAATTCTCAAGGAAAGGACTTTATAAGTTGAGAAAGCTTGTAAACAAGTTTGGAAACCCTAAAAACTAGGGCAGACATGTGTGCATCAATAAAGATTGATTTGTCTAAAGGAAGAAAAATATGTTATTTGATTAAGATTAATAAGTAATTGAGATGAGTTATCAAACATATTTTGAAGATTATTTAATCTTTTTATGCTCCTGCATAGTTTGAGTGAGCATTCAAATAGCTAACATGACTATAGAACATTATTTTGTTACCACAACCCAATAAATTTCACTCTAGATAATGAATATAGTGAGAAGTTTAGCATGGTTTTCGAGTTTATAAGGTTGTAAAGGAGTGATAAAGATGATAAAAAACAAATTATATAATTTTAAACCTTTTGAATCACTCAAACGATAATTTTTAGTGCTATCAAGTTGTCACACACCGTTAAGAACCATAAACTAGGGTTTTGACAATAACTTGAGTTGTAACCCTTCAAAAATTCAAAAATTTTGTAGTTTGAGCCAAAATTAAATTATGGAAGTGAATCACACATTTTTAGTAGTGTATGAACATTTTGGTATGGAATTTTGATAATTGTGTCCTATCAAGGTTGAAAAGAGACCTTAAAACCTAGTCCATAAGAGAGTAAGTGGACCTATTGAAGGAATTGGACTATGAAATTTTAACCACAAGTGTATATCCATAAATGGTAGTTATATTATTGATTGGATTCCATAGACTCATTGTACATTTTTTTTTCCAAAAGGAAAACAATCAAATATGACTAGTAGAAGGTTATAGTATATAGTGCCTTTGGAGAATAAGTTGCAAGTTGAAGTCTTTACAAAAGGAGTATATTCATAATTTTGGTATCAGATTAGGTTTGGGATACCTAATAATAAGTTAGAGAGACCATATTATTGAAGGAAGAAGATAACAGGAACTTGTGTGATAAATTGTCTACATAAAGGTTCACAATGTCACCTAGAAGGAGTAGAGGAGATGCAACAAGGAACCAAGGCAATCGAGATGCTGTGTTGGTAGAGATAAGAGACATGAGACTTAGTTTTTATGCAAGGATATCAGATATATAGAGAGACCAAAGAAGAGGAGTCCTAACGGGGGACTTGAGTGAGAGGGAAGATGAGCCATGAGACCAAGATGAGGTAAAGGTAGAAGAGATAGTTGAAGGGCCTGAAGATCAAGGAGTAGAGATAATCATGAAGGTGATCATGAGTCAAGGGTATAAGCCAAAGGTGGAATTACCCACCTATGTAGGAGGTCATGATGGAGATGAGCTCATAGATTGGGTGAATGAACTAGATAAATACTATGAATATGAGGATGTACCTGATGATAGGAAGGTCAAATTTGTAAGAAATAAACTAAAAGGACATGCTTCACTATAGTGGGACTTCACATAAGATGAGAGAAGAAAGAAGGGGAAGAATAAGATCTCTTCTTGGGATAGAATGGTTGTCAAGCTCAAAACCAAATTCTTACCAGGTGATTATAAGACAAACTTGTTTAGATAATTGTAGAACTTAAAGTAGAAGGAAATGAGTGTAAATGAATACATAGAGGATTTTTATAAGCTAACCATCATGTCTGGTCATGTTGAGGTAGATAAAGATAAGATTGCAAGATATTTGAATGGTTTAAGATACAATCTATAAGATGAGATAGCACTTGTGAGTCTAAGGACATTAGAAGAGTGATATCAATTTACACTCAAGGCTGAAGACAAGATGAATTGAAGGCATAATAAAAAAAATAGAGGAAGGCACATAAATTTTAGAGGTAGAGGATAGAAAGGGGGCATAAATAATTTGAAAATAAATCTTCAAAGTGAATCAAGTAATTCACAAGAGCAGTCCACTCAATCAAGAGGTGGATTTAGAGGAATGAGAACTTACAATAGAGGTGGATATTATTCAAGGGGTAGAGGATCCAATGGGTTGTAGGTAAATGTTTTAAGTATAACAAGTATGCTGGCCACAAGCATTGGGAGTGTCCAGAGGACCAACTAGTAAGAAGTCCAAGAAATGAAAGAAAAAATTAGATTGCATAAGGAGGAGACAAAGAGAGTGTTTTCTCTCCATCACAAATGGTAGATATTAAAGTGGGAGAATCATTGCTCATGAGGAGAGTGATGATCAAGCCACCCAAGGAGAAGGAGCCACCACAAATAAAAAATCTCTTTAGAACATCATGTAAATGCCAAAGTAAGTATTGTAAATTAGTTATTGATTTAGGTAGTATAGGCAATCTTGTTTCAGTAGAGATGGTTAACAAGCTTAGGCTAAAGAAATTACCTCATCCCACTCCTTATAAGGTGTCATGGTTGAATAAGGAATAATGAGTCTTAGTTAGTGAACAAAGCTAGGTAGAGTCTCAAATTAGACCATATAAAGATATAGTGTTTTGTGATGTTATCCCCATGGATGTGTACCATGTGATTTTGGGAAGGCCTTGGCAATATGATAGAAAAAATACCCATGATGGAAGAAAGAACATGTATACCTTGACCAAAGATGGAGTTAGTTACACTTTTCTGCCCATGAAGGATGAAGGAAGTGATCAATAGGTTTGATCACATATGATGATGGTAAGTGGAAAAGAGTTCTTGAATTCCATACATGAAGAAGAGGTAGGTTTTGATTTAGTCATTAAGCCTAAGACTGTTATAACAACCACTAAAATCAATGAGTTATTCTTAGAGATTCAAGAAATGTTGTAGAGATATGCTGATATAGTGGTTGATGAGCTACCCAATACATTGCCACCAATGAGGAGCATAACACATCACATAGATTTTTTAC
Organism: Torreya grandis; assembly: GCA_037957365.1. Classification (NCBI taxonomy): domain Eukaryota; kingdom Viridiplantae; phylum Streptophyta; class Pinopsida; order Cupressales; family Taxaceae; genus Torreya; species Torreya grandis. The sequence continues at coordinate 2,769,142 of JARHVA010001226.1, read as the reverse complement.
CTAGACAAAGTCTACCAAATAAGGCTACATATAAGATGACCCCACAAGAGAATGCTAAGATCAAAAGACAAGTGTAGGAGTTGATTGACAAAGGCCTGATCAAAGAGAGCTTGAGCCCATGTGTAGTACCCACAGTGTTGGTAGTAAATAAGGATGGTGAATGGAGGATGCATACTAATTCTAGGGAAATTAATAAGATCACTATAAGGTACATGTTTCCTCTTCCTAGGATGGAGGATTTGATGGATTGATTGAGTGGAGCATGCTATTTTGCCAAGATAGACCTAAAGAGTGGCTATTACCGTAAAAGGATTAGACAAGGTGATGAATGGAAGACTGCTTTCAAAATGAAAGAAGGTTTGTATGAATGGCTGGTCATGTAATTTGGTTTGACTAATGCACCTAGTAATTTCACGAGGTTAATGAATGTAGTTTTGAAAGATTTCATAGGTAAGTTTGTAGTGGTTTATCTGGATGATATACTAATTTATATCCAAAATAAGGAGGAACACCTCTATCATTTGGTGTTGGTGATAAGGATGCTACAATAAAAAAGGTTATTGATCAACCTTAAGAAGTGTGACTTCATGAAAAGAGAGTTATTTTACCTTGGTTTTGTAATTTCACAAGGCATGTTAAAGATGGATAAGAATAAGGTGAAGGAAATCATAGAGTGGCCAACACCCATGACTGTAGGAGAGGTAAGAAGTTTTCATGGTTTGGCAAGTTTCTATAGGAAGTTTATAAGAAATTTTAGTGGAATATGAACTCCCATAATTGAAACTATAAAGGGAGACAATAAAAACTTTGTTTGGAATGAGCACGCAGAAAAAGGGTTTTAGTACTTGAAGTAAATAATTATAGAGTAGCCCATACTAGCATTACTAGACTTCAACAAAGTGTTTCAAATTGAGTGTGAAGTAAGTGGTGTAGCCACAGGGGCTATCCTAATCCAAGAGGGCAGACCTATAGCCTACTTTAGTGAAAAGTTGAATGATGCTAAGAAGAGGTATTCTTCCTATGACTTGGATTTTTATGCCATGGTACAAGCATTGAAGAAGTGGAGGCATTACCTTATGCCAAAAGAGTTCATTATATACATGGATAACCATGCACTTTAGTTCATATCCAATCAATGTAAGCTGAACCAAAGACATGTCAAGTGGGTAGAGTACATTGTAAAACTTTACTTTCACCATCAAGCACAAGGAAGGACAAAGCAATAAAGTGGTAGATGCATTGAATAAGATAGTCTTATTGGTGCATGACATTTAGTTAGAAAGTGTGGACATTGAAGCACTCAAGGATATGTATGAGGATGATGAGGACTTTAAGGATGCATACCATGCATGCAAGAACCCAAGTACACTCAACAATGAGCCATAGATGGACTATGCACTTCAAGATGGATTATTGTTTAAGGGAGTAAAGTTGTGTGTGCCAAAGAGTTCCATAAGAGGAAATTTGATCCAAGAGAAACATAGTGGAAGCATGGCAAGCCATTTTAGGCTTGACAAGACATTGCATTTGATCACTAGGCACTACTTTTGGCCTAGAATGAAAGTAGAAGTGAGAAGGTACATATAAAGGTGTAAATTTTTTCAAGTAGCCAAATGTAAGAGTACTAATGCAGGTTTATAACAGCCCCTACCAATCCCACATAGACCTTGGGAATCCATCAATATGGATTTCATGATGGGATTACCTAGAACACAAAGGGGTTTTGATTCAATTTTTATAGTTGTTGATAGGTTCTCCAAAATGGCACATTTTATACCATGTCAAACTAATAATGATGCAACACATGTGCTTAATTTGTTCTTTAAAGAGGTTGTGAGGCTTCATGGATTTCACATGAAAATTGCTTCTGAAAGGGACACCAAATTTCTTGGTCACTTTTGGAGGACATTGTGGAAAAATCTAGGCACTAATTTGAGTTTCAATTCAGCCTATCATCCTCAAATGGATGGGAAAACTAAGGTGGTAAATAGGAGTCTATGGAACTTGCTAAGATGTTTGTCTAAGGACCATCTCGAGCAGTGGGATCTTGTGTTGTCTCTCATGGAGTTTGCTTACAATGATTCAACCAATAAGAGCATTGGAAAGATCCCATTCCAACTAGTCTATGGCATGCAACCAAGAGGTGTATTTGAGGTGAGATATATCAAACATATGGATAAAAGAAGTGCTGAAGGTGAGGAGTTTGTTATAACAATGAAAGAGGTGCATGAACAAGTGAGAAGACATTTGGAGTATAGTGTTGATAGGTACAAAAATATGTAGATTTGAAAAGGAGAGAAGTTGCTTTCTAGGTTGGAGACTTGGTACTAGCTCATATAATGAAATAAAGGTTTCCCAAAGGGGAATATAACAATCTGAAGATGAATAAAATAGGTCCTTAAAAGATACTCAGTAAGTTTACAAACAATGCATATGAGTTGGAGTTACCTAGTAGAGTTGGAATTTCACCTATTTTAAATGCTTCAAATTTGTATCCTTATAGAGAAGAAGATGGAGAAAATATAGCTGGTGATGATGCTACAGTAGACCAAGATTAGGCACAACAGTTGCCTAAGGCCAAGATAAAAAAATTGGAATGCATATTAGACAAATAGGTGACAAAAAGGACCAGAGACATGCAATATTTCAAGTACCTGGTAAAGCAGAAGAACCACCCAATGGAGGATTCTACATGGATGACTGAACATGATATCCTAAAGTGAGGAAGTACTCTATAAGTTCTCATGGGTAGCAGCCCATGAGTTCTCTTTTCCTTCCCTGGGAGTATGATGTAGGAGCATCACTCTTAAGGAGCAAAATTTATAAATTTTGGTTTGTTTTGCTTCAATTAGATCTAGGAATGCTTTATATTGTCTTAGAAGGCCTTAAACTTATTTTTTTTTTAATTTTATAGCTTAGGTGTGTTGTAACTAGTTTAAATTTTCAAAATTTGAATTTCTTGCAAAAAATTGTAGTCTAAAATTTGAATTTTGCTAGTGTGTTTTAGGATTATCCAGGGTGTGAAATAGATGAATCATGTCTTTGAACTTGTTCCAATAGTTTTTAGGTACTTTTAAAACCCATTTGAGGGTTTAAAGTGCTTTGCACCTATGTATTCAACCTTTTGAACTTGACACCGTTACAAGATACATTATTCACTGCCTCTAAGTTGGTTTCAAAAATAGTTATCACCATATATAAGATATTTTTTTTAATGGTGGTCATAATGGTACATTCTTGGATCAAGAACCTCTGAAATAAGGAGAAAAAAGAGACAAGTTCTATTCAAGAAAATTGGGTTGTAACACATTCTCTGAGTATCCTTGTTTTCTGAGTTTTGTATGTATTCAAAAATGTGAGTAAAAAATGTGTGACCATTAGAAATTTAAAATAATTATACTTGTATTCTAAAGGAGTATTGACATTTTTTTAGTGTTTAATTTGAAGGATTGATAATCCTTTTTCCATGTTGAAGACAATAATAAAATGAACCCTGTTATGAGAGTCTCTTGGTTAGGTGCACTCTGACTGCAATTTTAAAGAAGGAATGATTGATGGATTAAATTAGCATTATGTTATTTTGAATATATTATTTATTGAAATAGTGTAAGGAGTGAATTCTCAAATAAATGATTTTGGAAGTTGATAAAACTTGTAAACAAGTTCAAAAACCCTAAAAACTGGAGCAGACCTGTGTGCATCAATAAAGACTGATTTATTTAAAAGAAGCAAACTATATTGTTTGATCAAGAGTAATAAGTCATCAAGGTGAGTTATTAAAAATATTTTAAAGCTTATTTAATATTTTTATGCTCCTTATTAGCTTGAGTGATCATTCAAATAGGTAATAGGACTGTAGAACATTATTTTGTTACCATAGACCAATATATATTCACTCTAGATAATGAAGAGAGTGAGAAGTTTAGTGTAGGTTTAAAGTTTTGAAGGGAGTGAGACAGACCCTAAAAAACAAATTAGATCATTTTAAACCTTTTTAATCACTCAAATGATAATTTTTAGTGGTCTTGGGTTGTCATAGGCCCTCAAGAACCCTAAACTAGGGTTTTGGCAATAACTCGAGTTGTAACCCTTCAAAAATTCAATTTTTTGGTAGTCTGAGCCAAAATTAAATTATTTAAGTAAATCACACATTTTAGTGGTGTATGGACACTTTGGTATGTAATTTTTATAACTATGTCCTATTAAGGCCTAAAAGAGACCTTAAAACCTAGTCCATAAGAGAGTAAGTGGACCTATGAAAGGAATTAGACTATGAAATTTGAACCACAGATGTATATCCATAAAGGGTATGCATATTAGTGATTGGAATCCCTAGAATCATTTTAATTTTTCCATTCCATAAGGAAAATAATTAAATAGGGCTAGTAGAAGGTTGTAGTATATAGTGCCTTTGGAGAATAAGTTGTAAGTTGAAGTCTTTCCAAAAGGAGTCTCTTCATCAACATCCATCTTCCATGGTCCCCTCATCTTTGAAAAATCATCCATTGAAGATGAGATGATTTCCCATGAACCTAGTCCTCTCATTTCTCATAAGTCCTTATTTCATGGACCTATCTTTATCGAATCTATTATTTTCCCATCATCACATCAAAAACCCCATGTTGAGAGGTCACTTGCAAACAAATAATCCTCTACTAGTAGCATCACATCATGTGTATTAGAGCCTACATCAGAGTTAATACAAGTGGTATCTATATTGGGATCATGTTCAACACTAGTATCTAAATTAAGTTTGTCATTAGAAGCATCATCCCTCATTGATGTTGTAATAGATGATGACTATGCCTATATTTTTGAGGATACCTCTAATCTAGATGTCAATCAATCACTAGGCATATCTTTTGATCCTAATCAGGATGATGGAGTCATAACAGTGTTCTTGTAAGCTTTATCTATCAAAGATTGTTAGAGTGAATCTAATCTTACCTTAGACACAAGTCTTACAACTAGTCTTAGTGATCTTTTTGATAATCTTGAGGAGATTTTATCCAATGTCAAAATTGGCTCTCCTAGTAACCCCTATGAGAACCATGTTGCCCTCTCACCCCTCATTGACATCATCATACCATCTGTACCACCTTCATTCATTATATATATATGTCTTCTTGTCAATGATCATCTAATCACCTCCCTCCAAAAGGATGAATAAGAACATCCATCATTGGACCCTTCCTCAAGCAACATAATAAGTGACACAAATGTAGAATCCCAATATCATATTCAAAAGGTCATTCATAATGATCAAATTACCTTTGATATAATAAGTTATGATCAAGAAAATCAAGATCATTAGCCTAATCAAAAAGTGTCTTCCTCTAGTGAATCCTAATGTTTGGCACTAGGGGACCATCAAAGTCAAAATAATATTCATCTATCAAATCAAATATCAATCTCCTTTGGTGAAGTCCAATGTCAGGCACCAAGGGGCAACCAAGATATAATCAAGTCTAAAATTCAAAACAATGTCAGAAGCACTATTAGTATGGTCTATAATCCTTCAAATAATTGGATCAAAGATGCACTTCAAAGTCAAAGTATCTTATATCTCTTAAAGTCTTTTTTCACATAGAACCAATCAAATATGGAATGTCCAACATCTCCAATGATGTGTGTGACCATTAGCCTTAATCCATCAAATACCCATCAAACTATCCTATCATGATTCTATCATCCATTCAAGTCTAATATACCCCCATCAACATCAAGATCTAATCCAGTCCATACCCCACATCACCTTCCTAGGTAATATTAACTCTAACAAGGGTGATGAAGACACCTGGTCTAGATGTCTAGAAGGGTCTCAATCAAGAATCAATAAAGGTCACAAGGACATCAATACATCCAATAGTGACAACATGGTCCTAGCATCACACATCTATAGAATAGGTATTAGCTAAAAATCACACAAATATTGGCATCTTTGCATCTCACCCACCTATAATAAATTGAGATTCCATAAAAAAAAGTCAAAAAATAAAATAAAAATAAAAAAATCAATAAGTCAAATAAAAATAAAATAAAATAAAAAATCATTCATCCAATGGTGAAAACTAATCTTCTAGTACATTGGGCAAGTACCATGATGAAAAATGGTTTCTAGCATCATGGTAAAATAATCTATTGTCTACATTGTACCTCAACACTTAGGGGCAAAATCTAATTCATCTCTACAATCATATCCCACATTCCTTGCTAGCCTCATCCATGTCATGGTCCAAGCATATTTGTATATTATATCCATCTATACCCTATCCCTATTTGGTCTTCTCATCTTGCCCTATGTAAGGACATGGAAGGTGTCTTGAGAAATGTTTTGGAATAATCTTGGCATATCCTCCATTTAGACACTCAGGTAACTATATATCTGGTTCCTTCATGGTGTGGTCATTGGTAATCCCTAGTCCATTCTTATTTAGTCTTCATTCCTTTTTATGAATCACCCTCATCCTTTTTTCATCCCATTTATTGTTACATCCATCCTTAGCTTGGCTTCTAGGCTTGGTATTCAATTTGATAGTAACCCAATTTGTATAATGTACATACATATATGAAAAAACCCTAAAAATTGAAATATGTCAAAAAACTTTAAAAATTATAAAGTTTAGAAAATCCAAAAATATATCAATTGTCTTGTCATATGTCTTTGTCCTATGTCCTAAATATCTAGATCATCTTATCTTATGTCTTAGTCATCTTATCATCCAACCTTGTCTTATGCCCTAAATCTCCTTCTATCTCAATTGTCTTGTCATATGTCATCTTGTCTGAAATGTCTTATTTAGGGTCTTTGTTATCCTATAATATTATCATATTATCCTATCTTATATCCTATTCATCTTATTATCTTATCATCTTTCCTTTTTTACTAGTGGTCCTATCATCCAAGTCCTTATCCATAACCTTATCTTTATCCTATTCCGTAGTCTACTTCAAGTCCATACTTTGTCCAAATTCCTAACCTTAATCCAAATTCACATTATCATAACCAACTTAGTCCAACTCATCACTTGATAAATCACACCATAACATCTCATTATGAGAATTAGAAAAGACTCCATAACACCACATATCTGTGTAAATACTTGTGTGTGTTACTTATATGCTTTATGTTGCATGCCTTTTATTATGTATATGTCTGATTGTCTTATTTTTCATTTATTTGTCTATGTTTCTTTTTAGTCTTACATCGTGTCTATTTTTATTGATTGGGAAATGAATAAGGATGCTATGATGACACTAAAATTTAAAATAAAGATTTTTTGTGCCCTCGATGATGTAGAGTTCATCATTTTCCCTTTTTATCTTAATGCACTTTGGCACAACTTCCCCTTGGTCATACTTATATCATGGGACATGTTGCCAAGTGATCTATTTATTGTATTGATTTGAATATGATGAGGATTATTAAAACAATGATAGCTTGATAAATTTTTCTAATCTAGTTAATCATCTCACATCCCATATCCAATCATTTATCCTATTCTTTTGTCTTCAATCCGATCATCCTAGTCCATTTATCTAGCATCCAATCTTTTCTCTTGAGACTTTTATCTTCATGATCTAACATCTTATTATTTATCCTAGTCCAACATGTGAGTTTCATCTTCTATATATAAATTAAATTGACTCATATTCATTGTCATCATCATCCTCTATCTATCATTGACTCTGAACTATATTGGCCTGAGGTCTTTTCAGACTATGTAGGCAATGCTCAATTACATGGTCTCAGATTGACCATTCTCTCTTATTTCCCATAATTAGTTATTATATCTATCTTTCCCTTCATCATCCTCCTATATTGCATCAATAAAATCCTTGAGCTATAAATCACCATCTATGTAATCATCTCCTTAATCTTTTTGTTAATCACTTACACCTATTGATTGGGCCTGACAAATCAAAACATCCATCTTTTCTTCCATTAGTCATCCATTATCATTGATTGGTCAATTCACAATTTAAAGTTTATAATTTCTTCCTTCAATTGGGGCATGATTATAACTATAACTATATTATCATCACTCAGTCCCTTGCATGTGTCCTTGCTAGGGGCATCACCTCTATTGATTACATTATGGATCATTGATTTGATGCATCGCACTAACCCATTCTTCCACTTTATCATTTGATCACTTGATCATATTACTTCTTCTTTTTCATATCCTTCATCATATCAATCTACTTCAACCTTGAGCTACACCCATCATTAAAATTATTAAATCATTGTCTTATCTTTAGCTTGATGCTATCCCAACATGTGTTCTTGCTTTGGATATGTTGACAACTCATGGCCTTTATCATTTTGGTCGGTATATCTTTTTGGCATGCATCCTTCCATAGGATATGTTGAAATCTTGTGACCATTTATCTTATCATCATCATATGCCCACTCCCTATACACATGTCTTTGGCAAGGGCATTATCACTTTATAGCTCATTACTCAGGTTAAGTTCATTTTCTTCATCATCTATCTCACATCTCATATCTAATCCCCTTGTTTATTCATCATATCCCACCCCTCATTTCCTCTTTTGAGTGGCCATCCATCTCATTATTCCCTACATGGCCCCTCGAGGGGGCACCATGTCTACTAACACTAATATATGAAATGGTTTTTATTTGAAAGACCATTACTCCTTTTACTTTACCCACTTGTAATGCCCTTTCAAAGAGGGGAAAAATGTATACATATAAATTTGCTCGCTTCATTTATCATCACTAATATTACTAATCATTGACATTAATTTTTCTTATCTCATTTATCCCCTCTAATTCCATCGTAATATCACACCTTATAATAATTAAATCCCACCCCCCTTTATTATTATTCATCCATTAAAATTAACCCTTCCCACTTCTTCATTAATACATCTAAATTACCATTATCTACTAACTAATCTCACTTATCCATTATTTAAGAATTTAAAATTCTCATGACTCACCTACACACCTACCTTAGCCTATTCCTAGGCTCTCCTAAATCCCTAGTCCCTAATCACATATCTAATCACCCATCCTAATCACTTACTAATCTTACTTAGTCCCTAAATATATTTTATAATTCTGTAATTCTAGAATCCTCTCTAACTTAGCCCATTTCTCTCTAGAAGCCTCTATTCTAGAGGCTTCCAATGAATTTTTTATTCCTTAGATAATTATCCACCATAGATCATCCCAATGTTATATTATGGAGCCTATTTATACATTATAATGTATTTCAAATACTGTACATTAAAATGTACTATACACTCTTTATGTATTCTCTTTGGGGTTCAGGGCCGAGCTGGGCCTTGAGCAGGGATTCGAGGGTGGTAGCCCCCCAAAAAGTTTTTGGACTCCCTTAATGGGGAACCATTATGTGTTGACTTGGCCCATTGTTTTGGTACCCATTATTTTATAAAACTACTATGTTGGTTATCTATTGATGTATTATAGAGGGACATACTATACATAATACATCAGGGGTTAGAATAGTTTGAGAAGGTGAACAAAGTGTATGAATCCAAGTGAGAATTTAGGAGAGTTTGTTGAGCACAACTCCAAATAATATTTATGCATTATAATTGTCATAAGATAGATCTGAGAGTGGATTGTACTCTTTTTGGCTTGTAATAAAATCTAAGAATGTGTTTTTTGGTGGATGTAGTCCACATTGGGTGAACCATGTTAAATCTTGTCTTCTTCTTTTGCAATTTTAGTTTTGTTCATATCTCTTATAATTATGATTCGTGAAATGATTATACATTAATTTAATTTTTGTTCCTAACACCCAAGCCAAATTTGAATATTGGCCATTAATCTTCCCTCTATGGCCTATTTAAATACACCATCTCCCTCCATTCTAACAAACCAAGGAGTGTGAAAGCAATCCATGCCATAATCAAAGTCATTGATCAAACTATCATTATGTTAAACTTTATAGTCTATCCATGACAATCCATAAGTAAAATCAAGAATCATTAAAAATATACTTGAAGATCTTGAAGAGAGGACAAGAGGAGCAAGGCAATGGTAAGAATCTCCTTATTATTTTTGATTTGCTTCGATAATCTCTCTTTTTGATGTTATTGTGTTTTGGGTTAAATCTACTATATATAGTAGTTTTTATTCATAGCTCAAAAATATTTTAATTCATAGCTCAAAAATATAATAATACACTTCCTTCATCTCACATTACATCAAAGCAACAAACACTACACTAGGGTTAATGGCACATTCACAATGAGAGTAGTGTACTCACTTGAAGAAGATTGGGGCATGAGGATTTCAGTTGAAGTAACCAAATTGGTTAACTAATATGACAACTGATATATTCAATATCAAAATTTCATATATATTAGGGTTGGTGGTTATGAAGGTCACTCATTAAGAATTATAAAACTAGTAGGTAACAAGATCATTCTAATTGAGCTCTATCACCAACTGTTAGTGGTCCATAAACATTACAGAGAGAAACACATATTAGGTGTTTCATTTCCCATTGCATTGGACCATTTTGTTTGCAAATAATTAGTGAATGCACATGATATAGAGTTGGCCATATCTAAATTTACTCTTCAAACTTATGCTATTAGAGACTCTATGGATACTAGAGGATATGTAAAATACAATCTTGACATAGGATGTGCTTATGAGCATAAGCCCCACCTAGAGGACTAATGGGTTGATTGTGCAAATGATTTTTAAGTAGTTTGAATAGATTAGATTTGGATGAGTCTAGATTAGATAAAATGTTTCACAAATGAGTGTATACCAGAGGGGATGATAGATGATAAATCAGATCTTATTGATCTAAAATATGTCAATATAATTGTTGTTTCACCCTTGCCAACTATTAATTGGTTAATCAGAGAGCCAACTGAATTGAAATGGAGAACCCAAAGAGTATGGGATTGTATGAAGAAATGGTTGGATAATAAATTGGATGGAGGTTCAAGGAGAGGAAAATATTTAACTCCTCCAAAATAAGATCCCCCATCAGCTTTCAAAAGAGGTAGAACCAATGTGGTGGTTGAGACATCAAGTTCTTCTAGTTCTAATGATTGATGGTGGAGATGAAGAACCTAACCCTGAGAATTAATTTGGAAATAAATGTGAGGAAAGCCATGTGGTAGGGAAAAAGAATCAATCCATGTAATTATGAAAGCCAAGGTTTTTAATAGAATCCCTAGGTGACCCCAACTTACCCATCCCAATTACCAAAAAAAAATACTTAGCCTCATCCAAGGGGGTAGTATAACAAAAAATAATTGAGGAGAAGCCAGATTCTCCATATAGATCCCCTCAATTTCCTCCCCTCCTCTAGATTAACTCAATGCATCTCCATTGGATTCCCTAGTGGTCACATTTAGCAATCTTTCATTTCAATGGGTACAACCAATGCTATAAAAAAGGAAAAGGATAGTTGAAGCATAATTTATATATTTTTATGTGGTAGTTGACCTCTTAAAAAACCCTATATCAAAAAAGGTGAACACCATCTCTAGGTTGGTGTTTGATTCTTTAGAAGCATAGTTCATGGAAATTGTCAAACTAAATGTCAAGAAAGATAGAAGAAATGATAGTGGGTGATGATAATCTCAAAAAGATATCACTCAGAGAAGTAACAAGAGAAGGTGACATTCATAATATTTGATAAACCACTAAAATAATCATTAAGAGGTTTGAACAAGATGAGTTGACTTAGGAACAACTCAAAGGATAGATGAAATAATTAGCAAGTTATGTCAATTACTTGCTCAACCCCCCATAACACCATAAGTTGATTCTCTGACATAATTATCAGGGATAAGTAAAGAGGCCATCAATACAATCAACAAAAATAACACTTATGAAAAACTCTTGACTCACGAATGGATGACTTCCTCATAAATGGAATGAAATATATTAAAGAAGTCATAAGAAGTTATGGCCTCATTGATCAAGAATTACAAGATATTCAAAAATAGATCAAAGATCATATTGCTGACCTAAAAGTGTGGGAATAAGTGATTAGGGTATTAAATAAATGATTTTGATCAAATCCAAGGTGATGGTAGAAGGAGGAATATTCAAAAAAGGAGATGATATCCCCTGTAAATGGGTAGAATGCATGCTCTAAAAGATAGAAATCTTGACCAAAGCTACAAAGGAATTGAAAGAGATTAAAGATATGGGTGAAGAGAAGCATAAGCTAATCTACCCCAATTTTGATGAAATCTATTGAAAATTATACAAAGAAGATGGGAATACTATTCATATAGTGAATGAATTGAAATCCCAATTCTAGAAAGTAGTTAAGAAAGATCTTCTTGATGAGGGTAAATTCAACAAAGCCTCAATGAAATTCATATTTCCATGGAAGAGTTAAACACCTAATTAGAATATTTGTCCCAAATCTACTGCACCCTAACATTCATTACTCAAAGATGATTCACACACTTCCATCACATGGTAGTTCTAAAAAGTAATGAAGACATAGAGGTGGTTATGATATTTTTAAAATTGAAAGCTATGTGTGATAAGGAGCAAGTCAAGAAAGACTCAGTCATTTCTCATCCATCTTCCACCACTTATGAATCACTAAAAGCTTCTCAGTAAAGTTTTTAATTTCTCTTTTCTCTTTTTCTCTAACTTATATTTTAAGAAATTCATATTTTCCTTTCTCTAAAGTTGAAAACCATAAAATATAGAATAGGATGAAAAATGGAATGTAAAAGTTAATTTTGGAAATGTGAAGGGTTAGACCATTTACTTTGTTATAAATATAATAAATGACAATTGTGAAAGGGCTTTTTGATGTCCATAATATATGAATCTTGAAGAGGAAGAAGGAAACTTTGCATTCTATCTTTATCCAAGAATGAGGAATTACTTGAACTTTGTGTCTAGTTATTTCCTTGATGGGTATGCATTTTTCTTACATTAATGTATTTGTCATTGTTCCAAGCATGAATTGTGTTTGATCTATTAAAGTAATTTTTCCCATTTTTGTTTACTTCATCACATAATTGGATGAAATCTACATTTATTCATTCTCTCTTGACTCTTTGTATTCCCCTTTGTTATTTTTTGTTTTCAATTAAATATTGTTTCTATAAACCCTCCTTTTATTCAACTTGTGAATATTGTACATAATTTAGATAGTTTTTATTAATTTAAATAAAAGGAACCTCCCCTCATAATAGAGAAGAGACTTTTCATCTTGTAAAATGTTGTGAAATCTTGATTTGTTACATAGTACCAAATGTTTCACCCATAGTGTTTAGTGCCCATTATGGGGCACGTTCTATGTTTTTCATGCAACCCATAATTTTTCAGTCATAGTCATTCACATGACTATTCATAGAAATAAAATCCTAGTCATCCAACCAAATCTAGATTGGACACAAGATGCACAATCAGATATTTCTTTTGATTTACAACAATTTGCTTGGGACCACAAGGTGAATAATTGTCAATTTCAAAGAGCTAAAAATATGCTAGACAAGGAAGAATAATGTAATGATTTTGTTCAAAGGGTGGTTGCACTTGTTGATGGAATATTAATGATCATAGTGCCTTGATAAATTCTAACATCTTGACTAATAAAAGGTACACAAGGTCCACAAATAAGAGAGACATTTTTGATGCATTATTTGATTTACAACAATAATATAATTTTAGACCTTTGCTAGAATGAATAAAAGAAGTATAGCCTTTGAGCAAAATTTTCTCTCTACTAAAAATACTTATTTATGAAATACTAAATCTTCATAACATGGCTATTGCTATATATTTAGGTTCTTATATAGGCCCATTAGATTTAAGCTTTCAAATTCATGAGTTACCAAAGGGGTCAAGAAATAATTTCCCAAACTTCACTGACAATGGAAGAAAACATCTCGATAAACACATTAAAGCTTTCTTCTCTACATGTGGCATCTTCGATGTTGAAAATGAAGATGTGTTAATTAGATTATTTATGAAAACCTTAGCTGAAGGAGCCATAAAGTGGTTCCATCACCTACCTTCTACTTCCATTTTGAACTAGTAAATAATGAAGGATAAATTTGAGAAGTGGTTTAGACCTGCCAAGATGAACATTATCTTTTAGCACAATTGTCTCAAATAAAGAAAGACTCCCATAAACCTACAAGAGATTTCATAGCTCATTTCAACAAACTGGTGCATAAAATACCTATAGTTTCAATGGCCATAATAGAAAATAAAAAATGTTTATTTCTAAATGCCCAAGTACCTGAGGTGAGTTTCTTCCTATGAATAAATCATCCTGTGATATTGGATGATGCACAAACCTAGGCCACCAAAATTGAAAATGACATGATCATGGATGGAAAGAAGAAGAAAGAGGACTTCAAAAGCAAAAAACATAATTTAGTAGACCCTCTTATTCATAAATTATCAAATGACATTTTGTCTTTGAAGAAATAGATTCCTCAGTTGCAAAACTATCTATATAAGGATATACCTAGGAAACCTTTTGTTCCATATCATGACAATGTTCATTCTAGATTTCCTTAACTAACTCCTCAACTTGCTATTGAAGCAACTCTAGCTTTTATTCATCACTCTTGTATTTTTCATGCCACCAATGATCATGATGGTTTAAATTACCCAAAAATGGCAAGAATGATGCAACTTTATACTATCAAAGAACCACCTAAAGAAGGTGTTTTGGGCACCTATGATGTTGAAATCCAGGAACCTGATGGTGAATCCATTGTGGGTTAATTTGAGTATGAACCTAGATGTGATGATTATGAATAAAGTGTTGAGGATATGAATAGTCAATCATATGCAGTATTCACCTAAGGTCAGAATGAGAAGATAAAGGCTTCAGAGAAGAATGAATAACCTCCTAAACAAAAAGTGAAAGAGGGTCCTAAAGCTGTAGTTGTTCCCAAGGTTTTTATAAATATAGGTACTCTTTTGCCAGTTTTTTGAAATATAAATAATAATAAAGGTACAATAGCTTAAATTATCCTCATTTGATTGTAAATTAAGAACCTACCAATTCTTATTTTGACATAATTAATCACATGAATAAGATTAAGCTTCAAATTTTTGAAACTAAATACCTTAGAAACAACCCTAAATAATTGGATAAACTAATTAAATTCATAAAAGGAGGAGGCTCTAACACTTCTTTCTATGGAACACAAATCAGAATATCTAATTTTGATTTGTAGAATAATGTATCCCTCATTACTCCAAGTAATGAAAGGTTTGAACCTTTTTATGTGTCTCTTTTCATAGGTGGTTATAAACTTAACAATTATATAATTGATTTAGGGTCTTTTGACAATGTCATGCTGACCAAAGTTCTACACATCCTAGGATTAAATTACACTAAGAATTTTGGAAGTTAATTCAACATGGAAGCTAAGCAAGTTATATTAATTGGAAAAATAAAATATGCACAACTTTCTCTATCTGCTTTCCCATAAAAAAGGTTAAAGATGACTGTACTAGTATTAGACATTCCCTTAGTTATGGGATGCTTTTGATCACATCTTTTTGTAGAGATGTCAGAGGAGAAATCAAACTTGATTAGACTTAAGTGGTGACATAATTAAAATGAAGTAATGAGAGGCTACTCCTAAAACCAAAATATAATCTCCTAGTGTAGAAATCGAATGATCTTAGGGCATATATCTTATATGAAGAAGCAGGACCTGGTAGCTACATGTTGATGTCTGAAAAATATCTATATCTCCTTGAGTTAATAGAGGGTGAATATAATGGCATTCAGAATCTAGAATTCAATGGAAGTTTATCAATGATTGGTTCAAGTGCCTGTGTTTTATTGATCTCTCCACATAAGGAATCTTTTCCTTTCTCATACAAACTTTAATTTGATTACATGAATAATACTGTTGAATATGAAGCTTTATTACTAGGATTACAAGTAGCATAATAAATGGGTATTCAAAACCTCTAAGCATAAGGTGACGTAGAATTGATCATTAAGTAGGTACGAGGTCAATATCAAGTCAAAAATGATATGCTTAAGCATTATCGAAATGGAGTCTAGGATTGTATTGAATCCTTCCAAGCTTTCTCTATAAATGTGATTCCTAGAGTATAAAATTTCAAAGTTGATGCATTAGTGGTTTTTGATTCTTTATTGATTCCTCCACCAGAAATTGACCAAGATCAATACATAATTGAAATGGTATATCACCCCAATGTGCTTGATAATGTCGAACAATGACAAGTATTCAAAAATGATGAAAACATTATTATTTTCTTAGACCAGAAAGATAATTTCATAAATCTATTCTTTGATGGAAGCCTTGTTACATACAAAGAATATTATACCTCTAAAGACAAAAAGGGATAGCACCAACATCATGAAAGAGAATCAACCTGAAGGTAACATCATCTAGTTGAAGGGAAATAAAATCCCAAAAGGCCTCATCTCTTTGGAAGAGATGTTTGACAAACATGAGAGGTATATTAAACAAAAGATTCAAAGAAATTATCGAGGATTTCCCAAATATGATAAGGTAAATATTGGCATAGAAGAAGAGTTGAGGTATGTAAACATTAGAAAATGTTGTTTTAAAGAAGAGCGTAGAAGATTCATCTCTCTCTTTAAACTCTATAAAAATGTATTTACTTGGGGCTACGTAAATTTAAAATCTTTCAGACTAAGAAGCATGCAACACAACATTGCATTAAATCTAGGTATCAATTATTTCAAGCAAAAGTTGAGGTATTATAATCCAAAGATTGCTAGTACCATCTATGAAGAGATTAAAAAGATGTTAGATGCTAGGATTATCATCCTGATCCAACATTTAACTTGGGTAGCCAACATCGTGCCTATTTGAAAGAATAATGGAGAAGTCAAGATTTGTGTGGATTTTAAAAATCTTAATCAAGCCCCACTCAAGGAGAATTGCCCTTTTTTAATCATTGATCAAAGTATATAAGTCATCACATGATCTAAAATGATGTCTATATTAGATGACTTCTTTGAATATAATCAAGTCACAGTTGCTACAGAGGATTAATTTAAAATAGCCTTCACTACCCCATGGTAAAACTTCACCTATAGAAGAATGCATTTCAACCTCATCAATGTAGGATCAATGTTTTAAAGGGTGATGGACTTAGTATTCAATTACATGAAGAATATAATAATTATGATTTATCTGGATGACCTCACAGTCTTCTCAAAGAAGAGAGAAGATCATCTCGAACACCTAAGAAAAGTTTTTAAAAGTTGTCACTCCCATGGTATTTCCATAAATCCTAAGAAGTATATATTTTTAGTAATAGAAGGTAAGATCTTGGGTCACATAGTCTCTAAATAAGGTACCAAGATTGATTTAGAAAGAGTAAAAGCCATCCAACAATTGTCCTTACCAACTAACAAAACTGGTACTCATTCCTTCTTTGGTAAAGTCAATTTTCTTAGAAGATTTGTTCCATACTTTAATAAACTCACCAAGAATATTATGCAAATGATGAGTGGAAATAAATCATTTAAATGGAGTAATGATGGGAAAAAACATTCAAATAAATAAAGGAAGCAATTTTTAAGGTACCAATTTTAACCTACCCAAATTTTAAAAAGGACTTCATTTCCTATTGCACTCCTCTAATTATACTCTATCTACTATCTTGGTATAAAAAAATGATGAAGGAATTGAGTCCCCTATTTATTTCATGAGCTATGGATTTAAGGATAATGAGATTAGGCATTAATTAGTGGAAAAACATGCCTACGTCATGGTCAAATTCATAAAACATTTTATGTTTTATATTTTGAACTCTCATATAGTTATCGTGATCCAAGATTTAGTAGTAAAATCAATCCTCACTTAGAAAGTACTTGGATCAAAGAGAGGTGGTTGGATCACTAATTAAAAGGAATATGATTTGGAGATCAAACCTACAAAGCTGGTGAGAGGGTAAGGCCTTTTCTAGTTAATTTTTGAAATCATCGATTCTTAGAGAGAAGAAAAGGAAGAGTTACCATTAGAAATTTTTGGTGAATCCCTTAAAGAATGGTATTTAGATATAATATTATTTTTATCCTATGGTGAATGCCTAACTCATTTGAATCTTAAGCAGGGTTTATTTTAAGAGGCCATGATGAAAACCCCCTAAGTTTGTTTAGGTGAATCGGATTCCTAGCCTTGGTAAATCTGTGTGTGCAGAGGGGGGAAATCACCTTGTTTATTTTTTGTAAAACAACCTGATAACAATCTACTGGGGTGGTAGGGCAATGTTTTGCTCACGTATGACACTTTACTGTTGGGTGACACTATGTTGTTGGGTGTCACTATGTTACCATGCCATAGTATACTATCACATGACATTATACCACTACACAACAATATGCTACCGAGTGGCACCATGCCATTAGGCAACACTATTCTATCATGTGGCAATAGGCTATCATGTGACATCATGCTACCACCTAACACCATGCCATGAAGTAGCACTATACTATCAGGTGACACTATGCTATCAAGTGGAAATATGCTATCGTATGACATCATACTATCACACAACATCATGTTATCAAGTGACACTATGCCATTATGCAACATGATACTAATGGGTAGTACTTTACTCTTAGGTGACATCAAACTATCATGCGATGCTATGCTACTAAATGAAATAATACTATTATTCAACATATTGGTGCCAAGTGAAGGCAATCTTATTGTACGATAATATGATACCACATGATGGCATGTGTCCACTGCTCAACACCTTGCTGTCATCTAGCAATATGTTTTTAGGCATCCACATGTTACCACTCATTACCATGTGTTTGCTTCCAAGCAGTTACAAAATAGAACATAACCGTCTCTCACTAGTCACGCCAACTAGTTTCTTTTGGTTTCCCTCATGGATTATAAATACCCCCAGTGCCCTAATTTTCACACTTTAATTTAAGGTTTTTATCATCCCTCCATTTTATTTTTAGGATTAACCTACAACTTCCAACTCTACAATGAAGTTTCAATGACTTTTAGATTCACAAAAACTAAAATAAAGGTCATCCAAAACTTGATTTTTAAGAATATATTATGTCTAAACTTCCTCCAGATATTGGAGCAGCTGGAGTCCTATGTGGATTGGATAGATCAATGTAAACTCAGAGGCCTTATAGAGATGCCTCAATATTGCATGATGATCAACCATAACCTATTACGATATCTCATTTCCTAATATAACTATACTAAGACCCATTTGTATATCTAGTTTAATAATAAATTAATCTCCTTTGGCACCTCTCCAGTAGATATCCATAATTTAACAATCCTTCCACATTGCAATGCAAGCCTTGTTAGCACCAAGGTTTTCTTATCTGATGTCGATAAAAAGTACTTGAAGTTTGTCTACAAATTTGCCATAAACCCAATTGGTAATTGTTAAATTTATTAATGATATTAATTTTTTAAAATTATTCCTTCATCATTTATTATAATTAGTTTGTTGTCCTAATTTTAATTACATGTTTTCTATTTTCTTTGCAGATAGTAGGCTCAAAAGAGGAATCCCCATTGAAAAAATATCTAATCCATTTCTTAAATCTATTGTGCATTTCTTCCAAGCCAAAATTATTTTGCAGGGAAGAATCAAACATTCCCTTTTGGGTTATTTACTACATTCTTTGTTCTCTGTCAGGTGTCAAATGTGACTTGTGTATGGTTATATCTATCAGGATTACGGCTGAGTTGAATTATGCATTTTCCAAGGACACTTACACCATTTCATCGTCTAATTATATTTTGGCCTTGTATTTTGAGGCCTTATATGAGATCCATAATACTATAATTCCTACTAACCTCCATCAATAAATGAAAGCTAATTCTTTTTCTTTTGATGAACAAGAGGTAAGTTTAGTTTTCATAGTTATCACCCATGTTGATTTATATATATTTTTAATTTTAACATTTCATGGCCTATTAGTTATTATAGGTAAGAGTGCATTCATGTGCCATGAGAAAATAGGTGGCATCCAAAGGTTGACATGCTTGAGAGGGATTTGGTGATATTGAGTCTATGGAGTCTTCATTTAATTCATTTTGAATTTCTAAATGCCCAAGAAGTGATTCTATTTCATCTCCACTTCCAGGTTCACTTAAATTTCCTTGACTATTTATTTCTTTTATTATTTAATAGAAAAATTATTTTTCATATTAGTTTTTAATTTTTTTTTGTAATTGACTCTTGAATTATTACTATTGAAGATTCTTCCCTCCAACACATTCTATGTTTGACACCTTACATCTTTTTTTTGAATTGAAGTTTTTTAGAATTGGGTAGATTATTAACTAGATAATTTGCTCATTTTATAGGTGAAACCACCCCTATCACTCCCATAAGGAAAATGAGAGGGGAAGAGGAAAATACCTTAAGGATAATCATAATGGAAGAGGCAACACCCATAAGAAACATCAAAATAGAAGAGTCAATCACCCTGACTACATGTAATAACAACTTCATTTTAAATTTTCATTAATTTTATATTTTTGAATTTACCAAATTTAACTAGATTTTTGTTTTGTAGGGCACCCTACATATGTGAGGAGACTAAGAATTATACCACCACCCCCACCACCCATCCAAACTCAGAGAAGAGGAAAAAATATCTTCCTCCCTGCACAAAGTAGAGGAAACCTGTAAATTTTTGATTTCCCAACTTTCTCTATTGGTAGCATTTATAATGCACAGAGTCTTACATGTTTGCAGCAAATTTATCTATATGAAGAGTTTATTGGGACTGAAAGCGGGGACCTGGATGATGGTGGATTCAATATACATGATTTTATTCAAGTTTCTAATGTCCCTGGAGTAGTGCCTTCTATGGCTACCTCTTCCCCATCTACCCCACCCCCACTGATAATTTAAATGTCTCTGATGATTCCATAACTAATTTTTCATTGGATAATCTAGTTTAAAAAAATCTGAGGGAGGGTGTTATTGAGTAATTTAATGATTTAAAACAATGGGAGATAAGAGCAAAATCAATAATCAAATATATCAATGCCCATTATCATAATCACTCCCAAAGAGTTAATTTGTTTTTGCTTTCAAAATGAACCCTCAAAGGTTAACACGTTATTCCAGCAAGCTTAATCTAGATTAATTTTTTTTAACAATGATAATGTTTTGGGGATTATTATAAACATGTTGAAAAATTTAAATGGAGAAGCCCAAGCCTATTTCAATAAATGGGTTAGAAATATAAACCTTATTATCGTACAAGCAAAAAAGGAAAAAGCTGAGATAAGATTTCATGATCTATAACATGTATTTTAGTTATTAAACTTTGTATGTGCTTGAGACTTACATATATTTGTTAATTTTAAGAAAAGTATGAAAATTTGAAGAAAGAAGCACAACTTCTAAATGTGTATTTCAAAAATTCCCACAAATGTATCACCTTGATGATTGTATTCAAAGAAAAACTTGTTTTTTTAAATAAACAGAATAACACTTTGAAGAAAATTATTAAAGAGTATGGGATGGATCTAAGAATTTTATTGAAGAAAAAAAATAGACACGAATCTAACTATTATTTTAATTGGTGATGTAGTAAATGAGGAAAGGGAAAATCTTACAAAAATCAATTCTGCTATAGAGGATCTTGAGAAGGAAGGAGTTATTATGGAGGATACACAGGTAGGGCAAGCCAACGGGGTTTCAATGGAGGGAGATGGTAAGCAACAAGTGGGTGGAGAGTCTATTCTAAAAAGTTTATAATGTTCAAGATGACAATGATTTATATCATATTTGTTTCAAAAACATGTTTTTTATCAATATAATTTATAATGTCAATGATATTTTACCCTTGTTCCAAATACTCTGGGTATATAATTTTAATATTTTAAATGTATTATGGTCAATTTTAAATATTATATGGAGATAAATTAGAGTAAATATTCTATGGAGTTATACTATTCTAGTAGTTGTACTATTTTAATGTATTGTTAAAATATTCTTCAATCTAAACTATTGTGGAGGCAATGTTAGGAAATTTAACTATTGATATTATTTATAGTTATAATGTTATGTAATAACAATATAACATAAATAGGTTGTGTTATAGTTTTTATATTGAATTATTCTATTTAGGGATATGTGGAGATTATGATAGAATTTAGAAATATGCGATCCCCAATTACAGGAAAAAAAGATTTCCTATATATTTATGTATTCAAATGTAAATGTGCAATAGAATAATATTGGTGCAATTAAAATATTTGTCTATCTTTTGGTTCAACACTTATTTCATGTATTAAATCTATGTATAAGCTCTCCAAATTACTACTATAGATAATTAAGATAATGAAAACAATAAATCTTAATAATTGGAAAAGTTTTAATGACATGAGCACTAGTGTCCTATGGTGCACCATGCATGTCTACACATAAGACTTGTATGATTCAATGAATGCTCTAGTGCAAGCTTTGTATAATTTTAATTAGAATTATGATTGATTCTTAATGAATGACTTAGATTCCAAAGGTTATAGAAGTACTATTTGAAATATGCATAATTTTAATAGGATAAATAAAGTGCTTAATTCTAGTCTATTGAATAAGATTCATAATTTTTACATGCAAGAAATAGATTACACAATTTAAACTATTTGAAGATGAAAGAATATGAAATATTTTAGAAAATAGTAATTTCCATACCAAACTAAAAATTAGGCAGATTTAAACTATGTGAAGATAAAAGAATATGAAATATTTTAGAAAACAGTAATTACTATACTAATCAAACTAAAAGTCAGGCAGATTTAAACTATGTGAAGATAAAAGAATATGACATATTTTAGAAAATAGTAATTACTATACTTATCAAACTAAAAGTGAGACAACATAAACAATCCTCGAGAAACTTGTTCATTGTAAGTGTGATTTGCATCTACCATGATAGTGCCGTATTCAGTCTCAATATTCACATCCTCTATATTGGTAGATATATTACTAACACCTCTTATTTCAACTAAATAACTCCATGTTGCTAGTGCTCTGTCATAAATAAACTTGTCTATAAAATAACGTGAAACATATAGTCTCAAGCAAGTCTCTAGATTTTTATCCAATCTACTTTTAACTTTTGAATTCACAAAAGATAATGCACTAAATGCTCGCTTATCTTCCAAAAAACCCAAAATCATTGTTTGAACAAGTTCATATAATCTAAAATAGTCACTAATATTTTCTTATAAGATGCTACTTGGATAAAGTTTTTTTCATAGCCATGTAATGGCACCATTTTTTGTTGGGTAACTTAAACACTAAAATTGATCCATCATCGTAATCCCAAACTATGTTGACTGAGATGTCAGTAATTATTTATTTAAAATAACATTAATCTAAACTCCATTCACATCTATATATTTCAAGAAATGCTTAACAATTGTACCCATTTATTTGTGAAATAAACTGCTAATCTGTTCTTGATTGTAAACACTATTCCAAAAAATGGGATTCACAACTCCCATGCCATTCAACAACTCATCCCTTTGAAAACATTTTCTGATCTTAGCTGATAAATTTTGTGAGATTTTGATTAATTTAATTCATATTTTAGATAAAACATTATCATACAGTAAATGTATCATAGGTACATCTTCAGGTTTAGCTCCCACAACTTCAAGTCTTCTAGAGCATGTGTGCATTGGGATTTCAATGCTATTTACCACGACACAAAGATGATCATGTATATTGAATTTCAAATAACTCTCTAGATTCTAAATTTTTTCTAAAATTTGCCAGGTTCTAAAAATAGGTCCGTGAAAACTTTCATTTGATGTGTATAATATATCTAAAGATTGACATACACATTTTCTCAAAAGTATGAAGTTAACAATATAGATATATCTCTCTTAGACATGTTTCATTAAAAAATTGATTTCCTTCAACATTGGTAAAATACAACATAATGCGAGTAATGTTTCAAAAATTGTTAAACAATATAGCAAATCTTTTGCTTTATTAACTTTCTTATGATATTTATACATAAAACCTGTTAAAGATGGATATTCCTAAAAAAATATGCATGCAGGTTCATACATGGAATCCATCTATTTTCAACATCTATCAATAGTTTTTTTACCATCATTCACCCTATTTATAAATTTTTGGAACTCCAAAAATATTTTTGGGCTGCTTGACATGTAAGCATGCAAGTCACAAATAAGTTCTTCTATTTTTGTGACATTACTAAATGTGCTAATAATTTTATATGAAAGATTCATCGTATGAGCCATGTAATGAATTGAAATTATAAATGAAGAAACTATTGTTTGAAGGTGAACACAAAGACTGATTTTATGTTCTTACATCACTGATGCACCATCAGTGCCAACACACACCAGATTCATAGCTATGGCATTATCATCCATCCAAACTTTCTCTCTTAAATTTGATACAACCAATTTATGAAGGTTTTTTGCATTACAATTTTCTATCATTTTATGGATAACTAATAGATGAGATTGCCTTGAATAGTTTTCAAAAGTATACACATGCATACAAACCCATGCTATGTTGTCAACTGTAGTGATCTCGTTGATGGACAGTGAGAGACATAGTGATCTATTAACACTTTCTTTCAAATCTTCCTTCTCAACCATTGCTAGACATTTTGTCATTTCCCAAGCACTGTTATCTGACCAATGTGACTATGGAATATCAAGAAACCCATTTTTTGAAACAAAAATTTGTAATCTAAAAAATAAAAAATGGGTCTACCCTTTTTTAAAATATGGAAAATAGTAGAGAACTATACATATTTTTCCTTAAGATTGGACTCCATAACTTTTCTAAATTAAGCTTTGATTGTTCCCCTTTTCTCAGCAAGATGTTTTTGTCATTTATGATCATTTTTGTATTCACATGCATATCTTACATGCATGTATTCTTCTCTATTTTTCCATATGTGTGTTCTTGTTATCTATCCATCTGGGTGCTTGATATATATACATATATATATATATATACATATATATATATACATATATATATATATATACATATATATATATATATACATATATATATATATATACATATATATATATATATATACATATACATATATATATATATATATATATATATATATATATATATATATATATATATTCCCACAATGTCTATCAATTGTGTCCAATTTAAGTTGCATTTTGTGTTCTTTTCCAAGTTTCCAACTACATATTATACATCTACATTCTGTTGGAGGCTCATTACCATTTTCTTGTTCTACAAGTTTTATAAATGGATATTTTACATCTCAGTCAACTTGAAAAGACCTTTCTATTGTGCATGTACTTCTCATCCTCTGTCAACTTTTTTGACTGGAATTTTCAAAAAAATTTGGTGTCTGAAGAGAAGTATAATTCTCTTTTGAAGTGCCTATAGGAGTGTCTTCGAGGGGTGGCATGCCATTAATAAAATCTTTGGGTGGTGAGAATTTATTGGGATTAATTCTTTCTAATGAAATAGTGTCATTATCCATGTTGATTTCTACATTGAAATGGTTTTGAAATTATTCTACAATTAAAAAAAATATCTGATATTTTAAAAAAAAGTTTCAGGATTACCTGTATTTGGATTGCATGCCATTTGTGTAGTCTTCTTTCTTGGGTTTTTAAAATAAGACAATATGTTGGAATTTATTGATATTTGATGTGGTGTTTTACCCTTGTTACTTCTTGATTCCATAGTAATTAAGGTAAGATGCTACAATATTCAAGATGTAGATGAGTGACAATAGCTTGGTAGGCAAAGCATTTAAATACTAACAGGGGTAAAGTGTTGTCAAGCGATGTAATGTTATCGAGCAATCATAATGTGGCATAATATTGCCAAGCAATTACTGTGGGGCATTGCTAATAGGTGGCAAGGAACTACCAAATAGGTAGAGCTATTGGGAAACAATTTCTATCAAATGGTTCAGTAATGTGGGGTGGCAGTCTACTATCATATGATAGAGTACTACTGAATGACATAGTGCTACCATGTGACATAGTGCTATCAGATAGAGTATTGCTACCAAGCATGTTCAGTGCTACCAAGAGGCAATCTACTATAATGTGACATAGTGCTACTATGTGACACAGTGTTACCATGTGGCTTTACACTATCAAATGGTGTATTTTTACTAGGTGGTGTATTACTATGGGATGGTTAGGTGCTATTGGGAAGCAAACTTTTGTGAGGTGGCTAAAAGTATTTAGGCAACATAGTGTGACCTCAAGGCTCAATATCTTATTGATGTGGTAAAGAAAGATGTTTTAGTGGTAAGTTGGTGACCTCTGAGAACATATGTATTATACACATGGAAAATTACATGGATAACCCGATAATTATTATATAGCATTGGTGAGATGACCCCTAAAAAATAACATCCTAAAATTTTAGGGGAATGGCCCTATGTGGTTCTCAAAAAAATTTCTAATTTCATATTCCCTAAATCAAAATATTCATGAAGTAACAAATATTTTCCACTAAAATTTATCGTGTCTTAAGCAAATGTAGACTCTCTAGCTAAAGGCAACCAAATATGTAATTTGGGACAATACCTTGTTTAAAAAGTCTTTGGATGGCACCTTCCTAAGGTGTGTAAATAAAGAACAAAAAAATAAGATCTTGAAAGATTTACATGATAAAGCCTATAGAGGACATTTTTTCTCATTAGTTATGCCATTCAAAATATTTTAGGCTCATTACTATTGGCCCACACTATTCAAAGATGTATATAAATGGGTTTGCAAGTGTGGATGTTGTCAATACTTTGTTGGTAGGCCGAAGCTCACCACACTACCTTTCAAATCTATGATCATCGAGGAACCTTTTAAACAATAAGGATTAAAATTCATTAGATCTCTAAATCCTCATTCTAGTGTTGGACACACTCACATCTTGATAGTCATTGACTATTTCACAAAGTGGGTAGAAGCCATTCCAATGCGATCTACCACTTTTGACATTGTGTATAACTTCATTAAGGAGAACATCTTCACCATATCTAGTGTTCCCTAAAAGATAGTGATGGATAACACTTCCAAATTTTATTTTGATGAACTAATTAGTTTTCTATTATGGATACAACATCTCTATAATACACTCTTCAGATTACTACCCTCAGGGTAATGGTCAGGCTGAATCCTATAATAAGAACATAACTACCATTATCCACAAGTTGGTCAATGATAATCAAAGAAATTGACATAGGAAGCTATATGACACAATGTGGGACAATTTTATCACTCCTAAAGGAGCAATTGAAATGTCTCCATTTCATCTACTATGTGGAAGAGATGATGTAATTCCCATATCTTCAGAATTACTAGCTTTGAAGCTAGCCCAAACCATTAAGGATGAACATTTTAAAGATGAAATGGAGAAAAGAGTAATGTACCTAGCCAAGATTGAAGAGGAATAAATCATAATAGTTTATAAAATCATAGCTCATCAGAGAAAGGTCAAAGAATTATTTGACCAAAATACATGACAATGTGATTTCCAGATTGGTGATATGGTCTTACTTTGGGACAAGATAAGAGAGCCAAGAGGAAGTCATGGAAATTTAACTCCCTATGGATGAGGTCATTTAAAATTTGACATTTTTATGGTGAAAATATGTACTATTTAGCATACATAGATGGTACCCATCTTCTATTACCATATAATGGACAATATTTGAAATTGTATAAATAATGATGGTAGGTTATCCCCTACCATTTCCTTTTCTATTGTGTGTCTTGTGTTTCACTTTCTATTGTGACTCATGTGTTTTATTTTTTGTGTTTCCTTCTCATTCTATTAATCTTTAAATTGAATATATTGACTAATGGATAATGTACTAATCTACTAAAAACTCAAGTGCCAAGTGTTCTTTTATGTCTCCTTCAGAGGTCACGTCCCCAACCTAAGCCAACTATTGTTTGTTAAAATTTCATATCAATTTTTGGTCAAGAAAAATAATAATTTTTATGAGTCATAAAAAATAAAGTCAAAAGAGGCTTGGAAAAAATTTTAAATTGAAAAAGAGTAGTGCTCACACATCAATGTGGGACATGATTACTGGACCCATCCTCCATGGACATGGAAGACCTCATGCTCCCACCTATACATTTTTGAGGAATACAAAGGTAAGGCCTACTGTCCTTCATAGATGCAGTGACATGACAAAGTGGAGATGACTCACACGTCCATATTCACACATCCCAAAGGGACACAAAGGCTGGGCCTATCATCTTTCATGGATGTAGTGACAAGGAGATGTGTATGTGCCTGTATATATTAAAGGGATGTAGTAGTCAATCCTGTCGTCCTCCTCTGATATGCATGCATGCAGGGAGTAGTTTGTTCTCACACCAACATCCTCCCTTTATATTTCTATGATCTCTTCATTTTTACTCATTTCAACATTAAAGACTATGATTTTTTGCTTTGCCCCTACCTTTTTAGCAATGAATCCCTAAAAAAATATATCCAAAAATACTCTAACTGATACCTTCCTATATGACCCCTCTCTGTAACTTTATTTTGATACTTTTTCATCTCAATCCTCAAGCTAACATATGTCCACTACTTTGTATTTCTTTCAGCCAATTCAATATTTTATACCTCCTGATCCATTGAATATCCTTGCTTTGTTTTTCCAAACAATAATTGCCAACCTCAAAGCTAATAAGATGAAATAAAAGTACCTGGGATATGAGCCACTACTCATTTTGGATTGTGATATCCTAAAGATATATGATTCTCAGATCGAGCACATAGATTTAGAAGATTTTTAAACGAGATTAAATTTCAAAAGCTTTGCGTTATTGTTGCAAAAAGTGGCTTACCATAAGCAACTATTTTCCCCTCTTCTATGTAGTGTTTTGATTTGGTGTTCACTTGTGTCAAATACTACAATTCTCAAACAAGAAAAATCTAGTCAAAATCTAGGTAATGTTGTCAATCAAACCTACACCCTTGTGAAGGTAGTTTTAAGCCTTCATAGTTTGATGAAACATGGAAACAATCCTAGATTATGGGTGACCTAATCAGTAGATTAAATCTCTAGATTATAAAGGATAGCTCCCTTTGGTGTATCAATCAGGACCTTTGATCTATGCTACAAACTACTGAGAAAAAAGAGAAAAAATTAAATAGAAATCCTATCTAATGATGGTCATACACCTATATTTTTGATTGATCCACTCAATTAGATATCCTAAAACACTAATTTAGATAAGAAGAATGCTGAAATTTCAACTCCAATTGACCAATATGCATAAATATTTCATGAAAAGGTTTGATCTAGTAACTAAAATTTAAGGGAAACGAAAGAATAGGCCTAATTGAAAGCACTAATCAACCACTTGCATACACTAAAATTCTAGCAAAAAGACACTTAAACATAGAGCATGACCTACATAATTTGACCAGCTAATAACTAGGTAAGAATCAAGATTTGATAAGGAAGAAAACTCTATCACTTATGATGCAAGTTAATGACATAAATACACTATACCAGCAATTAGAATTTGAAAAAAATAGTCCTATTAATTTGAAAAAGGTTACAACTTAGTCTTTGGAAAAATTTTGCCTTGCCAAAAGAGGGATACAATTCAAGGCTAAAAATCCAACTTATATAGAAAAATACATAATAGCCAAAGAGGTTAGCACTAAAAATAGAGAGGAAGTCAACTCTCACATTAACCAAGTCCAATTTCCGTTATGCCAAGATAAAAAAGCCTTCTAAATTTGTCTTTTCTTGTCTTTTGTCTTGAATGAAAACTCTTTGGCATTGGAAATGGATGATGTGCCTATTTTAGACTAATATATTCTATATATGGAAAGCTATGCCAATCTTCAAATAAATAACTCTGGTTGAATTTCTTGAAACAAGAGAACAATCTCCTTTGCATGAAATCAATGCTAATGTTGAACTTAGAATTCCATTTGAACTCCTAGAACATTGAAAGCTTTGGATTGCATGAAAACCAAGGAGAAGCGTGATCTAGATAAATAGTTAATTAAAGCTTTGACCAACTAAAAATAGCCTTTCATCATTAATTTCCTTTAGCCTTTCATGCATTTGAGTCTCTGTTCTAGAACTGAAAGAGTCATGCATGTTTTGGACCGATGTGATTATTTCATTTATTATTTGGTGTTCTTTTTGTTGTAGTCTTAGACTATATGATAGGACCAAAGTTTCCCAAAGTTCTGACACAACTTGTCAGATTTAAGAGCACACATGATTACCAATGTATAAGCAACTTAAACATGTGGAAATACCCAGAAGAACAAATAACTATCAATGAGAAATAACACAGAAACTGAGAGGCAACACACAATTGTATTCAACTCATTACAAAGGAAATTACAATAAAGAGATCACACTCTTCTCCACCTCTACAAGGCCTTCCACACCTCAAGGGATCCAAGTAATCTTTCCACCTGAGTAATCTTCTCTCATAGGTCACAACACATAGCTAACACAAGCTGTTGTTCACCTCATTATACATCTAGTACAATCAAGTACAAACTGGTACTCCAAGTAGATCTCACCATGATCTTGCTCTTGATGTATTGCTGTCACCTTGGATCCTGGCCAACCCGCCGATCTCTGTCTGACCCTCGCATTCACACATCTCCCTGCAGACCAACCTGATATTACTTATCACATGTAGATCTCCTCCATAACCCTGCAACTCCCTGCATATCAAACCTGATCTTACATACATGGGGAATCCTACTTGATTCCACCATGGGAAGAACTCTCCAAGCTCCACACTTGGGTTCTACAAGTTCTACACTTAACAATACAGCCCATGAGTCTATTATATAGATCTCATGCATACACTTAATTTAGACAGGTGGCTCAAAGACTCAAACTGGTATTTAACATGCAAACTCCACGTTCACTTAACTGACTATTCGTCAACAGTAGTTTTAACCGCCACAGGTGATTGACGTCGGTCCCTACCTGACTGGAGGTGACCGACGCTGGCTGATCTCCTGTCGATGTTAGTTTCCTTCTGCACTCCCCTGACCGACATCAGTTGTGGCCTGCCGACGCTGGTGACTATCAAGCTCAGAAACCTCCTCCTCCTGTTTGCCTTAGGTGAAGATTTTAGCTCCACACCCTAAAAATCTCCCACTTGGAGATAAAGAGCTGTGCCTGTACCCATACTAGTACTCTGTCTAATCTGCATCCTAGCTTGTATTCCTCTTCAAGCTCCCACTCGAAGACAACCCACCACACTCCCTGTGGTGCTACACCTGTGTCTAAATTTCTCCATTATTTTGCCTTGTTATACTCCCACTCAAACAACAACCCCTGTGAGTAACCTGTAATCAACAACACTTAACAGATTTGAACCACCTGTTAGTCAAGCTCGCTCTGAGAACGTCCAACCTCGCTCTGATACCATTTGACAGGACCAAATTTTCCCAAAGTTTTGACACAACTTGTCAGATTTAAGAGCACACATGATTACCAATGTATAAGCAACTTAAACATGCAGAAATACCCAGAAGAACAAATAACTATCAATGAGAAATAACACAAAAATTGAGAGGCAACACACAATTGTATTCAACTCATTACAAAGGAAATTACAATAAAGAGATCACACTCTTCTCCACCTCTACAAGGCCTTCCACACCTCAAGGGCTCCAAGTAATCTTCCCACCTGAGTAATTTTCTCTCATAGGTCACAACACATAGCTAACACAAGCTGTTGTTCACCTCATTGTACATCCAGTACAATCAAGTACGAACCGGTACTCCAAGTAGATCTCACCATGATCTTGCTCCTGATGTATTGTTGTCACCTTGGATCCTGGCCAACCCACCGATCTCTGTCTGACCCTCACATTCACACATCTCCCTGCAGACCAACCTGATCTTACTTATCACATGTAGATCTCCTCCATGACCCTACAACTCCCTGCATATCAAACCTGATCTTACATACATGGGGAATCCTACTTGATTCCACCATGGGAAGAACTCTCCAAGTTCCACACTTGGGTTCTACAAGTTCTACACTTAACAATACAACCCATGAGTCTATTATATAGATCTCATGCATACACTTAATTTAGACAGGCGGATCAAAGACTCAAACTAGTCTTTAACATGCAAACTCTGCGTTCACTTAACTGACTATTCGTCAACAATAGTTCTGACTGCCACAAGTGACCGACGCTGGCCGATCTCCTGTCGATGTCAGTTTTCTTTTGCGCTCCCCTGATCGACGTCAGCTTATAAAAATGGTCCTTTGGCATTCTTGTGATGAAGAATACCGAAGGGTTGGCACCCTTTGAGATTCTTGTAATGTCCCTTCAGACTTTGAATATTGCCCCTTGAATGTGACTTTTGGACTTATTTCAAAGGTCCACATACCCTTCAGGGTTTCATAAAGGACCACTTTGAGAAAATGAGGTGAACTTTCTCAAAGGGCAAATATCCTTCGAGTTTCTTGTCTTAGGTCCTTCTTCAAAAGGAAAGTACACTTTAAAACAATTGTAGAGTACCCTTCTTCTCGTATTTCCTTCGAACAAAAAGTCTAAAGAAATTTTGTCTTAAGCTTCTTCAAAGTATCCCCTCAAAATGGTCTTCTTCCCCTTCTTCAAAAGGCATGTTTAAGCAAAGTTTTGAATAATAGAGGTTGCAATTTTGATCTATAGGGTCAAAATTGTCAACATTTTGATGACTCAACTAGGAAGCATGCTTGCTATTATTGAGAACTTAGACTATAAATATGATATTGAACTCACAAAATAATGGTAAACTTGGTCCATGACTGCAAATCTCCTTTGACCAAACATGAAATAACCTTCATCATCCAAAATAGAAGGGAAACACAAAATGGGAAAGATAACTAACAAAGCAAATGTGCAAATAAGCACTCATTGGAATAGAATATAATGAAACTATGGTGCATGAACAAAATTTGGAGGAAATCAAAACAACTGACTATGTACAAAGAGCTTTGCTCTTTAACAGCAATGTTTTAGATGTATCCCATTGACTCGGATTAGAAGCTCCTAACCATCCAACTTTACAAGTTGGAAAGCATTATGGGATTTGCAGCTAGAAATTATGTATGGGACACTCCAAAGAGAATAAAACTTGGTGTGCCTTCTTAGTTTAGCTCTATCCTCATCCCACTTAAGGACTAAATCTCCTTCCTTGAAACTTCATAAAGAAGTTCCCTTGTTAAAAGTTTTCTTTACTTGTGCTTGATGAATTTTCAGGGCTATCATGGATTGATTTCTTGTCTCTTCAAACTCCATAAGCTCAACATATATAATATTCATAGGCTCATTCTCTAAAAACTCAAGCTGATGCATTAGTTCCAAAGTGGGGAATTTAAGAGAAATGGGTAATCTTGCTTCCTTACCATATACTAACTTGTAGGAGAGTTGGCTATTGATCTATTGTAGGTGATCCTATCAGCCCATAGATATGACTTCAACTTGAGATGCCATGACCTCTAATTGTCTTCAATAGTCCTTATGATCCTCAAAAGGTTCTTATTCATAGATTCAACAAGGCCACTGCCTTGTGGATAATAGTTCAATGAAGTGCTGAGGTAAATTCCATGTTGGATAGCCCATTGGCAGATCTTAGATCCCAAAAAAACCATTGCATTATTAGAAATAATATTATAATGAATTCCAAATCTAGAAATCAAACCTTCATAGAAATCAAGAACATTAATTTCATTTGCTTCTTTCAATGCTATTACTTCTGTCCAATATGTGAAGTAATTCCTAGCTGTTAGAATCCATTTATGCACTAAACTTGAAGGAGGATTAATGAGGCCAATAAAATCCAATCCCCATTGGATAAAGGGATGATCCACTATAATTGGATGAAGAGGTAAGGCTGTAAGCTTGACTTTTCCTACAAACATAACACACTGTTTGTACTTTCTAACCCATGCATGGCAATCACCAAATATACTAGGCCAATAGTACCCACCTCTCATGATATTAAGAGCTATAATTATTATGAAAAAATGTTCTCCATCATGGAATTACTCAAGTAATCTCTGAGTTTGGCTTGGATGTATACATCTTAATAACATGCCATTAATATCTTTCCTGAATAAAATACCATCAATAAGCAAAAATGGAATTGATTGCAATCTGAAATATCTTCTCTTTGAAGCACTAAGATGAGAGGGATAAATAACATCTTGGAGATAACTTACCAAGTCATAAAACTAGCTGGAAGGTGAGGTATGAACAACTACAACCTCTTCATCATTTGACACTAAAACAAGATCATTAGCCTCTTGCAAGTCTTGTGCTAGATGCTCACATAATATTTTACCTTTAACCAAATTTGTGACCTTAATTTCCATGTCATATTCAATTACCTTGGTTATCCAACCAAATGTATTCTCATTTATATCCTTGTTCAAAAGAAACTCTTTGATGCTCGGATGGGCAACCATTATGTGTATCTTATTATTAGACAACAAGTATCTAAATTTATTAAGAGATATTATGACTAAAAGTACATGATTTTCAACAAAATAATACCTTGTTTCATACTCTTCCAAGCTTGGGCTGTAGAAAGCTATTGGCTACTCCAAGGACTCATGATTATACTACATAAGAATGCCTGAAATGGTGTCCATGTTAGCATAAGTGTAGAAAATAAAATATTTCATGAAATCTAGATTTATAAGCATAGAAGCACTAGCTATGGCCTTCTTAATATTCTCAAAACCTCTTATTCCTTCTTTCAACTAGCTAAAATTTTGATTTTTCTTTAGCATGGCTATAAGTGTCTTAGCTAAAATGTCAAAATCTAAAATGTATCTACTTATGAAGTTGATTTTCCCAAAGAAGCTTTGCATAGCATTTTTGTGCTTAGGCAAAAAAAGTGAAAGAATGGAGTCAATACTTTCAGAATCTATGCTTAATCCATGCTTTGAAACAACATGTCCAAGAACCTTACCTTCATGAACTGAAAAAAACACACTTTTTGGGATTTAGAGATATCCCAAATTGCCTACACATTTCGAACACTTGCTTGAGATGAACAATGTGATCTTCTGCATTCTTTGAAAACACTGTTATATCATCTAAATAAACAAGTACAAACCTATTAAGAAGGCCTTTGAATGCCATATCCTTGGCTCTCTGAAAGGTTGCTCTAGTATTAAACAAATCAAATGGCATATTTCTGTATGCAAATGTCCCCCACTTAGTTGTGAAAGCTATTTTAAATTGGTCTTATTTTTTGAACAAAATCTAATTATAGCCACTATATCCATCCAACAAAGAAAACCTCTTTGAACCTAAAACAAGCTATAAAATTTGTTCCATTGATGGCAATGGATAATGATATTTAAATGAAGACCTGTTCAAATTATCAAAGTCAACACACAAATAAATCTCACCATTTTTATTTCATATCAGAATAAGATTTTCCACCCAAGTTGAGTGCTTGATTGAAAATATAATGGCTGATTTTATGAGCTTGTGAAGCTCAGCTCTCATCAAAGGCTCAAGATTTGGATTGATGGGCCTTTGTCTTTGTCTCACTGGTTTAATTTTCTCCTCTAACTCAATAGTGTGTTGAGCCAAACTTAGATCAAAACCTTTGAGATCACTATACTACCATGCAAATATATCAACAAAACTTGTGCATAACTCAATGAAAGCTTTCTTTTGTGAAGGAGTGCATAACTTGCCCAATTTCAAAACCTTACCAACTATAATCTCTATATTGGCATAGTGCCCTTCCTTTGTTAACAATGATTACTTCTCTTTCCTTAGCTCATCATCTCCACTGGAAATGTTCTCAAGTGTCACCAATCCTTTAGGTAGCTTATTCATTTTTAATTGCACAATCTAATCACCATACTGCTGTAAGTGATTTGACTGGTTTTTTGAAGAAAACTTAGTCTCTTCTTGGAAGAATCTCATGATTTTATTGTTATCTTCGAAAACCTACCAATTCTCATGATTATCTGGAACAAAAGGTCTTAAAACCACATATATATGTGACTTAATTTTTTCATTTTTTACATCAACTAGGATACTAAATTATGCCCCAACAACAACCAACCTATTAGCATGTTTATTCTTATCTCTTGGTATTGCTTGAATTTTAAAAGCTTGAAAATATTAAATTAAATCCTTAATTATATTCTTGTAATATTTAAGCAATAAATTTTTACATACATTCAACCCTCTTACTTGGTGGACTAAAAGCTCACTATCTCCAAAAACTTGTAAGGAATTGACTTTCATCTTCCTAGCCCAGTACAAACCGTGAACTAGTGCTTCATACTCAACAATATTATTTGAATATTCAAACTAAAATTTAATAAAAGAGAAATAAATTTGTTTTATTGGAGAAACCAACATCATTCTAGCTCCAGTTCCATGCTTATTCCTTGATCCATCAAAGTACAATTGCCACAAACCTTCATTAGACTCATCTTCTTTGACCATGGCTAGAATTGGTGCATCATTGTTATGAAGGCAATACACACCAAGAAATTTTTATTCAATCAAATTATAAGGATCATGATAATGCAAGGTAGAAGCCCACTCATCAATAAATAAATTTGGGACTCTATTTAAAAGTGATTTCTTTTATACATCACTAATTTCTAGGACATCATCTGAGATGATACAATTAGTATTCACAACACTTGGTGTATATAGATCCATATGAAAACATGAAATAAGATAAAAATGAATTGTTATTTTCATACCATACCTAGTTATGAATAGTAAATAAGTCCAATTAGTTGATAAATATCCCCCAATCTTTGAGGTGAAATCTCTTGAAAGGCACATAACAATGTAGGGAGGCAAATCTACCAAAACAACATCCTACTAAATATTACCATTGGGACATGCATGTAATGCCAATTTTAAATCCCTGACGATGCCTACTATCTTCATTAGTGACCCATCTAATCATAAAACTCTTTTAGTATTTGGTTCATAAACAAGTCCAAGCTTGTTTGTAATTTATTTAGGCATGATTGTACTACTAGCTCCACTATCCACCATATAATTATGAACCAAAGTATCACCTACTATCAAAAAAAGGTAAAAAATATGAGTTGTCTCTAATTTTATGTTAGTTTTGTTCACCTTTACCATCTTATTTGCTTTCTGTACCTATTTCTTAGTTGGATAATCTGAATTAGCCAAGACAACCCCTTCTTTCTCAACTAAATTTGGAGACAATTCAAGAGGTAAAAGCTCTTGGATGAGCTTATCCTTTTGTCCTAAAATGGAAAGAGAATCCCATATGATAATGTTAATGTTATACTTTCTCATCTGATCTACTATACTAAAATGAGATCCACTAACCTTTGACTATACTTTTTGAATCATTGGCTATTCATGAACTAGAGGTAGTTGATGAACCTTACTAACCTCTATATTTTGATTTTTCTATGTTATAGGGATAGAAAGTTACTCTTTTATACTCTTAGAAATAACCCTAGGAGTACTTGAAGCATTTTTCAACTCTTGATCATCTTCAATGACTCTTATTTTATCTCTAGTTACAACTACAACTTGACCACTTGATTTGTTAGTTTCAACACTTTGAGTAATAGCAACATGATCATCTACTTGTCAATTGAAATTAATGGCATTAGGATGCCCTTGCACTTGTTGAGTTTCCCCTTGTGATGCCAAACCTATATCTTGGTATTGATCTCCTTGAAAATAAAACTCTTCTTGTGTCGTCTGTGACATGGTGATGTTCTATGATACCAAGGCTTGATGTTGAGCATCATTAAGATTTGAGGGCTACCAACCTGAATCTTGCACCAAGTTATTTTGAGGTGGGGTTAGAATAATGGATTTTGAAGTAGAAGGAGAATTAGGATCAAGGGAATCATATGGATTAGCTAGAGTTATGGCTCCTCATGGTTGATAAGGTGATATATTCTCTCTGAAACCCTGATAAAGAGGCCTTTGATCTTTGAAGGACTGATAGGTGTTCTAATTTTGCTATTGATAGGCCTATTTAATTAAAATTATTGAATTTTGAGTTGAATTATTTCATTCCCAAAATATTGTAACAAGATTTTCAACTCTCCTATCTCACTAACTTGGCTAGTACGGGCTAAAATTTGAGCTTACGATGCTGGAATAAGAGCCAAGGATGGAATTCGAGGAACTTGGGGAGCTTGAGGGGCTGGTATAGAACTTATTTATAGAAATATAGGCATTATAGGTGTTGGAGAAATCTTACCAGCTTGTATCAAACTATTTTCATCCCTTATTGTAACCTCATAAGCATTTGGCAAGGTAGTACCACCCATTGACTGTATCATCACACTAATGTTAGACTTAAGAGCTTTCAAATAGTATAAAAATACATATTTAGAGGATAACCTAATCAACACAGGTATCCTAGTCCATGTATTTTGGAATCTAAGGTTAAAATTGGACATGAACTCATGAGGAGCCCTTGTTATGGTAGTCAGTTGCTCAACTAAAGATAGGTGACCAGATTTATCCTCAAATTGCTTGACTAAGGCTTCACCTAATTCATACCAGGTAGAGATAGAATTAAGTGGTAGATTTATACACCACTACAATGCTTTTTCTTTGAAGGAGGTAGCCAACAATCTAATAACAACATTATTCTCAACCACATTATGGATTGAATAGAGATTAACAACATCTTAGATATGCTCAATAGGGTTGTTTAATTTTCTCCTGAGAAGAATGGAATGCTCTTGAGGGTAGAAATTGTAATGTCATCAAACTAGGATAAATTTAGTGGGATACCTCTATTGAATAGAGTAAACACTTGATTTCTTAGGGCCATTTGGGTAGTGGGGATTGTAGTGCTTAGAACAATAGGCTGACTAGGAGGCAAATACTATTTTTGAGGATATGGTTTCACCCTCCTAAATCTTGATCTTTTGTATGATAAAAATTCAAAATAAGTACCTTTGGTTTCTAACCTTGTGGAAACCTTTGGCATGAATGAATTGCCTGAAAGATGTTATGAGCTCTATAACTAGATGATATCTTCTTTTACTACAAAATTTCTTTAGATATGCAAAGAATTTCTTTGTGGTCCCATCAAGCATGCCAAAAACTATTGTCAATTAGACTTGTACCCTTGTGAAGGTAGTTTTAAGCCTTCACAGTCTATTGAAACATAAAAACAATCTTAGGTTATGGGTGACCTAATCAGTGGATTGAATCTCTAGATTATAAGGGTTAGCTCCCTTTGGTATATCAATTAGGACCTTTGCTCTATGCTATAAACTATCAAAAAAAGAGAGAAAAAATTGAATTAAAATCCTATCTAATGATGGTGATACACCTATATTTTTGATTGATCCACTCAATTAGAGCTCCTAAAACACTAATTTAGATAAGAAGAAGGCTGAAATTTCAACTCCAATTGACCAATATGCATAAATATTTCATGAAAAGGTTTGATCTAATAACTAAAACTTGAGGGAAATGAAAGAATAGACCTGATTAAAGGCACTAATCAACCACTTACATCCACTAAAATTCTAACCAAAAGACACTTAAACATAGAGCATGACCTATATAATTTGACCTGCTAGTAACTAGGTAAGAATCAAGACTTGATAAGGAAGAAAACTTTATCACTTATGCAAATCAATTGCATAAATACACTATACCAACAACTAGAATCTAAAAATAATAATCCTATTAATTTTAAAAAGGTTACAACTTAGTCTTTGGTAGAATTTTGTCTTGCCAAAAGAGGGATACAATTCAAGGCTGAAAAGCCAACTTGTATAAAAAAATACATAACAGCCAAAGAGGTTGGAACTAAAAATAGAGAGGAAGTCAACTCTCACATTAACCAAGTCTAATTTCCATTATGCCAAGATAACAATGCCTTATAAATTTATCTTTTGTCTTGCATGAAAACTCCTTAGAGTTGAAAATGGATGGTGGCCCTATTTTAGACTAATATGTTCCATACATGGAAAGTTACGCCAATCTCCAAATTAAGAACTTTACTTGAACTGCTTGAAATAAGAGAACAATCTTCTTTGCATGAAATCAATGCTAATTCTAAACTTAGAATTCCATTTAAACTATTGGAACATTGAAAGCTTTAGATTGCATGAAAATCAAGGAGAAGCATGATCTCGACAAATAGTCAACTGAAGCTTTGAACAACTAAAAATAGCCTTTCACCGTTAAGTTCCTCGAGCCTTTCATGTATTCGAGTCTCTATTCTATAACTAAAAGAGTTATGCATGTCTTGGACTGATTTGATTATTTTATTTATTATTTGGAATTACTTTTGTTGTAATCTTGGACTATAGATCTTCTTATAGATAGAAAAAATGATATCTTTATTGGTTTTTGCATGTTCTTGTATATACCCTTCAATATTTATTTTTTGGTTTATTTGATCTATTTATTCCTATAGACCTTTCCTCAGTCTATTTGTCTTGGGTTCCTCTTGGCTTTTCTTTCTTCCTTACCTTCAGCTTATCTCCTTGTCCAAGTCTCTTGAAGGAATTATTTTAGACAATTTGTTTGAAGGAATTCCTTCAGACTTTTGTCCATGATGTTTCTTCTACCCCTTTACAAATGTCTTACCCTTGTTTTAAAACTTTCAAAGGAATTCCTTCAAATAATTTGTTCACGTATTTTTATTTTTTCCCATGGATAATTTATCTATGGGAATTACCTCAATCTTTAAACAAGTGTCATTCCTACTCTTGAACAATTCCTTCAGACAAAAAGTTCAAAGGAAATGTCCCTTTTGGACTTCTTGTAATTGCCTTTGTGTCACAAAGTGCCCTTCAGGCTTGTTGTAAATGGTCTCTTCATAAGGGTAAGTAACCCTTCAAATTTTTTAATTCAAACTTTCCTGAAGGGTACATACCCTTTAGGATTCTTACAATGAACCTTCAAACTGTGCCTTTGAGCTTTTTCAAAGGGTACATACCCTTCAATATTTTTGTAATGTACCTTCCTGAAGGGCACACACCCTTTAAGATTATTTTAATGGACTATTTCCTTTCCTTTGAACAAAATGTCTGAAGGATTTGAACCTTTCTTTCTCATAAGCTTTCTTATAAAGGAATTATTTTGGATAATTTATCTAAAGGAATTCCTTTGGACTTTTGTAAAGTCCTTTTCCTTTCTAACATGCCCTTCAGGCTTATAAAAATGGTCCTTCAACTTTCTTGTGATGAACTTTCCTAAAGGGTTGGTACCCTTCAATATTCTTGTAATGGCTCTTTAGACTTTGAAGACTAGCCCTCAAAATGTGCCTTTCAGACTTATTACAAAGGTCAACATACTCTTTAGGTTTTTTCAAAGGACCACTTCAGGAAAATGAGGTGAACTTTCCTGAAGGGTAGATACCCTTCGGGTTTCTTGTCTTGGGTCCTTCTTCAAAAGGAAAGTACACTTTAGAACAACTACAGAGTACCCTTCTTCTCATATTTACTTCAAATAAAAGGTTCAAAGAAATTTTGTCTTAAGATTCTTCAAAGTATCCCATCAAAATGGTCCTCTTCCCTTTCTTCAAAAGGCAAGTTTAAGCAAAGTTATGAATGATATAGGTTGCAATTTTGACCTATAGGGTCAAAATTATCAACAGGTAACTCATGGAAAAATTGGATGGAGTTGCAATGAGTATGAAATTTAGTATTTTCCTTCATGAAGAGTTGGTCAACATCATTATCAAACATGGAGAGA
Organism: Torreya grandis; assembly: GCA_037957365.1. Classification (NCBI taxonomy): domain Eukaryota; kingdom Viridiplantae; phylum Streptophyta; class Pinopsida; order Cupressales; family Taxaceae; genus Torreya; species Torreya grandis. Next base: position 2,727,417 of record JARHVA010001226.1, on the reverse strand, counting down.
TCCATTGGGATAAGGATCCCACTAAATACTTGACCACTATTAAGAACTCTTGGTTGAAGTAGAAGATAAATAGACCTTATCAATTTCCCAAGACCTTATTCAGAGTAAATTTCAAGGAAGAAATCTTAGATATGGTTACCCTATTGAGCCAGGTAGTAGGTAATCAAGACATTAGGCCCTTTCACCATTAGATGTTTCTCCCAGTGAAATTCATTTAGAAAGTAATACATATATTGGGTTGAACTAATTAGTGACTTATTACATGATCAATTGTTAAATGTATAAACCTTGAGGTGGTTCTTCATGATATCCTATCTAGTATATTCATTAGCCTCCTAAATGGTATACCTAGGGCTTTCCCAATGTAGGACCATCATTACAACAAAGCAAACAACACTACAACAAGGTCAATGACATGTTCATAATGAGATTTGTGAAGTCACTTGAAGAATAGTGGGGCATGAGAATTTTAGCTAAAGTAGCCAAATTAGTTAACCAATATGGCAGCTACTATATTCAAAATTAAAATTTCCCATATATTAGGGTTGGTGGTTATGAAGGTCACCCATTGAGACTTCTAAGAATAGTAGGTAACAAGATAATTCTCACTGAACTCTTTCACCAACTATTAGTGGTCTTAAACATTGTAAAAAGAAACACATATTAGATGTTTCATTTCCCATTGCATTGGGCCATTTTATTTGTAAATCAATAGTGAATGCACATGATAGAGTTGGCCATCTATGAATTCACTCTTTGAACTTATGCTATCAAAGAATCTATGGATACCAGTGGATATGTAAAATATAATCTTAGTATATGATTTGTTTATTAGCATAAGCTGCACCTAGAGGACTATTGGGCTGATTGTGCAAATGAATTTTAAGTAGTCTGAAGCTACTAGAGTTGAATGAATTTATATCAGATAAAATCATTCACATATGGGTGGGTACCAAAGGGGATGATAGATGATAAATTAGATCTTATTGATCTAGAATTTATCAATACAATTATTGTTGCACCCTTTCCAGCTATTAATTGGTCAATCAGAGAGCCAACTAAATTGAAATAGAAAACATAAATAGTATGGGCTCATATGAATAAATGGTTGGATAATAAATTGGTTGGAGTAACTATATGTGGCTCAAGGAGAGTAAAATATTCAACTCCTTTGAAACAAGATCCCCCATCTGCTTCCAAAATAGGTAGCACCAATTTGGTGGTTGAGACATCAAGTTCTTCTAAATTTGATAATGGTGGAAATTAAGATATTGACCCCAAGAAGCAATTGTGAATACAATGTGAGGAAAGTACTATTGTTAGGAAAAAGGAGCAAGCCAATATATTAGTAAATCCAAGGTATTTTATTGAAGCCTTAAGTGACCCCAGATTTTTCATCCCAAATACCACACAATAATACTTAGCCTCATCTTAGGGGATAGTACAATAAAAAGGAATTGAGGAAAATCCACAATCTCCATCTAGATCCCCTCAAATTCCTTCACTCCTACAGATCAACCCACTACATCTCAATTATATTCCCATGTGGTTACCTTTAGCAATCTTTCATTTCAAATGGTACAACCAATACTACAAAAAAGAAAATGATAGTTGAAACATAATTACTAGATTTTGATGTGGTAGCTAACCTCATAAAAACCCCCAAATCAAAAAAGGTGAAGACCACCTCTAGTTTGGTGTCTAATTCTTAAGGGGTATAGTTCATATAAATTACCAAACCAAATGTTGAGAAAGACAAAATAAATAACAATGGGTGATTATAATCTCAAAAAGATATCACTCAGACAAGCAACAAGAGAAGGTGGCATTCATAATCTTTGAGAAACCATTGAAATAACATTAAGAGATCTGATCAAGATGAGTTGACTTAGGAACAACTCAAATGATAGATCAAATAATTGGTAAACTACGTCAATTACCTACTCAACCCTGTTGAGACCCCCATAACACTACAAGTTGATGCTTTGACATAGTTTCCAGGGATAAGTAAAGAGGCCATTGCTATAATCAACAAACATAACACTTATGAAAAAATATTTAAGCATGCATGGATGAATTCCTTGAAAATGGAATAAAATATATTGAAGAATTCATGAGAATTTAAGACCTCATTGATCAATAATTATAAGATATTAAAAACTAGATCAAAGCTCATACTATTGACCTGAAAGTGTGGGAAGAAGTGATCGAGAATATTAAATAAATGATTTTGATTGAAGCCACGGTGATGGTAGAAGGAGGAATATTAAAAAAAAAAGGAGATGATATCTCTTGTAAATGGGCAAAATGCATGCTCCAAAAGATAGAAATCCTATCCAAATCTACTGAGGAATTGAAAGAGAACAAAGTTATGGGTTAAGAGAAGCTTAAGCTAATCTCCACCAATTTGGATGGAATCCATTATAGATTGTACAAATAATATGGGACTATTATTCATACAGTGGATGAATTGAAAGCCCAATTCCATAAAGTAGTCAAGTAAGATCTTCTTGATGAGGTTAAATTCAACAAAGCCTTAATTGCAACTTTTCATGAAATCCACATCTCCTTGGAAGAGTTGAACACCTAAATAGAAGATTTGTCTCAAGTCCATTTCACCCTAACATTCATTGATCAAAGGTGGTTCACACACTACCATCACATGGTAGTTCTAAAAATCAATGAAGCCATGAAGGTGGTTAAGAGATTGCTATGTGTGATAAGGAGCAAGTCAAAAAAGACTCAGTTACTGCTGTTCCATCTGCCATCACTTTTGAATCACCAAAAACTTTTTAATAGATTTTGAAGTTTCCCTTTTATCTTTTTGTCTAACTTCTATTTTAGTAAATCCATATTTTTTGTTTTGTAAAATTGAAAATCATAAAATATAGAATAGGATGAAAAATGGAATGTGATTTGTCATTTTTGAAATGTGAAGGGTTAGCCCATTCCCATTGTTGTAAATACAAGAAATGGTAATTATAAAAGGGTTTTTTGTTGTCCACAATTTATGAATATTAAAGAGGAAGAAGGAAACTTCATATTCTACCTTTATCTAAGAATGAGTAATTACTTTAACTTTGTGTCTAATTATTTCCTTAATGGGTATGCATTTTTGTTATGTTAATGTATTTATCATTGTTCCAAGCATGAAGTGTGTTTAATCTCTTAAAGTAAATTTTCTCATGTTGTTGAATTCATCATGTAAGCGGATGAAATCTGATTTTATTCATTCTCTCATGACTCTTCAAATTTCCCTTTATTATTTATTATTTTCAGTTGAATGTTGTTGTTGTAAACCCTCCTTTTATTCAACTTGTGAATATTATACATAAATTAGATATTTTTTATTTATTTCAATAAAGGTAACCTCCCCTCATAATAGAAGAGAGACTTTTCATCTCCTAAACTATTGTGAAATATTAATTTGTTATGAAGTACCAAAATATTTCACCAATACTATGGATTATCAATCATGTCGATATTGACTTCAATAATGTCCTCATAAAGCAATGAGGATCTAATTGGATCAACTATTGGCACATTAAAGACATTTTTTCCAACAAAGTATTCTTGATTTTGATTGTCCCATAATGCCTCAAACAAGGTTTCACTAAGGGACTATGACTTTTTATTTTGATTATCATCTAGTGCCTTAAATAAGGTTTTAATAGAAGATGCTGAGTTTAGACTTTAATTATCCCCTATTGCCTCAAATAAGGTCTCACTAAGAGATTATTATTCTACCTAAATGTTATCTTAGATCCCTATAAATTTTACCATTGAAATTTCACCATGGAAAACTTTCAATAATGTGTGATTATGTTGGTCCTAATCGATGTTTATTAGATGTGGAATATCAATATATGGCTAGGTTGGTTAACATTAAAGGGATGAATAATGATAATGGAAGGGTAAAAGGTAACAAATCCTCATATAATATACTAAGAGAGATTGCATTTATGCTAAATAAAATGTCCTCAACAACCATAAAAGAATCATAAGTGTATTCAATCTAATCTGCAAGGAGTGTGTAACTAATGTTATAATAACTATTAATATATGATTATTCTGATGTTGGTTTTGACTAAAGTGGGTTTGGTAAAAGTGTATATCTAATATCATAATATCCACTAATATATTATGATTTTGAATCTGATTCTGACTCAAGGAGACTTGAATATGATGTTGAGACTAACATTGATTCTATTTGTGATGCTAAATCTGATAGTGGTTCTAAAATAGAGCCCAATTCTGATATTGGTTATAAGATAGAACCTTATTTTGATGTTGATGTTGTCAATAATATTAGATCTAAAATGGAACATGTTTTTGATGTAAAGGTATCCACAAAGAGGGCCTATTAAATTACATTTTATACAAGTACCTTGTTCACCTTTCACTTAGAAATGAAATATTTAGGATAAAGGATTTTTTTAAATGGGATATGTTTGGAAATGCATGAATAAGGAGTTTTTACTCGATAATAATAGGATATTCAAATATGGGCTCATATAATATAGGTCCATAAAATATAGGTCCTTTGGTAAATAGAGGTGAACCAATAATGATTGCGTCTGGTCAAACATGGGTGATCAAACAAAAATGTTGACAATGGGTTGACTATTTTGACCTTGAATTGGAAGTGGACATATATGATCATGTTTGGGAAGGGGGTAATCATATATCTTGATTGAGTAGTTATCAAACTTAGAAACACTTAGATATTTGATAGATAATGGCCCTTGGAGGGATAATGATTGGCTCTATTATGGTTTTAAGACTAGATTGGCTTGTATACTAATGGATGAAATGTCAAAAGTGATGGCCCAAAAAATGAATACACTATGAATAAATTACATTAAAGATAAATATATTCACAAAAATGACAAAGTATTATTCTTGGAATAGATATATAAAAAGAGAGGTGAAAATATTTATAATCTTTTCATGGAGTGGCTACAAGATACAACTGACATTTCTGTGCATAACTAGTTATCATAAACAAAACATAATATTAAAGTTATTACTATCTAAAAACATAAAATAATGAAATTTGGATCATAAAATAATCCAACAAACTCTCCCTTGATCTAAAGGGGTATAGAAAACATCTAGAGTAATGACTTTGAAGTCATTAAATAATCTCTATGACAACTACAAGTGATTTGTTGTACCTCCTAGTACTAATCAAAATTGATGTCGCTCTATACAAAAGCCCACCCTACAAATTATGGAATAAAAGGCTAAAAAACATGATCTAAGCTTGCTCATCCCATATGATCATTGTATTATAATGTAGTAGAACCTGATCAAAGCTTTTCCAACTACATCAATCCACATAAGGTCCGGTTCTAAAGCTTTTCCATCTACATCGATCCACATAAGGTCCCACACAAGAACCCGTCCAAGTGATACACCCAATACTATGTATGGCACATCTCTTTGATGTCCAACAAACGTTGATGTCCTTTGCTCAAAATTGAAGATGCTAATAAACCCTATAAAATTGTACTATCATCGATGACTAATCGAAGACCAATAAATGCAATATCTTCTCCCCTATTAAGTGAGAGGTGATAAGCTATGTATCAAGAGATAAAATCAAACAAACACTGCCTGATCCATGTCATGAAAATAAAATGAGAGAAACCCAAAACTAGAAAAAATTTAAAGAAGCAAACTACTACTACCAAAATTTATATTCAAACATGATCCCAAACTCTAAGCGCATAGCTAACTAGAGAAGGGAATAGTCCTCTAGCCTCTAATTGATCTTCAAACCTCTAATCATTGATCACTCAAAATATGTTGTCAAGTTTATCGATACCATAGACCTCAGCCATGAGGGACATCTCTTAATCAGATGAAGTGTCAAAATATCTTAAATAATTGGAGTAACCAAAATATCTACCACTAGAATAATCCACATAAATTACTTTAGCTTTCTTTTTGCATGGAGAATGGGGTCGTCATGAAGGACATACATTTATAAGATGTCTAATACTACCACATTTAAAACATATAGGTTATTTATTATGTTTTTGAGATATAAAATAACTTTAATCACTAAACGAACTATGAGAAGAGTACTTGTGGTGATGCTTGTGTTTGGAATACCCTGGAGAGTGTCGATGTGAATGTTGTGGAGACCATTTAGAATGGTGTGGAGAGTGCCTCAAAGAATGACTCAAAGAGTGTTTTAGAGTGTTTTTGAAACTATAATTATACATGATGATGATCTCTATGATTTGACCTATTATTTGTATAGTAAGCCTCTTTATTAGGTGTACTTTTCTTCCTTGCAAATTATCTCTCATGTTGAGTTAATAACGCACAAATATAGTCAATTATGGCACCATTAAGCTTATCACTAAGCTATAACACTTAAATAAAATTAGTGTATGTGGAATTAATCCCATTAAATGTGATATAAATAAACATGTCATCATTAGTTTTGCCCCCTATAGTATAATACTCTTATTTTAGAGTTTTCATGCATGAAAGATATTTAGAGCCATCTTCATCATCTGCTAGTTTATTATTCAAAAGTTGTATAAGAAGGTCAATATTATTGTATGTAGGTTGCTTGTCATAAAAATATATTAATATTTTCCATGCACCAATTTTAATTACCTCAATGTGAATAATAACTTGTTTATTTTAAGATGATTTCAAAAGTGTGAGTGCATGCTTATTACATTTTTGGTACTCAATCAACTTAGTGGATTTAGTTGGCAGTGTGGTTTCTTTCTCAGTGATTTCCCATAATTCATTAAATATGAGGGTATTTTCCATGTTTATACTCCATTCTTTGTAGTTTTTAGGTGACAATTTACCATTTTCAGATATGAGACTGCCAATTTTAGCCATGATGTAAAAAAAAAGTCAAAACAAGAAAAGGGAATACTATTTTGAGGTTTTGCCTTTACCTTAAAAAATAGATTCTAATTTATAGATAATCCTAGAACTTTTCAAAAAATTACTCCTTATAACTCCTTTTACACCCTTATATCATCAAAATTCAATCTTATTTCACCAATTTCATATTTATTTTACCAAAATTCATGTTTTTATAATATGTATGCCATTTACAACTTACAAGGCATGCATGTAATGTATCAAAAAAGATTATTAAAAGAGAATATTCCTTTAAAAAAAGGCATATACCATAGAAAGTTTGTCCAAAATAGAAGATTTGAACGCGTGACCTTCTTCCTTCAAATCTTTACACAAAACAATCCTTTCCAAGTGCTCCAAGAGGATTTACATGCTATGAATAGAGATTTTTATATTTAAACCTGATTTGTCTCTCTATGATAATAAAAAAATTACTTTTCCTTGTAAAAGCGTATTTCATCCGTGAAAAAGATTTTAAAAAAAAGCTTCTTTGATTGTGGGACCCATAAACCCTAATTTTTTATCAAACTATATGAAAAAACATTATCAAAGTGAAATATTTATTTTCCTACAAATTTCCAATGCCATTTTGAGGAGGAGGATGCCATGGCTGATCTCAAATATTTATAGATTTTATTTCTTCCACACAAGGCCGTACAATTCTATATAGGGCCATACAAAGCAAGATTTTTACCTGTTTGAGACTTTCACAAGCGATTTTAATGCATTAAAATGATATTTGTAGCTTCTTGGACATTTTAGAGGTTTTACATATGAAAAATTTAGCCATAAAACTTAGGAAAATAATTTTAGAAGCTTATCAGGGTAATTTAGATGAGTTTTCTAACATTTAAGGATATAAAAATAATAAATCCACTTAGAAAAACTCATCAAAATGATTCCAAAATATTATGTAGGCCATACCACATTTTCACAGGGATTTTTTTCATTGCATAAATCCATAAAAATGGCTAATTTGACAATTTTGGGAAGAAATTTAGGTTTTTGGATCAAATAACAAGCTTCTTCAATGATTTAAATGGAGACTCTTGATTGTTTTTGATGCGTCTCCAAGCAATGGCCATACAAAACCAATTTCAGGTTTATTTCAATAAATATGTATTCACACGCTTTGATAAATATAATGTAAAATATTATTTTACATCAAACATTGACCAAAATCATACCTTATTAATTATTCAGAATTTGATTTCATTGAATGTATCTTTCACCTTTGCTTCATTTTATCTGGCTTTGATACCACTAATGGCCCAAAAAAATGAATACACTATGAATAAATTACATTACAAATAAATATATTCATAAAAATGGTAATGTATTATTATCAAAATAAATATTTACAAAGAGAGGTGAAAAGTTTTATAAGCTTTTCACGGAGTGGTTACAGGATACAACTGACATTCCTGTATACCAACTAGTTATCATAAATAAAACATAATATTAAAATTATTACTATCTAAAAAACATAAAATGATGAAATTTGGATCATAAAATAATCCAACAAAAAGAAGACGCAAAGTGGGCTAGCAATTAGCTAAGTTAGGTGAGTTGATCTATCACATTTTGATGTGTGAATGGCCATGCTAGAACATGTTTAGGATCATGAGATGCCATGACTCAGATTAACCTTAGACAAATGTCCTTAAGCAGGGATACATTTAAGGGGAATGGATTGGAATAAATTGGCCCCAAAGAGGGTAGATTGGATTAATTAGAATGAGCCCAAAGAGGGTGGTCTTGGTATTTAATTAGAATGTGTCCAAAGAGGGTGGTCTTAGTTTTTGATTGAAATGATCCCAAAGAGGACAATCTTGGTCTTAACTAGAATGAGCCCAAAGAGGGTGGTCTTGGTTCAATGTAATTGGCTTGGCCCCAAAGAGACAAAAATGATTTGAGATGATTCAAATGAAAGATAATATGGATGACATGTCTTTGTTGTTCCCAAATTATAGGTACAAGAGATTGCATGAAAGATAAGAAGTGATTTGAATTTGGAATGTGATTAATTTAGAATAATTATATTTGCTTGAGACATACCAAACTTTTGTATTGTTCCAATATGTGGCTTTGAAGTTGACTTTGGTCAAAATTGACTTGATTTAGAATCAAAATTAGAATGTGGTTCAAGATGAACTTGATCAGATTGGAATGGATTGGGACATGGTTCAAGATGAACCTGATTTGGATTTATTGGATTAAAGAAGGGATGTGGTCAAAAGTAACCTAATTTGGATAATTGATTCTAGAATATATTTGGGTCTAAATGGCCCTAATTTAAATGGTTTTTAATTGGAAAATATAATAAGACCATGCAGATAGTGCAATAGTATAATCGATCAACATATCATAGAGATGGGATAAATATGGCCCAAAAATTAGGTAGATTAATTCCTCATCTAACAAATTTAATATGGAAATGCTTTGGACATAAGTTTTTAGACTTTGTTTTTCATATACAATGGGTTTTAACACAACAACCAAGTAAACAACCTTCAAGTACACGATCCTATCTTAGTGGTAAATCAAGATTGCATTATAATCACTAAGCCTTCAATAAACTCACTTTGAGAGGGTAAATTTAATAAAGTTTAAAATGTAGGTGAAAGACCTACATTCTATCAAAGTATGTATGCATTAGGAAATATTCAGGGGTTGTTACCTTTGCACCCCTAAATCAGTGAAGGTTTTTGTGGCCAATAGGTCTTAATCTAAAGTTTTCATTGGATTATTAGATAGTCCTAAGATGGGTAAAAAATCCATTGAAAAAGAGATCCAAGTGCTGAGTTGTTCACAAGGGGATACATCCCTTACCAAAGAGGTTCTAGATTCCTCAATGGTGATTTATAATGGCTTAGCATTATGAGTTAAACCATTAATTTCATGATAGAATTTAAGGGGAATTTGGTTGGGCCCTAAAAAAATATGATAACAATTTATATCCCCTATCAGATGTATAAGGATGGGACAAATGCTGGGATATCAAACATTAGTCACCATGCCGTAAAGTTAGGTGAGAAGGTAATGACACCCCAATCATGTAGCTTGAAATAAAAAAGAAGAAGGTATCACCATTTATGATTCACAAAAATTCCACTAATGGAAAATGAGAGCATACTTTGGTGAATCTCTTAGGATAAAAACAAATGGTTATCTTCACATTTTTGGGTCACCTTATCAAGGGGAGAGCATAGTGTGAAGGAACTGTACAAAACACAAACAAAAAGCAAAACTATAAAAATTCAATAAATGAAGTGATTTGGAAGTAAATCAAGCTTTTAGAACCCAAATTAAAATGTTTGGAAAAAAGAAAATGCTTTATCTTAAAATTTAACCCCTTTCTTTGACAAAGGACATGTGAGAAAGCATTCAATAGTTTGTAATGGGGTCTTTGGCTAGAATAGGAAGTTAAATTTTGAATTTTTATGACTCTCAGCCATAGGACATAGGGTGAAACCACCAATTTTATAAAATAGATACAATAAAAATAATTTTTTGGTAAAACCATCGATTATCAGGGCATTTTTGCTGATTAGTCAAGAATGAAAATTATAATGTTTTGAAAAAAACTAGGTGAATTAAGCAAAAAAATAGGTTAATTCTTGAAATTAGAAGAATAAGAGAAGGGTCTAAAAGATTTTTTGGGCTATGAATGGTCCAATATAGCATTCCATTATGTATATTAGGAATCCAAATAGGGTTATATCATTGTTAGTGAATACACATAAAAAATAATTGCATGAGACTAACACCCTAAGCCTATCCACTAGGTTTGAGCAAGACTAAGCAAATGATGAATCAAATAGAAGAAAAAAATTAATAATTTTATACCTTGAAATAATTCCTTTGATTTTTATGTTGAAGAGGTATGTGCTTGACTTGTAGAACTAGAGGTCTTTGGCAATGTCCACTTTGCATGCAGGTAGCATCTCCCCTTGTCTACACTTGGTTTGTATTGAGAATTAATATGAGAATGGTGAAGTTCCTTATGTATTTTGGAAAAGTAAGTTTATGTCCAATAAGATTATCTATAATGGAGGAGGAGGCCTTATTTTATAGACTTTGGGAATCAATGAGGACTGCCCATCTTGATCTCAAGATGGATCGTTAAAAATGGTCAAAGTTAGAAGGTTGAGGAAGGGACGTGCTATAATTAATGGGGCATAGGCCAAGCATGGGATTGAGTTTCCTTGGGTTTTGATTGATTGATGTAATAAGTATGAGATGATGTGAGGATAAATATATTTATTTTGTTTAAATAAATATGGAAATCTAAAAATCTAAGAAAAATTGCATTAGTGATGGATTAGTTAACTAACAACAGTTAATTAACTAATATGATGTGATGCAAGAGTTATGGGTTATACCAATAAGGCATAGGTCAAGCATGGGCTTGACTTTCCTTGGGTTTTAGTTGAGTGATGGAAGATGTATGGGTATGTTTAGGGTTTGTCCCCCTCCATGCCTTTTGATGTTATGATTTGTAATTTTGACTTGAAATAGGTTGATGTGAGGATAAATATGATTTATGAATTTGTAGAAAATTGATATTCAAAATCTATGGAATTTATGATTAAGGAAGAATTAATTAATTAATTTGGATTAATTAAATTAATAAAAGAGGATGTGAATAGTGAATAGTGAACAATGAATAACAAATAATGAACAATAAATAATGATGATGAATAGTCATAGTGAAGGAAAGTTAGAATCACTACAAAGTGTCTGATTTTAAGAGTCTATAGACACTATTTACTAACATAAAGTAAAAAACATATGAAAAAAGCTATTAAACATGTGAAATACTAAATGTTTTGTATTTTTTATTTATTTGAATGTTTTTTTATTTTTTTAACATTTGAATTTTTTGATACATTTGATTTTTTTAAAAATTTTTGGTAAGTTTTGAAAAGACAATGTTAACCGATGATCCCATCTAAGGGATGCTCATAAGGTTATATATACTATGGATATGGTATAATAAACTTGTCATGCTACCAAGAATCATGTATATATGCCAAATATATAACTAGATAATCTATAATAATTTGTGTATGCCTCCTAGGACTCTATGGACGTGAGGTAGTAGTAGAATATGTAGGGATTTATGAAGCCCATTGTTTAATGCCTTGTGGTTTATTTGGTGTAATATTGGTTGTTTGTACCTATTTTGAAACATGGTGCTCTATTGTTGATAATTGGCTAGGCCATGGAGGTATAAATGAGGATTTCAAATAATCCACTATAGATATTTGATGCAATGTCCTCTCAAGTATGGGGTACTTGGGAAAGAGAATTACCTGTTACTTACCATTTTGCACATGATTAACCTTAATATATTGTATAATTATCTATTGTAAAACAAATTTTACCTAATCAAAAGGATATTCATATTGAATCCTTGAAATTGTAATTACCCTATTAGCATGAATATACTTAAGACATCCCTGTATTGTGGAAAGTATGACACATAGTTTGTGAATCTAAGGTCTTTCCTATAACATATAAAATACTCTTGTATGTGGTATAACTAAAAATTTTATGGTCACATGTACAAGACCAAACTATAAAGTAAATCAATCTCACCATTTTTTTTGGTATTTCCCCATAGAATTAGTTTACTATTTTGGTCGAAGGGAACAAACCATCTTATGTGTATCCAAAATGTGTGAGTAATGTCATGGTACATAAATTATCACTAAAACTATTATCAACCATAACATTGTGTATAGGTTGATGATCAATATGTGCCCTGATAAATAAATAATGAAGATCTGAGTCATCATCCACAATCTCATTGGCATCAAATGAAATAGAAGGGATATAAACCATAGGAGGTATCTCACCTATAAGAGTACCAATAATCCCATCTAATGGGTGACCATAATGTGGTGGAGGAGGATGTGCATGATATGCCATTTGTACTTGTAGTGTTTCTTTAGAATGATATTGTAATGGATTGTTGAATATATTTTTATTTTGATGATGATTGGGTTGTGACCATGAATTATTTGGAGAATCATTAAAGGTGAGTTGTTCATTATCAATAAGATATTATATCTTGTGTTTCAATTTAAAATATATATTTGTAGAATGTCTCACATACTGGTGTTAGTCACAATAAGCATTGACATCATATCCTTTTGGTATATATTGAATCATATCAATCACCATAGGAAGAGGGAGAGATATGAGATGACACTCCATAAGTTCCAAAAGTAGTGAATCTGGAGATTAGGTAATCATGTAAAGTATCTTTTAGGTGAATTAGATAAGATAATTTGATTAGGTTGTTATAATACTGTATTAACTATGACAGTTGTTTCCTTTTTAACCTCAGTACGTTTGACCTTATAGATTGATTTGATATGGAACTTGGTATTGGATGTGTTTTCTATATGCTTAATCTTATTCAATGAAATAAGTTTTAAGTCATCAAAAGATTTGAACTTCTTGAAAATAATAGACTCATGTAAGGGATCAAGCAAACTTTATTTAAAGGTATCTTGAATATCTTTATTTGTAATTGGATTTGTCATTTAGCCCAACATTATCTTATACCTCAAGACATATTCATTAATAGGCTCATTGGTTCCTTGTTTTATCTTGGTAATTTATGCATATGACATCTTTTTAGTAATGTTGATTGAAAAATGTGCTAAAAATTGATCTACCAAAGGCTTGAATGATCTTATGGATTTTATTGGTAAATCATAGAACCATCTCAAAGCACAACCACTTATACTTCTTGGAAATGATTTGGACAAAAGTTTATTATTTGAAGCATAATCAAGGCATGTTGTATAAAAAGATCGAAGATGTTGTTCAGGATCACCTTTGCCAGCATAAAGTGTGAACTTGGGTGCTACAAAACTAGTTGGAAATGGGTGAAAAGATATCTTAGGTGCTATAGGATTATATAATACATCTCATGAATAAATAACATGAGTTTATTTCATAGCATTTTTCTCAATGTTGGTAACCCCAACTTTCAAAGTTTACATAACTTGTAAAAGAGTGTGCATAGTAGACCCATTAGGATTTGATTTAAAACTTGAAAATCTACCAAAGGGGATTAAAACACCACTTGTGTTGATGTAGGCATTGAAACTAGTAATTGAGTTAAAGTATTAATTGTTCCCATGGAAGATGTACCAATTGTATTACCATCTAAGGGTTCACCATTATTAGATGTGGATGCAATAGTGTTAGCATGTTTATTGTTTTCTTCATATATAACATACAAGAATGCATTAATTAATTTTTTATTTGTATTTAGATGATTATGGATTATTTATATTCCACTCATAAAAGATATTTATTAATATTTTCCATATTTGATAAATGAAAATAAAGATTCTAAAAGTAATGGAAAAATTAAGATCTATAAATTACTAAAATAAAAAACCCTAGAAGGCTAAGAATCCTAGAGCAAGCTAAGATTTGCATGAGAAGACTCCAAGGTCAGGTTCACAAAATGTTTAACCCTTTTTGTAAATAAGGATTAAAACAAAGAGTAGCATATTCAAATAAAGAGTAACCTACTCTTTAAAAGTGGGCCAAACTTAAATTCTACATATATTATGATAAGAAATACTGAATCTAAGCATGTGCCAAATATAAAAAGTAAAACATTCAATATTAAAATAATAACAATACAAAGGAGAAATTATACTTAGCTTATAAAATAATGCACAAATGAATTTGAGCAAGGAAAATATAGAAATCGATTATCTAAAGATTATGATCCAATCATTAGATTCTAAAAAATTAGCTTTGGCCAATAGAGACACTTGCATTGCTTTGGGGACACTCGTGTCAACACTACTATTCATGCTTAAACACAACTATCATGTACATAATATTAAAATCCAACTAAAACTTCCACCTATGTATTTATAAGTTTTCTATCACCTTTTAGATTACATGTTTAGATCATGTGCATAGGTTTTTGATATCAAGATGTAGCTCAAACCCTAGATCCTCCTCTTAGGTCTTATCACCTTGATAAAAAATGTGTTAGTGAGCTTGTGAACTTGGGTTGATATCAAGGACCCTTCTATCAATGAGCATTTCCTACATAACCAATACTCAAAAGAGGGCCTCAAACATATGTAGTTCTCACCTATGTGTGAAAAATGGTGTAAAATTCTATATACAAGTGCATGTAGTGATCTAGTTTGTAACTTGACAAATACTTCACATGTTTTGTTATTTGAGTGCTTTATACCTATAATATGATTGCTCCTATGAATGATATATAAATATGGAATAATAGGGAAGTATCACTCAATTGTTCAATTGATTGAATGAGCTTGAATAAGTGTTTCCTTGGTATTTTTTATATGAATAATGAGTTTATTTTAACTTGTATTTATACAACACCTTTTGAAAATATTCCCATAAAATGGTTAATAAAACTTATTAGGTTGACCCATACATATCAAAATATTTTCAAATTTGAGTGTTTGTAAGGTAAGGACAATTAGATTGTGACATGGATAATAACATTGATGCTACTATCCAAATTTGAACATAATTGTCTAGGAGTATGGAAGGTTGATAAAGTTTTATAACTGACATTAAAGGATATATATCATAATTCAAGTGCACAGTGGGCTATAGGTGATATAGATAATCAAAATAATAGGGTCAAACTATAAGATAATCATTTTGGCCCAGTGATGTGGTGAATGCGAGCCTGTTGGCTGCCAGGAAGGTCAAGAAATGAAGGGTAGAGGCTTGAGTGATATTTGTCAAGTGTAAAAAACTAGTTTAATATATAAATCTAATTTAAAGCATTTACATGAAGATCTATCCCTTTTTTCAAGACAACCACTTTGGGATTTGTGGGTTATTTAACCTCAACCATTTATGGGGTTTTTGTTACACTATTAGTGGGTAAGTGATAATTGATGTGTAACCTCAAATGTTTATACATGGTTGCTTGAAGAACATCAAAGGGTTTGGGCCCCTTGGAAAAAAAATTTCCAAGATGGAATAACCTTTTCTATTGGAAAAGGGTAGAAGGATTCCCCTTCATCCTATGAATCCAAGGTCTCCCAAGGTCATGTTTTAATCAACATATTTATCAATTACATATAATTATGTCAACATGGTCTTGAGACCTAGGGTAACTAAAAGTAAATGGTTCTAATTGAACTAGACTTGAGGCTATCATAGCCTCAAAGGGTATTGCAGGTAGTCGAGCATTTGGTTTCCCCACAACCAAGATTTTTCAGGAACAAAAATGGGACTTTGTTCATAGTTGCTCCATCCTTAATCATTATTGTTTTACATAGTTGTTATAAATCCATACTTGTATAAACTAGGTTGGATCACCCCTCCTAGCCATCTCAGAGTTGGGAGGTAGACTCCTGAGGTCAAATAAATGTCCAACATCCCTTGAAATCTACCTTAAAGGAAACATGTTAAGATCAATATGATTTATTTGGGCTTGAGGATGAGGAGTAACACTAGCTAAGTGCCAAAACCCTAGGGCATCAAGCAATGTTGAATGGTGGGTAAGAAAATTCATGAACAAGTCAAGAAATGAGATGTAGGAGAATGTCTTCATAAGGTCTATGGCTAAGTCATGGTTTGCCACAAGTTTTGGGATGAAATTATCATCCAAGATGTTGGAAGGGTGAAGAGATGTGGACTGATATTCCTGTGTGTGAGTGATGATATTCACTTTTTCTTCTATTTCTAACTCTACCACCCCTATCATTCTACCTTCCATTGAACCCCCAATTAGAAAGCTACATCAAGGTTATTTGTACCAGAAGTATAAGCCTATACATCATTAGTGCAAGCCAACATAGATCGGCTATGTTGAATTGGTTAATTTCATGGGCTACCTTATGGTTGGTTCTAGGTAATTCACGTTTGATGGTTTGGGAAAGGGTTTTAATATATTTTAAGGTTTTGGTTTTTGGGTGTCATAAGAACATTTGAGAGATCCCAAGGATTTTCATTCCCTAGGAACATGTCAACAAAAGGTTGGATTTGGTCTTTAGGGAATCTCTGAATAGATTTATTATGCTCCCTACAATCATGAGTATCATGTCTGATTAATCTATGGAAAATAAAATAGACAATGTGGTCATGATCCCAAGGGATTTGGTTTATTTAACCCTTGTTGGTTGGTATTTTGATAGAAGTGTTGGTTTTGACTAGGGTTATGTTATGCCTATTTTTGGCACTCCTCTCTTTTTCTAAAAATTCAAATGTACATAGACATTCTACCATACTAATGACTTAGGGTCCTAAAATATAAAACTACTTATGGGGTTCTAAGTCATTTGCTTTTATTTTAAATATGCATTCTTCTATTAAATAATCATTAATTTTTTATTTATAATGAAATTATTACTTTAATGTTAACAAGTGGTTTTGAAAGCATAAGTAGTGACTAATTAAAATACATTTAGTATTTATATGATTGAGATATGTAGAGTGATAGTTCTTTGTCATTTGACTTGTTGAGAAGAGATAATTGTGAACTTTCATTTGTCTACTTTCAGTTATAAATGATGCAATTATATTTATGTTGATTGACACATATGAGGAAATCACATTATCTTGTTTGTTTTCATGAATAGATTGATTAGTCAAAGGTTGTATAAATGTATATTTGAAAATCTCTTGTGTAGAGTTTGCATTTAGTTCACTATTTTAGTCTTCAAATCCATGAAGGGTTACTAGACATAATGGATAATAATGTTACAATATATTGATATCATATTCATTGTATATGTGAAACAAAGTTTATTCTCTCTAATCCAACGTTATAAGGATACATGTTTTTTTGAAAACCTAAATGCATATACTAAAACTTTATTGATTTCCTAAATTTTTATATGAGTACCTAGACCTAAATGCTGAATCTAAAGGATTGAGCTACAGGGTGATATGGTTATCGCAACATAAATTTATAAAATTATTAAGTGGAGGGTTTATGGTAGATGATGATAATTTTAAAGTACAATTGAAACCATGGTTAGAAGCCAAGTTTAAATTTAACTCAGGTATTGTGGCGGTGTCGCCATTGAGGTCTTGAATAAAGTGAAATTAATGTTTGATGTATATTTTTATTTAATGATTTATTTAGAATTTGTTAAAAGCTTGGTGATCACATTTCATTTAATATTGAGGTACTTTCATTGGTTTTTATGCATTGGTAGGATATTTGGAAGGGAATTTAGTGATTACTAAATTGGTGATGATGTGTTTAACTAGATTGAACCACTAAACTATTCGGTGATATAGTTGATGACTAATTAAAATTAGACACATAGATGTGATTTGCTAATGCGAGCTCAAAAAATAGAAAAAGGTAGTTATTTTGCATTTGGTTAGTCTTTTTACAAGTTTTTAGGTGGAAGCAAAGCTCTGATAGTGGAAGGAAAGAACTATTGAGTTTGGAAGAGATTTTTAAATCTAGTTCTCTTTTTAGAAGTAAGGTATGTCAACCATATCACATATATTGTTTTCATTGAAAAATCACAACTTGTTTGATTGCTCAAATGATAATATCGACACATTAATTTCTATTTTGCTTGCATGAAATTATGGGATATAACTATAAAAGCTCACATATATATGAAGTTATTTTCAAATATCTATAACTCCATATGAGTTGGGTTTTAGACTCTACTTTTGTGAAAAGATGATGCATGTCAAGTATTGTTGTGTTCAGTTGGGAAATATTTAGAAACTTGAAGGTTTTTAGTAATATCAGTTTTGGGTTCAGGATTTGTATTTCTAGTAGATGATAATCTTTAATGGTATTCTTCAAAAGGGTTTTTTGGGTGTTGATGTTTCATAAAGTTGAAGGTTTTATTTCTTTGTTTGCTCAAACACAAATTATAAGCTTGCATGAGTAAAGAAGTTGGCATTATTCAGGTTTTGGAAGTATTTGGAATGTCATGAGTAAAGAATGTTGTTTCTATTATCTTTCTTTGAATTTTTTCCATATAAGTTGAATGTCATTATGATTTTTGAGTTTAGTTCTTTTGCATAATTTCTTGTTCAAAATAGCCATTCTAGATTATTCACAATGCATTCATTTGGAAAGATGTGTTTTTTAGTTCAATATGGGAGATTCATTGAAAATATATATTGAATAAGTTTGTTTTGATGATATGATGAAATATTTTTTAGGTTGTAAGCAATCAATTTGTTATGGCATATGCAAATTGGGTAATTTGTGAAGAAGTTACTACTTTTATTGTAACTTGTTTTTTAATTCTAGTAGTCATAAGTTGTTTTGTGTTGAATTATTATTTATCCTCATTTTGTTCACTATCAGATTGCATTTGGATTCTAGTAGTATATAATAGATATATGATGAAATATTTTCAATGATATTATCATTGAACTTTGCCTATATAGAACTTATGGTTTTGTAACAAATTTTAAAGGTTTGAATATACATAATGGTTATTCGGTCATGTATTGAGAAGTTTATTTTGTAAAGACATTTTTGGGAGAATATTAATGTAGTGACTCTTTTATCCTTTTGGTCATATATATATTTTTATAAAATGGACGTTCTAAGTGATGCAACCCAAACAATTTAATTAGCCATACAAAATTACTGGAGGTAAATATTGTGCCCATTGAGGTGGGTCCACAAGCCTTTTATTAATTAAGATAAAATAAGTACATGAAAAGGGTGTCAATATGGCATTAACCCTTTGACATACAAAAACATGAATTTATAAGATTTCACCTATGACTGGTAAATCTAACTAACCTAATAACCACTTCTCACATGAATACAAACCAAAAAGTAGTAATTATTTAACTCAAAAACATAAATCAAAGTAACTAAATATTATTAAAGGGGTGTCTTTATAAAATATGCATGCTCCTTTACATTATTATTAACCTAACACTATTTATTATTAACCTAACAATCTAACCTAATGTTAAGACTTTGGAAT
This sequence comes from Torreya grandis, assembly GCA_037957365.1. Classification (NCBI taxonomy): domain Eukaryota; kingdom Viridiplantae; phylum Streptophyta; class Pinopsida; order Cupressales; family Taxaceae; genus Torreya; species Torreya grandis. The sequence continues at coordinate 2,707,549 of JARHVA010001226.1, read as the reverse complement.
AAGTCCTAACAACCCCCCCATGATCCGAAGCCAGTTCTTTGGACACATGCCAAGCATTTTTCTAAATTTCTCAAATTTGACTATGTTAAGGGGTTTTGTGAAAATGTCAGCTGTCTGATCAACAATTGGGAAATATATTGGATCAAGTGCTTTCTTCACCACCAACATTCATAGATAGTGATATTTGACATTTATATGTTTTGTTTTGGTATGAAATAATATATTTTTAGACATCTTGATTGCACTTTGATTATCAATGTATAATTATGTAGGAGTAATTTGATAAATTTGAAGATCTTCAAGAATGCGACATAAATAGACAATTTATCTGGAAGCATCCCATGTTATCATTTATTCTAATTTTGTTAATGAATCTATCAATGTATCCTTATTAAAACACCAAACAATGATAGATGAGCCCATATTAATAATTTATCCTATTATGAACACTCTGCCATCCACACATCTGTAAAAATATGCATCATAATACCCAAAAGTTTAGAATTTCTTGTTGTGGTGATACTCAAGGCCATATGCATAAACCTAGATAAAATTTCAATTTAAAATGATATATCGGGACTGGTAGTCATCAAGTATATCAAACCTCCCACTAATTATATGTATTTGGTGCCATAGGGCACTACCATCATCCTTAGATAATTTTAAGTTACTTTCCATGGGAGTGAGGGTAGGTTTTCAATCATTCATGCCAAACCTAGTTAATAACTCAAAAATATACTTAGATTGTGGAATGAAAATACTTTGATCTTTATGAGTTACTTATATGATTAGATAATAGTGAAGAAGTCCAAGATAAGTCATCTTAAACCCATATTTTTATTCTTTCTTCATAGACTTGTTATGGTTTTCATCATTACCTATGAGAAACAAGTCATTGACATAGAGAATAAGAATCACCAATTTCTTACCCTATACTTGAATGTAGAGAGTATCATTAGATTCACTACATTGAAAGAAAATTTTCTTCAAGTATGAATCCATTTGTTCATACCAAGCCTTGGGTGCTTTTTTAGGTCCATAGAGAGCTTTGATCAATTTACACACTTTGTGATCTGCACCCACTTTCTCAAAACGTTGAGGTTGTTTCATATATAATTCTTCCTATAAATAATCATTCAAAAAAACACTTTTAACATCCATATTATGTACTTTACAACCATTTTATGCTGCTAAGGCAAGTACTATATGAATAGTGTGCCATTTGGAAGTTGGTACAAACATTTCTTCATAGTTAATACCTTCTTATTGCACATAGCCTTTCACAACAAGTTTTACCTTATGTTTATCAATGGAGCCATTTGATTTATACTTGAACCTATAAACCCATTTGCATCCAATGGGTTGAACATGTGGATGAGGATAAACTAAAACCCAAGTATTATTTTTAAGAATTATGTCATACTCACTTTTCATTACTTGTCAAATTGGTTCAATAGAAGCCTCCTCAAAAGTGGATGGCTTAGTGGAAGTAGTAACAACCATTGCATAGTTTACATATGTGCAAGAACTCCTGGAACCTGTTGGACCTATTTCATTTACTATCAAGTTATAAAAATTACTTTGAGACCATTTTAGATATTTGTTCAAATTGTTCAGATTAGGAACACTAGAATTCTCATCATGTGCACTGGTTCCCTTATTTTATCGGTTAGAAAAATAGTAAGCATAATCTCAATATTATTTTTAAATTAATATTTTTAATTTTAATGCCCCATTTTACACAATATAAATTTCAATAGTATTAACTTATTTATATTATATTAATCACAAAATAAATAAAGCATTAGTTAGGATTTTCCCCTAATAGATGCATCAAACATAATATAGATCATAATTACAAAATTAATGCATAAATATAGTGGATGTATGATAATGATCATGGAAACACAATAGTGACATAAACATATTGATAATAAGGAACACACTATGTAAAAGAATAAATGTGATCAAGAACATAAAAAACATTAAAGACGTGATAAGGAAAAAAATAGATACTTCATGTACTATAATACATGTAAGTATGGAAATTAATATAAAAATTTCACCATGCATTAAAATCATATTAGACATGGAAAAATCATGTCGATCATATAAAAGGCATATGGAGCATATGGAAATCACATCAATCACATAGAAAACATCTTAGGCACTTGTGAAGCATGCCCAAAATATTGAAATCATATCAGACACATGGAAAAATGTGAGGCATATGAGAAGAATGTCATGTACATGGAAATCACATAAATCAATGAAATAAAAATTTCCATATAAATAATACCTAGTTATAAGAAATAACATGGAGATCAAATTGTGTATGTAAGCACATCAAACACATAAGATAAAACAAATAGACACATTAGACATGCAAATAAATAAGGTAGATAAGTATATTAATATCATGACAACATGAGCCATATAAGTATATCTAACATATAAGGTAATAAGGCACATAAGTTACATTAGCCTAATGAAAACAATAAGAGATATATTAGGTATTTGTACATAATAAACATGATAATAAACAAAGTAAGATACATGATTGGCATGATATAGACTATGTTAACATGGGAAAACATAATAACTATAACCTTGAGAAACATAATAAATAATTGAAAAAGCAACTTATGATAGAGTAATAACATGCTCACATTTCCTCTAGAGTTTCCCTTAAGTGAATAATTTTTTTTCCCTTGCTCGTTATGCAACCACAATAATAGATGGAATGTGCTAAATATTTTACATTTGTATTGCCACTCATGTTACTACCATATATGAAAAGAATTGAATTGATGTTTGTCTATATGTGCATGTGTACGACATGAATATGAAGTATGTGTTATATATTATAGTCCCAAGATAGAAAATCTTTCTATCAAAGAAGAAAATGATGCAGGCAACAATTTAGATGACAATTCAGGTGATGGGTCCACCCCAATTGATGATGAAACTTTTGGGAGCCATAACTTTTGCACCGTAGCTCCAATTGACTCACCATTTGAACCGTTGGAAAGATAATAATGAGAGAAAAATCATGAGATGGCATAAATATTTTCTTGATGAATTTTGAACCCCTAAAACCCAATGGAAGAGTCCCAAATTTCAATTTTAGTAGTGCAGTCTAAAAATAGTAAGTTTCTAAAAATAGTAATTCCTCAAATTCTATATTGTTGTAAATTGTGGAAGTCAAACCAATTCATCTCCCTCAAGATTGGTGACCTTACATGTCCTCCACACACCTTAAAAACATGTATAAATGAAGATGTAACCTGAAATGGAAATCAGACATCTCTTCTTAGAGATAAGCATATGTTTGGGTCTGCAAATTTGATCAATAAAACATCTCTTCTCAAAGATAGAATTATTTGAATTATTTTGTTCTTATTTATTAAATTATATTTAAACCAAAGATTTCAATTCTTGGATCATTGGTATCAGAGCGGTTTGTCTTTAGAGTGTATGATCCCAAGAATGAGGTCAGAGTACAAGAAGTTTGGGTGGAAAATAGAACTAGCAAACTATCCACCTATTCACTCTAAATGACTTCAAATGGTAGACAACACTGAGAAATCTGATCATTTCAAGGAAATGGTGAATGAATCCCTCCAATAGCAGCAAGCACAGATGCTACAACAATTTACTCAACCTCTCCAACAAATCTTGATGGGAAATTCTAGCTCCTCATCTGCACACCCACATCCTTTCAGTGCCCCAACACCCTTCAAGGTTCAGGTGAATTTTGATATCCCTAAATTTGAACGTAAAATAAATGCTGATGTAGTATAAAATTGGTTGGATCAATTATCTTCTTATTTTTATTTAAATAAATTCACTGATAAAGAGAAGATCACTTTTGCTCTTTTGAAAGCATCATTGCCTGTCAAAAATTGGTGGGAAGCATACAAAAAGAGATTCAGTGCAGATGATATTGGCCTTGAGATAGAACCTACTTGGGATGATTTCATAGAAGTTATGAAGGAAGAATACTACCCCATTGGAGCATATGACAATCTATATATAGAGTGGCAACAACTTCACCAAGGTAAGGAATAATCTGTTCAAGATTACACTGATATTTTTCATTCTCTATCTACAAGATTGGGCATCCAAGAAAGTGAGAAACACAAGGTTCTCAAATATTGTGTCAAACTACAATGGTACATATGGGGAGAAATGGAACTCTTCAATTTGGAAACCCTTGGTGAGGCGTACAAGTTCATAGTGAAGATTGAGCAGAAGCATGGAAGAATGAATATGAAGAGTCAGCCTTCAAAATAGAGAAGTGACAAAGAAGGTCAAATACGAGGCCAAAATTGGAATAAAAAGGAAGGAAAGGCTAGGAAATGGTGTGATTATCACAAATCTAGAACTCACTCCAAAGAAGAATGTCGAGCCATCAAGTCCCTGCTTTCTGAGTCATAATCCTCAACATATACTGCTCTACCTCATACAGACCCTGCAGTTGAGGAGGTTGAAGAAGAGATTATAGATGCTAAGCCTAAAGCCATTGTTGCTTCATCACAAACCCATGAGGAGAGGCTAGATGACAAGGAAAGGTTGTTTCACTCTAAGTTATGGGTGAAAGGTAAGCCTCGACATTTCATTCTTGATAGTGGAAGTCAAAATAATTTAATCTCTACTAATGTTGTGAAAATACTAAATCTATCCATGAAGCCTCACCCAAATCCATATAGTATTGGATGGTTGAGTCCAAGGAGAAACCTCTGTGTCACCCACCAATGTCTTCTCTCATATGCAATAAAACACTTCCAAGATGAGGTCTAATGTGATGTGGCCAATCTAGATATTTGTGATGTACTCTTTGGTCAGCCATTCATGTATGATAAACATGGAATATATGAATCAAGAACTTAAAGGATTACTCTCACTCTTGGAACATGGTGCTACAAGGTACTAGAGGTACCACCTTCTACATCTGTCTCTCTGATTAGTGCCAAGAAATTTGTTCTCATGGTGGTCAAGCCACAAGAATCCAAAAGGACTGATGTTGCAGCCCTGACTACACAAAAAACACAACAACATAATCAAATAGATACCAAGCTGAAGAAGTTCATAGTGTTCCATCCACAGACTAATGGTCAGATAGAAATGGTGAACAATCGGGCCCTCCATAGTTCCATAAATCACAGTCCCTTCCAAGTATGCATCGGGAATTAAATCAAAGTAAAACTACCACACTTGATGACAAATCTTGATGAAATGGGGACAAATCTTGATGATCCAGGCAATAGTTTAGATGACAATTTGGGTGATGGGTCCACCCCAATTGATGACAAAACATTCGAGAGCCATAAATTTTGCACCGTAGCTCCAATTGACTCACTGTTTGAACTGTTGGAAAGATAATAATGATGGGAACATCGTGAGATGGAATTCATATTTGATAAATGAAGTTTTATGCCCTAAAAATCAATGAAAGTGTCCCAAATTTCAATTTTAGTAGTGCAGTCTAAAAATAGTAAGTTTCTAAAAATAGTAATTCCTCAAATTCTATATTATTGTAAATCATGGAAGTCGAACCAATTCATCTCCCTCAAGATTGGTGACCTTCCACGTCCTCCCCACACCTTCAAAACATGTATAAATGAAGATGTAACCTAAAATGGAAATCAAACATCTCTTCTCAAAGATAAGCATATGTTTGGGTCTACAAATTTGATCAATAAAACATCTCTTCTACATTGTTTGAATTGTTTTGTTCTTATTTCTTGAATTATCTTTCAACCAAAGCTTTCAAGTTTTGGATCAGAAAATAAATAAATGACAAAGAAAACACTTCATGGCAAGATAACTCATTTCATAACATAATAGATAATGAACGTGTGTAATCAAAGAAAAAGGATAACTAGTAATAGATTCAAAAGTGTCAAGCATATTATGAGAGTCATTATGAGAATCATATTTAAATATAAATTGTTGAGTAACCCAATAATAGATCCATGATAAGTCACCTTATGAAGAATCAAAATTATCGAGGGTATCCTTTAAAATGTTTACTTTATTAATAATAGTTTGTGTAAAAGTATCACTTTCATATCATATTGATTTCCTAATGTATTTAGGTTATGGTTTGTGCATTTTATTTGAGATAGATTTGTGCACTTGTACTTTATGTTCTCCTAATTTAGGCATAAATATTGGTTTCTTACTTACTAACTCTTCTTCCTCCATTGAAAATTTTGTCTCCATGAATTTTAACCACTTGCCTTTCATGTCTACAATTCATTCATTGATGTATAGTGGGAGATATTTCTTTGGTTTGATGTATCTAAGGTCTATGAATCATCATGTTATATGAATAATTGATCTAGGTACTACATGAAACAAGATTTGAACCTTTTCTAACTTGAATAGAAAATATTATACATCCTAATGATATGCCATCATATCCTTTAATAATTATTTTTGTATAGGCTAAATTCTCTTCATAAAATGCAATACTCTGAAGGAAATAATTTGAGTGTAAATTCAATCTTGAATCATTATATACCATGATTCCATTCCTTTTTTTGGCATGTATGAAAGTTATAACAAATAGAGGACCATTGTATGAATTATCAATTATGATTTCACATTCATCAAATTTAAATGGTGGATTTTCTTCTCTTATTTGATTTAATAACACCACTCAAACTATCAAGTGGATGCAATTTGTAGATAAATAGGACTTCTATTTTGTTCATCAATTATGTTTACATTTATACTACCATGTTGTTCCTATATATGGTTTAGAAATGGATCTATAAAAATATTCAAGTGTTGATTTGGAGGAGTAATTGCCTTCTAGTTGAATATGATTTATTTAAATAAGATATTGGATCTTATGTTTCAAAGTTATACAACCATTTTTTGAATGCCCTTGGATTTTATGTTAGTCATAATATTTATTTAGATCATAATTTATGGGAAAGGTTATTGAAGGAATAAACCCCCCTATTGGAGGTAAGGCAATCATATTACACTAAAATAATTTCTTCAAGACTTGTTGTGGGCACTCACTAAACCCAGTGAATTTCCTATGCTCTCTTTATTTGATAGGATGAGCCTATTAGATGGTCATTATATGTTATTTAATTTATTTATATGAAAATTTTTGGTTGGAAAAATAGTATCATTGCTTATATTCTTAAACTTTGACTTGTTTGGAAATTTAAAAGCATTAAAAGGAGATACATTGGGAGAGTACTTAAGAATGTTGGCATATAAGAGATTGATTTCACATTCTCTAAAAATATGAAAAATCTCATCAAAATATATATAATAATTGAACATAAGATAAGTGCATGGAATTAGTGGGCCAAAATGGGCACTTAAATAGACATATTTTTCCTAAAAAAAGAGAAACCTAACTTTACGTGGATGATTTGAGATCCCTACAACTAAAATTCAAAGATGATATAATAAGATGAGTTGTAATTATTTAGACATTTTTAGATTGGGTTAGGGTGGAATATCCTAATCAAATTGGAATAAGATATTATAACAATAGGCCAATTAAATGAATTCAGATTTATAATATTTTGATAAATATGTTGAATATAAGAATATGCTAAATATATAATGTAAAACACCAAAACAATAATTTGAATGTATAAATACAAATGAGAAACAATACTTAGTTTATTTTCTAATGAATAGGCAAATATAAAAAATGTAGGTACAAAAGGAGATAGGCTGATTCTTTGCTATGATTCATCAAATTCTAGAATTTAGCTCTCCATAAACCTGGACACTACCATTAAAATATAGACACTAACATAGATGCTTATGTCCTAATTTTGATGCTTCTATCTAGTACATAATATAAGTTACATTTAATATTGACCAATTATGCCTATTTAGGTTCATTGTCACCTTGTAGATTATCTAGTTGGATCATGCACATAGGTTCTATACATCAGCCTTTTGCTCAAAACCCTAGGTCCTCTAACTTGGCATGCTACCTTAAAAAATATGGGTTAGTGGGCTCAAGTGAAGATGATATGAAATTAAATACCCCTATATTAGTGAGAATTACCTACATAGCCATATAATATGAAGAGGGCCTCAGATTGATGTATTTCCCCCCTTATGTGGGATTGCGGGTGAACAATTATGTAATATGCTATATGTGAGTGTATGCAGTGATATAGATTGAAACATGAATAATAATACTCAAGAGATGATATTTGAATGTTCAAATATTTACAAAGACTAATTCTATGTCTAATTTGGAAATAGGGAAGAATAGGGCAATATGGCTTATTTGTGCGAATGATTTTTAGTAGTGTAGCGTAAGCTTGCTTGATATTGATTCCATTTCATTAAAGAATGGTATTTTAATTTTATTTATACCACACATTTTGAAATTATCTCATAAAAGGGCTAAAATAATACTAATGGTTGATGCATAAATGTTGAAAGATTTAAAAATTTCATTATTTGAAAGGTAGGGAGACTAGCGTTGAGTGTTGATGCTAGTGTCTTAATCTAGATGGTAGTTTCCTACATGATAGAAAATTGCTGAGGATTTGTAACTATCTGAGTAGGGAAAAAATGGGTTTTATGCAAATTGTGAGTTACAAGTGATTTGGGTTAGCATAATATTAGGGCCAGAATATAGGATAAATAATTAGGCATTGTGAGATGGTGAATGTAAGCCTTTTATCAATGAAAAGGTCTTAAATTAAAGGGTTAAGCCATGATTTATATTTTTAAATTGTACAAGACTATCATATCATGTAAAATCATATTTTATTATCTAAATTTCCCCCCATTTAATCTAGTAATGCATAAGGATGAAATTACTAGGTTTAAATGAAATAAATGCATACCTTGGTGTGCATAACACACCTTAGTTTTGAGTGAAACCTTTTTAAATTTATTATTTGTGTATTATTTGTAACCAATATATTTGTACAATTTAATTAGTGCATATAGTCTAAAAGTGAATAATCGAAATGATTGGATGTAAAGAGAGAAAGGAAGAAATACACTTGTGTGTTGATGCAACCATTTTCCCCCTTGGTAATTTAATTTGGTGATGATTCTCCATTATTGAATCATTGGAGATATAGGTTCATAAATGATCCTTGGAGATGTGCAGAGGAGGATTGAAGGGTGATCATCCCCCAATCTAGTGTAAGGGAGAATTGTGCCAAGGCCATTGAGAGTAGTGAATCTTAATCAAACAACTCAAGTGTAAATATAATCTAGCTAATCTATCCAATATTACCCAAGTCAAATGGTGTAACCAAGCCATATGGTTAAAGGGAAGTAGTGTCAAGGCTATTGAGGGCATTGAGTCTCAACTGCACTCCTCAAGGGATCCAACTGATGTATACAAGTACAGCATAATCAATGCATCTTGGTAAGGTCAGTGCATAAATATGTATATAATATAAATATGTATCTATGATTTGGTACATTTTCATGGAATATGAACCTCTAATGTGTCTCAAGATAAAGTAAATGTCAAAATGTAACCTCTGCTTTGTAAACTCTGTATAATATCTTTCACAAATTTTTGAAAATAAGTGCCAAGTGCATAATATTTAGACCTAAGTGTATATCTAAATCATGTAAACTATATCAAGTTCTACCAATTATTCCAACTATATGTATATGGAATCATGTCTCTATGACACGGCCCCACTGATATTCCCCTATTTTTTAAGTGATGGGAATGTAATATGATATTCATCTTATCTCAAAATTATAAGATAACCATGACATATATGTATCAATCATGTAGTAAAGAAGCATATAGTGGTATTATGTCTAAGTATATGTATCGATGAAGCTCACATTATCCAATCACAATAATCTCTAAGATGCATGATATAGATCATGGACATGTATAAAAGTAACAAGCATAATATTAATAACTAATCAATCACATACACAAAAGCACTCAATGCCACATAAAAGGGGGTCTAAAGAGATCTCAAAAAAGGGGCATGTTTAAATGTCATATACTCAATGGGAGGACATGTTCAAATGTCCACACACTAAATAAACAACACTTAGGGAACTATTTATGATAAATAAGGAACATGTTCAAATGTTATGTAATCAAAACTAGGTAGAAAATAAGTACACTCAATTAAGCCATGTGAAAAGATGAATAAGTAAAATATAAACAACCAACATAAGCATATCGTACTAGTTCTTACATATATGTGTTATCAAAATATACAGTAACATAACATATCTAGCATACTATGTAAGATGTAATTATGAGTATAGATACGTGTAAATATTAGTAAATAATCTCAATCATAATAATGTAAAGTGATTATAAAATAATGTAACTTGTATCAATCATGATCAAATAAGTTAATTCCCCCAACATAGTGTGTCATATGGGTGGAGGAAAGGTCCAACATTTGCATGCTCACGTATCATGTATCTAATGTATCCCTATATCACACTCAAGTACCCATGTAAAATATGTGTGTATAGAAGGGAAATGATATGATATCTACTAACATAAGAGAAAAAATATATGCAAAATCTAGTAAACATGTTTATGCTGAATATTTTTGTATTTTTGATTTATTTGAATGTTTTTGTATTTTATTTATTTTATGATTTATTTGAATTTTTTAATTTAGGAATGAGAAGGATATCCAATTATCACATCTAAATTATGCTCATAGGGTGATCTATGATTATGATGGGGTACACAAAACTAGTCATGCTACCAAGGATCATGTATATGTGCCAAATATTGAATTATAGATTTTGTAATACTCTACCTATGCTTCAAAGGACTCTATGGTAGTGAAATAGTAGGAAAAGTTATAGTGGTTTATGAAACCATTTTATTAGTGTTTTTTGGATTTTTTAGTGAAACTATAACTATGGGTCTTGGTACCCTCTCTAAAACATGCTAATATGTTCTTAGTAATTAGTTGGGTCATGTAGGTGTATATGAGAACTCTGTGGAGTCCACTATATATCATTGATGTAACGACCTCTCAAATATTAACCACCTAGGAAATAGGGTGAAAGGGAGTGACTTTTTATTAACCATTCACTCATGATTAAACTTAATATGTTTTACAATTAACTATCTTGTAATAAACAATCTTATTGTAGTGGATGCTCATACCGAATTCCTAAAATTATGATTACCCTGTTGGAATGAATATACATGAGAAATATATGCAATGTGGAGGGAAATACACAGATCTTATGAATCCAAGGTCATCCCAATAGCACATAAAATACTCCTTATGTGTCAAAACTAAAAATGTTGTGGTAATATGTGTTGGACCAGCCTATAAAGGTAAATAAATCTCACCAAAAACTTGTTGTGCTTTCCCATTGAATGCTCTAATTATCTTGGTCAAAAGGCATAAATCATAATGTGTATATCCTAAATGTGTGATTAATTTCATGGTAAATACATTCTCACTAGAACCATTATCAACCATAAGACTACATATAAGCTGAAGATCAATATGTCTCTAATAAACAATGAGTGAATATCTAAATCATCATCCATAATTTCACTGTCATCAAATGTAATAGAAGTCCTCTAAACCATAGGATATATTATGTGTGTAAGTATGCATATAATCCCATATAATGTGTATCCATAATGTGGTGGAGGAGGATTACATTATATGCCATTTTCACTTCTGGTGTTTCCTTAGAATGATCTTGTAATGGATTATTGAATATATTTTGGTTTTGATGAGCACCAGGTTATGACCCTGAATCTTTTGGAAGATAATCAAAGGTGATTTGTTTGATATCAATGAGGTTTTGTATCTTATGCTTCAACTTGTAACATTTATTTTTAAAATTCCCAACATATTAGTGATAGTCACAATAAACATTTATATCACATCCTTTTATTAGAGGTCAACTCATATCAACCTATAAGGCAGGAGGGAGAGATATGAGGTGACACTCCACAAGATTCTTAAGGAGTAAAACTAGATATTTAGGTAATCGTGTAAATTGTCTATTAGGTGCATTAGGTAATATGAGCCAACTAGGTTACTATGACATTATATTAACCATTATTGTTATTTCTTTTTAGTCTCTATGGGTTTAACCTTATAGCTTGGTTTGATATGAATGTTGGTAGTAGATTTAGTTGGTGTGTTTGTTACATATTTAAGCTTATTCAATGAAATAAGTTTCATTTCTCTATCATGGACAATATGACATAAGTCATCAAAATATTTAAAATTCTTAAAGATAATAGACTCATGTAGTGGGGCAAGCAAACTTTGATTAAATATATCTTGAAGCTCTTTATGTTCAATTAGATTTGTCATTTTGGCTAACATTGTCTTGTGTCTCAAAACATATTCATTGATAGGATTGTTTCTTCGTTAATTAATCTTGGCAATTTGAGTGCATGACATATTTTTAGGGATGTTGATTGAAAAATGTGTTAGGAACTAATTCTCTAGAGGTTTGAATGATTTAAATGATCATAGTGGTAGATCATAAAACCATCTCAGAGAATATTATTTTAAACTTATTGGAAATTATTTGGTCAGATGTTTATCATTGGGATATTAATCAAGGCATGCCACATAGAAAGATATGAGATACTGCTTAGGATCACCCTTTCCATCATAAAGTGTGAACTTGGGTATTAAAAAACTAGTTAGAAAAGGGTGCAAGGATATCTTAGGTGCAAGAGGATTATGTAACACATCTTGTGAATCAATATCATGAGTTGAATTTAAAGCATTTTGCATAAAATTTATAACCTTAGCTTCCAAAGTTTGAATAACTTGGAGAAGAGTTTGCATAGTAGACCCATTAGGATTTAGATTTGATGTTTAAGAATTTACCAAAGGGGATGCAAACATTATTTTTGTTAATGTAGGCATTTAAAATAGTAATTGAGTTGAAGTATTTATTGTTACCATGGAATATTATCAATATGTGTTTGATTCTCAGGGAACAAAGGCTTGAAAACATATATTGTGCCCCCACTAGATGTAGGAATCAATGGTGTGCTCAGGGGAAGGGATAATGGGATTGATGGCTGATAGGTATATCCAATAGCCCCAATATTTGGATCAATATATTCAAATGGTGGTTCATTTATGTGTTTATATTTTTTAGTTTCTAATATAGTATTGAGGATCTTTTCAATATATTCAAGATTTTAATGATTACACTCTCAAAACATTACCATATATTTAATGTGTGATTTATCTACTTATTCGTGTTCATTATTCTCATGTGATTCTTTGTTTTCATGATAATATTCATCATCTATGAAAACATTTTCAATATTTTACTCATTGTCATTATTGACACTCTCATTAATGACAAAATTTGATACGGCATTAGCTTAAGATATTTTAGGTGGTAGAAGAGGAAGCTCAAAATGCTCAATGGGTACACCACTATTCTAGAACTACACCTAGGTTGCATATAAATTAATAAATCAATATATGAATAATTACTACAATCTGAAACTCTAGAAGTATAAAAACCCTAGAGAAAGCTATGGTTACATAGGAATTAGCATAGGTTAGGTTCACTAAATTTTTAACCCTTTTTATATTGGGTCAGGGGAAATAACCTAATCAACACAGAATAAGATATTCTAAAATCATGCCAATTAAAAGAATTTAGATTTATAATATTATGATAGATATATCAAATTTGAGAATATGCTAAATATAGAAATTATAACACCAAAACAATAACTTGAATGTATAAATAAAAATGAGAAATAATACTTATCTTATTTTATGATACACAAGTAGATTTGGAAAATGTAGGTATAAAAAGAGACATGTTGATGCTCCACTGTGATTTGTCAACAAATAGAATTTAGCTCTATGTCATCTTGGACATTAGCGTCAAGATATCGACACTATCATTATCACTTATATCATAGTTTCAATGTTTCTATCTAGTACATAATATAGTTCATTTTATGGAGTGAACAACCTGTTGTTCCTAAAATTAGCTGCACTCATTTTTGGAACAACCCCTACGAAAATTGTCCGTTTCATGTTTTCTCTCTAGGTTCATCTTTCGAAGCAAGTTTCTCTTGATCTCAGGTTTTGTCAACTGATATCTTTGAAAAGTTTGCAACCTTTCTTAGTTATATTTCTCAGAAAATGTGAAATTCATTGTGTTTTTAATGTGATCAGATGCCCAATTTTTGATTAATTTCAATGAGTTAGTTTTTTTTTAGCAAATATGCAAAGGTGGCAAATTTTGCCACCACTGCATTTTTTTCTGCAAAGGTGGCAAATTTTGCCACCATTGCATATTTTTTTGCAAAGGTGGCAAATTTTGCCACCACTGCATATTTTTTTCTGCAAAGGTCACAAATTTTGCCACCATTGCATATTTTTCTGCAAAGGTGGCAAATTTTGCCACCACTGCATTTTTTTCTGCAAAGGTGGCAACTTTTTCCACCATTGCATAGTTTTCTACAAAGGTGGAAAATTTTGCCACCACTGCATATTTTTTTCTGCAAAGGTGGCAAATTTTGCCACCATTGCATATTTTTTTGCAAAGGTGGCAAATTTTGCCACCACTGCATATTTTTCTGCAAAGGTGGCAAATTTTGCCACCACTGCATATTTTTCTGCAAAGGTGGCAAATTTTGCCACCACTGCATTTTTTCTGCAAAGGTGGCAAATTTTACCACCACTGCATATTTTTCTGCAAAGGTGGCAAATTTTGCCACCACTGCATATTTTTCTGCAAAGGTGGCAAATTTTGCCACCACTGCATATTTTTCCCTCATTTTTCTATCTTTGGAAATTTTTTATTTTCCATGCCCGCTCCCCTTTTTTTCTACTTTTGGACTTGCTCACGTCTCATCCCTTTCAAGCGCATTTCCCTTATCATGACCAGCAAATGTGTAGTTTTCCCAGATCACTACTTTCTTCTCCTGATTGCACAATCATGATTCATGCTGCAGTTTCTCTAAAGGATCCCTCTTCATCATCGTCCTTTCAACATAAGTTCTTTTAGGTCACTGAAGTTTCTCTGAAGAGTTTGATGCACATATGAAGAAATTTGGCAGCAAGAACTGAGGCTCTTTCTCCTTCTTTCTTCTTCTCTCCTTATGCACTTTTGTCCTGAGAAAAGTGCATGCAATTTTGTAATATGCAATTACATGTAAAAAGTTTGGAAAAATATCTAAAAGTCAAAGATGAGTCATCTTTGACTAAGATATTTTGTATATTTTATTATTTTCTCTTTTTGAGGATTTTCTCCTTATATATAGTGGAGACCTCATTTTGTAAATAATCTTGGAAAAATTAATAGCAAACACTCTGCTAAAATTGAAGCAACTTTTGAGACTTTGTGCTCAAATTTGTAAATCATATTTTGTTGAATGAATGAGAAGCAGGTTATTTTAGACTTTGTGTTGAGATTGTCTGTGTTATTTAGGAAATAGTTCTTATGTCCTTTTTCCTAGTAATATCTTATTTATCTAATTTAATAAGCAAAGTGGGTGTGTTAGTATTATCTGAGGGCATTTTTGGAAGGTAGAAGATAGACTTTGTGCTGCTTTTATCTTTGAGATTCAGTTATCTTTTGTAGTTTCAGGTGAAGACTTTGTGCTTCACTTCACTCTATAGTTGTACTTGTTTTGAATCGGTGAAGGAGACTACGGAAGACTTTGTGCTTACGTGAGTGTTCTTGAGAACTTCATCACTACAAGTGATTTTTTGCTCCACGTTTGATACCATTCCTGAAAGAAGAAGAATGTTGTTGGCAGCGGACTAGGATTTCCTCTTTTTGTTCTTTATACATTACTTCTGAAAAAAGAGGAGTAGATGCTGTGATACCACCCCATGTGTTATTTTTTGCTTAATTATATACATATATCCAGAGTATAAATATTTAATAGGGAACCTCCCCTTGATGAGAGGAGAGATTTACCTCGTCTAGATCTGGTAAACCCACACTCCTCGTGGTGTAAATCTCTCTGTGCTGTGGCTGATATACCCATTTTGTCATCAGTTAGTTGATGACAAAATATTCACCCAACAGATTTTTGGTGACTCTGCTGGGGATTCAAATGTGCAGTATGAAACCTCAAGTTTCAGATTGAAGCAGTCCCTACCCTTATCCATTACATAGTCTGGCGACTCCATTTCATGTCTTACCCATTATCATTATAGCCTTACCATCTCCCTCCATCTCTGTTATATTATCTGGTCTACAAAACCAAAGCCACTGGGAAGAATGTGCATTTTGAAGCCTCAAGCTTCAACTTAAAGCAATTTCGGTCCCTTTTTCATTTTAAAATCTGGCAACTCCACGCTACACAAGAAGCCAGAGATCTAAGGGTGTTTTTGACCCCGTGTTTGAGTTGGTACAACAGAGTAATTTTGATCTGTTTCCTCCACCAGCTTCTCTTCAACGGTCTAGGAGTTTTCCTTCTAACCTTGTCAGGTCACCAACACAAGGTAGAACTTCTTTTCCCGCTGTTAATCACCGCCTGCCTATAAACACTCCACCAAGGTTTGTTATCCCAACATTTAATCCTCCTATCATAATGGCTCAAGGCCCGTGGGGCAATTCCTTTGGTCCCCTTAACTTGACTGCACCCTTGCATGAACTACCTCGTAGTTCTAGAAAAAAAATTCCTAAGTTTTTTGGAGATGGAAAGGTTCATCCTGATGAGCATATTGTTGCTTTCTCCATAGCATGCAGTGTAATTGGTGTAGAATTTGAGGATGTGGCAGTAAGACTTTTTGTGGAGACTTTGCAAGGTGCTGCTACAGATTGGTTATATCACTTGCAGGCTGGGTCAGTAACTGATTGGGATACGCTCAAAGCTAAATTCGAAGCTAGGTTTAAACCTGCTGAAGATGCACACGCTTTGTTAGCCCAGCTAACCCAAATGAAAAAAGAATCCCAAGAACCCATGAGGGATTTCGTAGCCAAATTCAACAAGTTAAAGAACCGAATTCCAGCTGTTACTCAACCCACACCAAAAAATCTCAAGTGCTTTTTCATCAACTCGCAGCTTCCCAAAGTAAGTTTTCTGTTAAGGTGAGCTGGCCCTATGGATTTAGCATTGGCTCAAAGTTTGGATATTGAGATTGAAGATGATCTTATCCTGGCAGGTAAGATCAGAAAAGACCCAAGTAAAAATAGATTCTCTCCATCTGCTGAAAGCTCTTATACAGGTACTACATATCATATGGTACAAAAGTTAGCAAATGAAATGCTAGCTCTTAGAAGACAAATGGCCCAAGTTATGTCTGCTTCTCCTAATCAGGATATGCCAAGGAAGACATTTTAGAATCAAGCGTACCAAGGCAATGCTACCAAGAATCAAGGGCAGCCAAATCGTCTTCCTTCCCCACAGAGGAACCTCGCCCTTGAAGCACCTCCAACCAACTCAGCGGTTGGATATCTGGAAACGAAACATGCTTCCCCTTTTCAACTTGAGTTGGACCAACATGATGATGCTAATCTCTTCAAAGATCAAGAAGAAGAATTAGCTAGCAATTCCATCATTAGTTACCTGAATTATCAGGATGAACCCAAAAGTGAGGGGAATGTAGCTGAGGGATCATATGTCATATTCACTCGATCCCAGAAATAGTCAGCCTGACAAGATGATAAAGAGAAAGTAGAGGAGCAACCTCAGCCAACAGTTTCAATTGCCAAGCGGGGAACCACTCTGCCCTTCCAACCAAAGGACCCGGTGGCTATTGAAAAGGTACGTACCCCAAGCATCCCTGCACCCTCTACTTCAACTTCGCAAACTAGCCCTCCCCATCCCAAAAACCAAAAGAGTGAATTCCCATCCTCTGTCCCTAGTCCAATTCAAACTTTTGACATAATTGAGCATGTCAAAAAGACTAAAATTCAAATGTCTGAATTTGAATTTCTACAAGCCCATCCTGAATAGTTGGACAGGTTGGTGGAATGTGTGAAAGGTACAGCCGTCCCTACAGGACAAGAAATTTTGAGGGTAACTCATGATCCTAGAAAGAATGTATCCACCCAAAATAATCTTGGCATGACTCCTCCAGTTGCTCCCAGGAAAATAGATCCTTTCTATGTTTCCTTGTTAATAAACGGTTGCAAGCTGAGCAACTACATCATCAATTCTGGTGCATCTGACAACGTCATGCCTACTAAAATGGCAAAATCTCTTGGTCTCACATTGACTAAAACTTTTGGGAGATGTTTCTCCATGGAGAATCAACAAGCACCGCTATTGGGGCAAATCAAAGATGCCCAATTTGCATTTGCAGCGTTCCCTGACAAGAGGATCAAGATGACAGTTCTGGTAGCTGACGTCCCAGCTTCATATGGCATTCTGCTTGGACAAAACTTTTGTAAGGATGTCAGAGGAGAATTGAGCATGGACTTATCCCAGGCAAGAATCCCTATGAAAGGTGTGATGCAAAGGTTGCTTCCTAAGAGAGAGGCAAAGTACGTGGTCACCCAAACGTCATCTCCTGCGGCTCAGATTCTGTTTGAGTCCTTAGGCAAGGGTAATTATTTTTTGACCATAGAAGAGGTTTGTGAAGAGCCTGTTAAAGCCCTTGAGAATGCCAACCTGAAAATTAGTTCAGATGAAACAACGACAAGTGGACCTGATAGTGCCAATCAGTGGTGGGTGTCAAATGAGGACAATCAAATTAGGTGCCAGATAGAACCAGAAGAGCAACCAATTATGGTAGCTGACCATGCTATTGTGCATCATGATCAAGGAAAAGAAATCTTCGCTAAGAAAACAAAGATTCATGGTTTTTGGATCAAAAGACAAGTCTTGCTATGGGGCAAGAGGAGAAAACAAAAGGGAAGGCATAGGAAATTGTTTTCCTGGTGGAGAGTTCCATTCACACATCATCAATTGTGGGGAGAAAATGGCCTCTTGCTGGTTTATCAAGATAGAGCATCATCGTCACTACCTCTAAAGGGGCAGCATCTGAGGTGCTTTGATTCTTGAAGTACCAAATAAATTCACCTGTATATTTGTATAGTCTTTTGCTTTGTTTTGTTTATTTTGTTTTCATTTTTGGAGCCTTTTTTTTTGAGTAGCTTGACTCCATGGCCCAATGGCACGCTTCTAAGGCACTAGAGATTCTGGATTCTACTCCCTTCAATTACTTTTTGTAATAGAAGGTAGTTCCCCAATAGGAGCCATCTGTTGTTCCTAAAATTAGCTGCGCTCATTTTTGGAACAACCCCTACGAAACTTGTCTGTTTCATGTTTTCTCTCTAGGTTCATCTTTCGAAGCAAGTTTCTCTTGATCTCAGGTTTTGTCAACTGATATCTTTGAAAAGTTTGCAACCTTTCTTAGTTATATTTCTCAGTAAATGTAAAATTCATTGTGTTTTTAATGTGATCAGATGCCCAATTTTTGATTAATTTCAATGAGTTAGTTTTTTTTTAGCAAATATGCAAAGGTGGCAAATTTTGCCACCATTGCATATTTTTTTGCAAAGGTGGAAAATTTTTCCACCACTGCATATTTTTTTTTGCAAAAGGTGGCAAATTTTGCCACCATTGCATATTTTTCTGCAAAGGTGGCAAATTTTGCCACCATTACATTTTTTTCTGCAAAGGTGGCAAATTTTGCCACCATTGCATATTTTTCTGCAAATGTGGCAAATTTTGCCACCACTGCATATTTTTTTTGCAAAGGTGGCAAATTTTGCCACCATTGCATATTTTTCTGCAAAGGTGGCAAATTTTGCCACCACTGCATATTTTTCTACAAAGGTGGCAAATTTTGCCACCACTGCATATTTTTTTACAAAGGTGGCAAATTTTGCCACCACTACATTTTTTTCTGCAAAGGTGGAAAATTTTGTCACCACTGCATTTTTTCTACAAAGGTGGCAAATTTTACCACCACTGCATATTTTTTTGCAAAGGTGGCAAATTTTGCCACCACTGCATATTTTTCCCTCATTTTTGCTATCTTTGGAAAATTTTTATGTTCCATGCCCACTCCCCTTTTTTTTTTGCTTTTGGACCTGCTCACGTCTCATCCCTTTCAAGCACATTTCCTAGATCATGACCAACAAATGTGCAGTTCTCCCAGATCGCTAATTTCTTCTCCTGATTGCACAATCATGATTCATGCTGTAGTTTCTCTAAAGGATCCCTCTTCATTGGCATCCTTTCAACATAAGTTCTTTCAGGTCACTGAAGTTTCTCTGAAGAGTTCGATGCACATATGAAGAAATCTGGCAGCAAGAACTGAGGCTCTTTCTCCTTCTTTCTTCTTCTCTCCTTATGCACTTTTGTCTTGAGAAAAGTGCATGCAATTTTGTAATATGTAATTACATGTAAAAAGTTTGGAAAAATATCTAAAAGTCAAAGATGAGTCATCTTTGACTAAGATATTTTGTATATTTTATTATTTTCTCTTTTTGAGGATTTTCTCCCTATATATAGTGGAGACCTCATTTTGTAAATAATCTTGGAAAAATTAATAGCAAACACTCTGCTGAAATTGAAGCGACTTTTGAGACTTTGTGCTCAAATTTGTAAATCATATTTTATTGAATGAATGAGAAGCAGGTTATTTCAGACTTTGTGTTGAGATTGTCAGTGTTATTTAAGAAATAGTTCTTATGTCCTTTTTCCTAGTAATATCTTATTTATCTAATTTAATAAGCAAAGTGGGTGTGTTAGTATTATCTGAGGGCATTTTTGGAAGGTAGAAGATACACTTTGTGCTGCTTTTATCTTTGAGATTCAGTTATCTTTTGTAGTTTCAGGTGAAGACTTTGTGCTTCACTTCACTCTACGGTTGTACTTGTTTTGAATCGGTGAAGGATACTATGGAAGAATTTGTGCTTACGTGAGTGTTCTTGAGAACTTCATCACTTCAGGTGATTTTTTGCTCCACGTTTGATACCATTTCTGAAAGAAGAGGAATGTTGTTGGCTGCAGACTAGGATTTCCCCCTTTTGTTCTTTATACATTACTTCTGAAAAAAGAGAAGTAGATGCTGTGATACCACCCCATGTGTTATTTTATGCTTAATTATATACATATATCCAGTGTATAAATATTTAATAGGGAACCTCCCCTTGATGAGAGGAGAGATTTACCTCGTCTAGATCTGGTAAACCCACACTCCTCGTGGTGTAAATCTCCCTGTGCTATGGCTGATACACCCATTTTGTCATCAGTTAGTTGATGAAAAAATATTCACCCAACATAACCTATACTATTCAAGGTTCAATGTCACCTTGAAAATTCTTTATGCAGATTGTGTGCATAGGTTCTAGATATCTGTATTTTACTCAAAACCTTAGGTCCTATAACTTGACATGTCACCTTAAAAAATAGGGGTTAGTGGGTTTAAGTGAAGTCAAAATGAACTCAAATACCCATATATCAATAAGTGTTGCTTAATTAGCCATACACTTTAAAGAGGGCCTCAAACTGATGTAGCTTTCCCCCTTATATGGGCTTGAGTGTGAACAATTGTGTAATATGCTATATGTGAGTACATGTAGTGATAGAGCTTGTAAATTGAAAAATGCTACTCATGGGATGATATTTGAATGCTTCAAACCTATAATGAGACTAATTTTATAGTTGATTTGGAAGGAGGGAACAATATGGTAGTATGGTTTAGTTGTGTGATTAATTTTTAGTAGTGTAGTGTGAGCTTGCTTGATATTATTTCCATTCCTTTAATGAATGGTATTTTACTTGTATTTATACCAAACCTTTTGAAATGATCTAAAGGGAGGGTTAAATAAAAACTATAGGATGACCCATTCATGACAAAATATTTACAAATTTGATTATTTAGAAGGCAGGGACACTAGCATTAGAGTTGGGACACTAATGTCAATGCTAGTGTCCTAATCTAGATGGTAGTGTCCTGCAAGAATGAGGATATGTAAGTGTCCTAGTAGGACATGAATTAAGTTTAATGAAGACTGTGGGCTACAAGTGATATAGGTAATCAATATATCAGGGTTGGACTATAGGATAAGTAGTTAGGGATAGTGAGATGGTGAATGTGAGCCTTTTGGCAACAAAAAAGTCTTGAATTGAAGGGTTGAGTCATGATTAGTATTTTTTAAGTGTACAATATTAACATATCATGTAAAATCAGATTTGAGTATCTATAGTAGCATCTCAAGTCTAGTTTTTAAACTAATTTTTTTTCAAATAATGAAGTTTAAATGGGTTAAATAGTTGAATTTCAAAGACATACTCTTATTTTTTATGAAACATAGTAGATAGATGGTTGTGTCTCCTCATCTCCCCCTTGTATAACATCATTATCTATTATTTGAAATTTGTTGGGAACTATTACACTAGAGTATAAGATATACTATCTCAGTGTATTATAGTTTAGACATAGTTGGTTTGGTCATCTAATATATAGTTTGGTTAAAATTTATTTTGATAGGTTTTTTGGGTGGTTGTAACACCTGTGTAGTAAATTTTAAGTATGATAAAATGGTTTGAGGGATATGTGGGAGTGATAATACCATGTTATAGAATATAAGAGCAATATATTATATAAGTATCCCTATTTTATATAAATAAATGATTGTCAAGTATTGATTAAGTTGTGTTAAGTATCAATTTTATGTAATTACATGTCTATTGTTAATATAAATCTCTAGAAAAATATTACATTTAATATCAAAGTGGGTGAGAATTTGTGAAATCCAAAGCCATGAAATATATTTTAATTTTGGTCAAAGGGAAAATACATAGTGTTTTAGTTGCTTAGTTGATGATAATTCAATTGGTTAGATGTGTGTGTAGTTATAAAGTTTTCATTAGTTTTTTGAGTTTGTTGTGTGAGAAAGAGAAGTCTTGTTATATCGTATTTTTTTTTATAGAGAATTCATTTTTTTCAAAATAAAATATTTCATTTGTTATATAGCTTTAACAGAACCTAAGTGTGGTAAAATTAACATTATAAGGAATGTGCATAGTAGTTTCATGTCTAAACTCTTATGTGCTAGAAGAATTCCATTGTGAGGCATGAAAAAAATTAATATTGGTGTGTTAGTTTTGTTTTATCACAACCTGTATTTATATTTGTAGAAGTTCCCATTATTAAAAGACATCATTTGTAATAAATACCACTAACTAAATATTAGATAAAGGCATTTATATAGACAATTATAAGATGAGTCATACTTTATGATAAATAATCAAACATGAAGGTAAGCACACAAAAACAAGATTTATGGGCACAAAAAATCAAAATTATTCTTCTAATCTACAACAATAATTTCATATGACTTAAAGATGAGGTTATTTTTTGTAGGATGGTACTTAGAGGAAGAGTTTATAGTGATATACAGTAGATAGAAGAAGATCTTCAAATCCCAACCCATAACACCATAGAAGCACCCACAACAAGTAAACATTAGTTTCCTATAAAGTTTAGTTTTATATTTATTTTAGGCAATAATAGTGTTTTAAAGTTTTTATATTTTATAAAATCATTGAAAATTTCATAAAGTTATGTAATCTTTGTTACATTTTGAATCGAGATAAGTATAGATAATTCCAAGTTTTTTGAACCAAGAAGATTTTTCTTAGGATATTTTTCCAGTTTTGCCAAATATCATTATCAGCCTTTCCAAAAAAGGATTTTGTTTCATCTTCTTTATGTTTTTAGATTTACTACTTTTGTATTTTTGTAATGTAGCTTAGGCTTTAAAATATTTCACAAAGGATTGTATTAAATTCAAAAGACTCTATATAAGAGATAAATGTTGACCAAAAAAATATAGTTTATGTGAAATTGTTTTATAAACCTTCTAAAAAAGGGTTTTGCTTCAACCCTTATTTATTGTATGTTTAAATTATTTTTACACCAAAAATTTGTTAAAATTAGTGTTTTAAACCCTAAAGTTGTTGTTTTTGTATATAGATCCATAATTAGTAGTACCTGGCACCCTTAAAAATTATTTTATTGAGGAAGGGAATTCTATTCACATGAAGGTGACAAGTACCAGGAAAAACATTATTGGAACAACTAGAGAGTAATGGAGAAATTTTTGGTTCATAGGACCATCAAAATCCACATAGATAAGTAAGCCATGTTTTATAGGAGGATGAAGGACCATATGGGGATGAAATATAACTACTAGTTCTAAGTTCATAGTCAGCTTGGAGACTAGATGATTACTTTAGTGGAAATAAAGTGAGAAAAATACTATAAAGTTGAATATAGCGATCATTATCTTGGAGATTAGATGAATAATTTAGTGGAAATCAAATGAGAAAAAGATTAAAAAGTTGAAGACAATGATAAATAGTGACGTTAATAATGAAGAATTTACTTCATTTTCACATGAGATGAGATAAATATTATTTCGTGAGGCCCAGTACTTCCTAAAGAGTAGATGAGGCGAGGCCCAATCCTACTTGAGGATTAATGTAGCTAGTCCCACTTTTGATGTTATTGTTATGAATGGTGGGATGCATCCATGTTCACATATTTATGTGTGTATAGACTTTGAGTATGTTCTAGTCCATGATTATATGATGATTATTGTTGAACAATGAGTATACCCCTATTTACCAACTATTTTAAAGAGTTATGAGGCCAATTCCCAAAATTATGTTTTGGGAATGGTTTAATATATCCCAATTCATAAGTATTGTTTAAAAAGACTTTATCTTACTGAGGAGGTATAATAAATCCATTCCCAATATTGATTGTAAGTATGTTCCAGTTCACATACAAAGTATATTATCTCCAAGACCTTAAACTATGTTGTAATAAGAGATGGAATGTTGGGAATTATCATACCATAGTATAAGCTATATTATGCTTGCTGTATTATATTTTAGACATAGTTTGGTTAAAATTTAATTAGCTAAGTATATTAGGTGGCTTTAACACCCATGTTGTTGAATATAATTAGGATGAAGTGGTTTGAGGGATATGTGGAAGTGATAAAAACATGTCCTATAATATAAGACCAAACTATTGTATAAATATCCCTATTACATATGAATAAAAGAGTGTCGATTATTGTTTAAATTGTGTGTTGAGTACTATTTTATGTAATTACCTAAGTATTTTTAACGTAAATATATAACAAGGTCTCACAAGATAATATCATGTAGTTGTTACCATTTTTTTAATTGAATATATTTTTTGATAATTATACAAGTAAATAGACCCTAAAAATTATATAGCAATGGATAGTCGAGAGTGCCCCTATCATAACTACTTCAAAAAAATAAGAATTTAATTTTTTTAATTGTATATAGAATTAATCCTAGTTTGTTGTCGTACACATTTTAAAAAAAATTTGATGACAGATTGAAAGAAAAATAAAAATGAAATACATGTATATTTTTGGCATAAAAAGACATCCTTTAAAATGAGTAAAAATCTAAACCTTAACCTAGATAAATTATAGAAATTTTTTTTTTATTAAGAGAACTTTTTTGGCATTTTTATTATGTTTTCACAAAATATGTTGATTAAATACATCATGTTTATCATGGTCGAAGGTGGTTTTTATAATCACGAGTCTAAAACACAAATTGTGTTGAGTTTTAGAGATCTAGTCCCTAGGCTTGGAAATCCAAGACCATTTCTAATCCAAGAGACAAGGTTTTTAATTTGACATTCATAAAAAATATATGCATAAAAACACATACATGTTATAGCACATATTCGTTCTTGATGATGTAGTAAAGTAAGAGCTTTCATGTTCAATAACTTTAAGGATTCCATGGTTTATTTATTTAATAAAAAAACATTAAAGTATAAGTTACATTATACTTTATATTTATTCTAGTAAATATAATAAATTAGGTCCAATTTAAGTCTTGTAGAATTGATCTCAGAACTCTGAGAGTTATCATTTAAGAGATACTTTTTAAACCAATCTGATCAATATCTAGTCAATTTTACGATTTTAGTATTGAACTTAAGATTTAAAGGGTATAAATTTTTCAATCAAATTATAATTTTAGCTAAACCAATGGTATTTTGGTAGGTTTTAGGGCCTTCTATAATATTTGTGACATTTTTATAAGTGTGTCAAAATTAAATTTACAAACCTCACATTTCTGAGAGACATGAGAGTTATAAGGATCCTAATGCAAATTTATACACACATTGATTGAATGTATCTTAATTTAAATTTATTTTTTGAGAGGCTTGATTAGATCTGATTACATACTTTATTATCACACTTACTTGATTGGTTTGATTAGGAGTGCAATCAGGTGTAATCAACCCTTGATTCATGTTAACTAGTTGCAATTGGGTTTATGGGGATCTCTTAGTCCCATTATGATTCCAATTGAAATAATTACTTGATTGATTTAATATAACACATAATTGGGGGTAATTGAGCCCAAATTCAACTAATTTCTTATAATTAGGTTCATGGGACTCAATTGTCCAAACTTATATACTTGATTGAACTAATTACTTGATTGGTTTAACCAAAAGACAAATTGGGGATAATCCAACATAAATGAGTGTTAATTGGTCACATCCACTTAAAACAATCACAACCCTTTAATATGGTCATAGCCCCTTAATAAGGTTACCATATTATGACTTACCAAGACCCAATGTGTACTAATTAGTTTTAATTGGGCTTATGAGGTTCGAATAGCCCTAATTACACACCTTATTGACCTAATTAATTGATTAGTTTAATTAGGTATGTAATTGAGGTTAATCAAGTCTTAATTCATATTATTGGTTGAATTGGTTTTGAAAGAATCAATTAGCCCCAATTATGAACATGATTGACCAAAATTACATGATTATTTCAACTAGGTTTGTAATTGAGATTAATTGAGCGTGAAATTGGTTGCAATTGGGTTTGCAATGCTTAATTAGCCCCAACTATGCCACTGGTTGAAAAAATTACTCAATTAGTTAAATTAGGCAAAAAATTAAGATTAATCAAACCTCAATTCATGTTAATTGGTTGAAATCAATTTGATGGGTTTTATTATCCCTAATCACATGTACCTGATTGAACGACTTATAAGATTATTTTAAATTGAGTATGTAACTTGAGATAATTGAGCTCTTGTTCACACTAAATGGATATTATACTTAATTTGATAAAATAATTCCCTAATTATGTACATTAGGACAAATAGAGATAAATTTGGGGAGAAGCACACATAATTGATCACCATTTTTTTAAATCTAAAAATTTGGATTTACATCAGGAAAGTTACTTAGTTATATATATCTCAAAGAAGCATTGAAGTAGATCCAAAAAATATTAAAGCAATTATGGTATCTCTATGGAAAGAGTCAAGAAATAAGATGGTTTTTAGATTACTTGGATGCTAAGATGAAATAATTCACATGTTTAATAAATAAAGATAAAAAATTTGAATGGGATGCTAGATTTCAATAGAATTTTGATGCCATTAAATAATATCTACTCAATCCACCTATCTTCATGCCACCAATACTAGATAGGCCCCTAATATTCTACATATTAGCTACAAATCACACCTTAGGATATTTTCTCACACAATATGATGATGATAATAGAGAGTGTTTCATTTACTACATCAATAACGAATTAGTTGATAATAAGAAAAATTATAATACCATGGAAAAAATATGTTTAGCTCTTGTGTTCGTTGTGCATAAATTATGATAGTATATGCTTAATAATGAGAGAGATGTTATCATAAATGTATATTTACTTAAGTTTCTCATGTCTAAGTCACATTTATCAATATGCGTTGCCAAATGGGTAGTGATACTCTTAGAATTAGACTTAAAATTCGTATCTCAAAAATTAGTAAAAGGATAAATTATTAAAGACCATTTAGAAACAACTCTATTATTAGATACATCACCAATTAATGATAATATTTGTGATGACTTCACTACATATCAATTGATAATGATACATGTACCATATAATTTGATGGCTCAGAGTGTGCTACTAATGTAGGGGTAGGGAGAGTATTAATTACTCCTCAAGGTTATTCATTTCCATTTGCCTTTCACTTGGGATTTTCATGTACAAATAATATCACAAAATATGAGCTATTAATACTAAGTTTATCTACTACACACATAGTATAAATCAAATATCTAAAAGCATATAGAGATTATCAATTGGTGGTAATTAGGTTTTGGATCTTTATGAAACTAAATAAGATAATTTAATCCAATATAAAGAAATGATATAATAATTAATGATACACTTTGACACATTTTCAATAGAAAGCATACCCTACAAAGATAATAGGCATGCAAATGTAATGACTAGTGTTGCCTCCTAATTTCCTATTAACATCAATGATGAGCATGTAATTTTAAATATTCATCAATTAAGACACCTATCATTCATTATATAAAATTTAAATGCTTTGGAAACCCTGCCAATTACTCACAACATAGTGAATTTAGAATATATATATATATATATATATATATATATATATATATATATATCGGGTTGCTATCCCAAAAAATTACACATGTATTGATAAACACATATTAAAATGGGAAGCAATGTGAAATGTTATAAATGGAGGATATTTATATAATAGAAAATTTGACATGTAGTTACTCTGATGTATAAATTTAGAAAAAGCTAAAATAATCTTACTCAAAGTACATGCTAGTGAATGCAAAGGTCATTTTAACAACAAAACAATGCCTTATAAATTATCATGGTAGGGATGCTAATGTCCTATAACGTAACATGAATGCCATGAATATGAAAATCTATGATCATAATGTCAAAACCTTTGTAATCTAAATCATGATCCATCAAACAAATTTTAGTCCATTATTTCACCTTGACCATTTTCTCTCTAAGGTTTTGATTTAATCGGAAAGGTGAATCCAAAATCCTTAGACATTATTACATCTACAAAATATTTAAAAAAATGGATCGATCCCATACTATTATGTCTAATATAGGAGAGGATATATGCCACTTCTTGATGACACATTATTTCATGGTTGGATTACCATAAGCTATTATAATAGATAATGGCTCATCCTTGAAAAATAAAATAGTTAAGTGATTTTGTGCTAGATTCAATATTAATCACACTTTCTCTACTCCATATTAACCACAAAGAAATGGGAAATTAGAAGTGGAAGAAATAATAAAATCATCAAAATCTTAAGAAAAACTATTATAAAACATGGAGCACATTGACATAATCATATTTTTTATACATTTTGGGCATATCGTACAAGCCTGCATACAAAAATGAAGGCCACACCATACTCACTTGTTTAACTAACAAAAGTAATACTTTATATAAAATTAGAAATTACTTATTTAAGGGTCTCTTTAAAAGACATAATTGAATATATTGAGTATCATTTTTTTTACATGAATTAGAAATGCTCGATAACAAGCATGTTTAAGCTACTAAACATCTCAAAGTCTATAAAGATCACATAAAAATAGCATATGGAAAGAAGATTCATAATCATGAATTTTAGATTAGGAATTTAGTAATTAAATAAAATCAAAAGAATATTAATGTAGATAAAGAAATAAAAGGTGAGTTTAAACCCAATTGGTTAGGTCCATTCTCATAGTAATTGAAAAGGTGGGTATATGAGCTTACCATATAGATAAACTTGAAGAGAAACCTATGAAAAACCCTATGAACATCATGAACTTATGCCAATACTATACATAAAATAATTTATTGTAACATAAATTCAAAAATACAAAAAAATCTTTCATTTAGTCTGCCCAACCTGCCTTGATCCCTATCTTTCAGTCGCCCAAGATCTTAAGATCCTCCCCTTCGAGTTCCCCCAAGGTGATCCCCATAAAGTAGGCTCCCTTGCAGGTCAAAGGATAGAAGTGACCCTGTATGATCTTTCTTGGAGAAGCTGTTGAAGGACCCAAGAACCACACTTAGGTTAAGATTTCAAAGGTTAAGCAAGACATCCCAATAAAGAATCCTGAGGATGTTGAAGACCCACCAGAGGGACATCCCTCCTAATCTTCTTTTCTAGTTTTCTATTTTCCTTGATTTCAGTTTAGTATAGTGGTTTTTTTTATGTTTTGGTTGGATGACCTTTACTCGGCCTGTTGAAACCTTATGTATTGCACTTTGGTGGTTTTAGGATCCCTGTAAAACCTAGTTTTTTAACCTATCAAATAAAAAAAAAAAAAAAATTAGATACATAAAAGTTGTAAAAAATAAAATATTGTAAAAATATAAAAAATATTTTTTAAAAATAAAAAATCAAGACTTGAGCATAATATAAGATGTTAGTATACTTATTTACATATGTTATTTATCACATATTTTAGTAGATAACATATTCTATTTCTACATGAGTTCCCAAGGTATATGAGTGTGATGCAAGACATATATAATACATGCATTCTTAGATGTTAGACTCTATTCTACCTAGTGGTCATGCTTATGCTAAGGGAATCTAATTCTAAAGGTTACATTACAATATGTTATATCTATTTATGACCTCAAATCTAATATTAAGATAAATATATTACAATTGTCTTGATAATTAATCATTTCTAAAATTTTGATAAATTGATATGCTACTTCTATATAATATGACATTAGTACACAAGGATGGAATATACTGGTTTTCATTTGTTCTATGTTCCTTAGATGTTGTTTACTTTCTTATATGATAGGCTAGACATTGCTTGTTTATTGTGTGTGGTTATTGGCCCTTGTGTGATTTTTTTTTAAATATGTCTATGAGATCATTGCTTGGTATTAAAACATTTTAACATTTCCATTTTTTATGACCCTTGACCTCATGTGAGTAATATTTACTTGTGTGACATTTGAAAATGTCCCCTATGTGTGACCATTGGCCTTATTCTATGACATTATGTGACATTCTATGAAAATGTTTATTATGTCATCATACATTATGCTTGTGTGTTTATTGAGATTAATTAAGTGGTGCCATGATACATATCATGCATTATTACTATGTAGTCTATTTCAGAGATGGTTAATACACTACATGCTTCATTATTATATCTATCTAGACATGACACTTCTATGTCCCATATTCAATATGTTACATACACACTTCAATGAAAATTATAATTATATGATGATATAATCTCCAAATGTTGATATTATATTAAGTGATTCTATCTTTATAACATAATACAATTAACTTTTCTTTTGGGATGAGTGATTTGCAGGCCTTCATCTCAAAAGGGGGCATCATAGTGGGATTGTATTACAGAACCAATCCTCCATGAATATACACAATCATATTTGGGATAAAGTATGGGTTTAAAAATACATAATATAATTTTTCAAAGATCTAAATCAAATTAAAAAATCAAATGTTATAATAGATAACATTTATTTTCATAGATTCAAAGTATTTTAGAAATAAAACATTGGTACATTGGAAATATGATATGTATATGCACTCACTTTTCAAAAATGTGAAGTAAAAAATTATACACACTTGGATTCATATCCATGGGCATGTGAAAAAATAATTATAAGATAAAAATTATATGTTGTAAATATAACTACAATTGAGCATATAGATACATAATATTTTATATCATTAGAAAAAATGTAGGGGACACATAACTCATTCATGCTCATGCAAATTCAAAGTTTCAAATTTTAAAAGTTAAAAAATTAAAAGTTTTAAAGTTTCAAAGTTACAAAAAGGCATGTTACTTGCTCATGCACATTTTCAAAGTTCAAATTTCAAAAGCAAAATACTCATTTCAATGTAATTCTATGAGTAATGTGTTCATAATGGGGGCATGAATATTTCATCATTCTTTTTTGATAATGCAAAATATAATCTAGGTTTGTCTATAGTGGTGTGATTTGCATCTATGTGGGTGATATATGTTTGAGTCTAGTGACACTCAACAACATTAACATCACTTCTAGTAAAACCATATTGGTTCCATCATTTTGGATTAATACATTAGGTACTACTCCCTATTCATGAGAGTTGGAATAATATGCCTTTCCAACTCAAGGGCTTGGTTGGCTATTGAAAATTGGGACTTAACCACTCTCAATTTTACATTGGTTCAAATTATCTAAGTGTTTCAACAAGGGGGCATGGTTCTCTAGTTATAGGTTACAGGGCAATTTTGTTTCACCTATATATAGGTGTACTCCTCCCTTGATCTCTTTTCAAATTTTCATTTTTCAGATTAAAATTTTTGTAAATTTAAAATGCAAAAATGAATACTTCATGAACTATTGTAGGGTTTGATAAATTGTGTGCTCTGTACCATTGAAGTATCTCCTCAAATACAAAGTGTGTTGTACACACTTAGGTTCAAATTATTTATCATTTACTTTATAAATTTTATTAGTATAATAAATGGGGAATATAGACACATAAATTAAGTGAAATTTACTTTCAATGTTAATTTTTGATGCATTCCAAACCACATGACTTGTACCCAATTACATGAATCTTATTCACCATGCCTCTAAATTTTTTATCTAAATACAAGCCTGACCTTTTATTTTTCACTACTACTATGTAAAAAATTTAGTGTTAAATTCTCAAGCTAACTACAATCAATTTAGAATATATCCAATAGAGGATAGAGGTCCTTGAACTTTCTAGAAAAGTCCACACTAGGTGGACAAGAGTACAATGTGTCCTTGTCCACTTAGGCCAACCATGTCCTGTGCCAATTAACAACTAGATTCAAAAATTCAATTCATTCTTTTGGGTCTCCTTATATGTTTCACATAGTTGGCTAAATGGAATTATCAAAAGTTTTTCCTAAAAATACACATCAAAGATCATTAATTTTCCCCATTTTATATTCATTTGGTTTAATCTTTTATACTTTTGCACATTGAGAAAATCTACCCTATTCTTTATAAATTCAAGATCACTCCTAAGGAGTAGCCATGATACAAGTCAAGAGCCTTCTAAATCAAGTTAAGAGCTTCCATTGTCAAGTATCAAAGCCATATTATAATTGTATATATGCACTCAAAGGAGCACAATTTCACATTCATTTTAGGTGCAAGAACTACGTGGGATTGATTTCCTAGAGTATTGAATACATAATCAATGGTCAATCATTAAGGGGGTGATTGAGGTTAGTTCAACCCATTACACTCCCCTATTTTATTTTAGGTTTTCAAGATATCAAAGCACCCTAAGGGTTTTAAAGATAAGAGAAGATAAAAAATTATTTTTGTAAAAAAAACCCTAACTGAAATATCTTAGATTACCCAGTATCCATAGGCAAAAAAGGTGCAAGAATTAATTCTTTAGCATAGTCAACCAGGTCAAGTCTATAGTCAATGAAATCGAGCGTACTACATTCTAGTCCTCTTATATTAGTTATGTTCAAAGATATTTTTTGATCCTATTGTTGGTCTATCATGTACATAATTTTACTTTATTTGTCATTTCCTATCATTCACCTATCACAATCAAGTGGGACAAGTTTGTAGTTAAAGGACTTGAGCACACTATGTTCATCCACTTACAACAAAATTATGTAGATTATGCTTTGACTCTTTAGCCTATTCTTGAACTTCTATGGCCATCCCCTCCATTGATTTTCACTGTCAGATAGTCAAAACACTCAACATAAATATATGTGCAAGCTAAACATATCTCTTTTTAGTATTTTCCAAAAAATAACAACTTTCTATGTTTATCATTTATCAAAATTAGAATTGTTAAATATTTTACATCTTTAGCATTATGATATTCTCTAGTTTTACACCTATATAAAAATATAATCTATATTATTTTATAAAAAATAGGGTATAATAGATGCTAATTTAGAAATTTTGATTGAATAATTCCATAATTAGTTGCAAAATTAGAAATGAAGGTAGATTTGCGTGAATCACACATAATTGACTTACTGTGTCATTATTTATTATATGTAAAAGGATATTTATAAAATATTACCAAACATGGCCCACTTACGTGTGATAAGAGAAGTGAATTGGATTTAGGAAAAAAACACATATATAGCACCATTTTGTTATTCATTATTTGTATGACATTATTTGAGTAAATTTGATCGATTAAGGCCCCAAATAGGTAAGATGGGAGAAATATAAATAAATTTGAGTTGAATATCACATAATTGAGCATAATTTTTCATTATCTCATGCTTGTATAAATTTAATTGAGAAAAATTAACTGCATAAGTCTCCAATTAAGTGTGATAGGAGGAATAAAGGTAAATTTGGGGTAAATCACAAATAATTAAGATACATTTATTATTATTTCATGTTTTAAGAGGCTATTTTAGGAAATATTACTAAACATAGACACCCAATTTTTATACAAGGCTTATTACTTCAAAAATATTAGTTACATCTTGTGCATATGGTTCATCAGCTTGTTTCGTTTGCTTATTAGTGTGTTTTCTTTTTTCTTCTCTCCCTCTTTCTTATTTATGAACCTATCTTATCCTTTTTATTCTATTTTATTTCATCTATGTTTTATAGCTTTAAAATCCCCTACTTTATATTTCTCTCTACTGTTAATTTTTTCTTTATGAAAAAATCAATGATCTTGTTGATTTTACCCTGGCTGGGATTGATAGACCGCTAATTTTATCTTTTGTGTTTTTGCATGCCCTTCACCCTCAATCTCTTTTCTCTTGCTTATATGGGTCTATTTTTTTAGCTTATTCCCCACTTCTGACATCATATTACATATTAATAGGTCCCTTATTTTAAGTTGATAAAGCTATATAAATACTATGCCTACAATAAGTGAATTTCCCCCAGTTTTCTAGGGGTTTCAAAAATAATTTCTTCTATTTGTAAGAAAAAATTCATGGTAGAATCAAAAGGATTTATTTATGATCATAGTGACTACATCAATTTTTTTATTGTATCTTCTACTAAAATATGGATAAATGAATATGTGTGTAGTTGCATCTCCACCTAGGAAGTGGAGGTTGAATCTCTCACTTGATTTATCCATTTACCCTATGATAGAACAACATGGGGTTTGATTCTAACATATGGGATATGTAGTAGTAACTCCCTTGAAATTTTTAGACCAAAATAATTCTTATTTTCTCTCTTCAACAATTATTATGTTGTGAATAGGAGAAGTGAAAGAAAGATCAGATAATTTTGTTGATAAATTTTGAAAAGTAACAATGTAATTACTATATAGAACATAAGGGTGAACTTACATAGAAAAATTCATATTCAAAAAATGTGTAGAGTACAAAATATACATAGGATTACATAAATTATGGTCAAAATGGGTCAACACTGATCCCATACTGGGCATAAATGATTCATGTGTTGTTTCTATTTTTATGGAGTTAGACACTCAAATTTCACATGCAAGTTCCAATAGGCCTGCTCAACATAAAACCACATTTATAAATCAAAATAGGTCAAGGTATGGTTGTTCCTTAAATTTTGGATTTTAGTTACTTAGTTTAGCTTATTTTCACTTATTTATTGCTTTATTAGTTTTGTTGATAAACATGAGGAAGATTAAGAACTATTTTGGACCATCATATTATTTATCTTCCTTTTGTATTTTTTAGTTGATTGTGCACATATTAATTGAAAATTTATTCACTTTTAGATAAAACATAATTTGTGAACCAACTTGATTTACTTACACTCAACCTAGGGTTTTTACCCCTTTACCTCTTAGGGATTACTATTTTTTATCCACTTTATATTCCAATTTTAGCTTTTCATTTCCCCTTTCCACCCTTAGGATTTCATTTCCTTTGTGTGAGGTTTTGATTGGTTAAAATAATTTTCATATTAGAGAAATGAATGCTTTATCTTTATTGGATGCTAAATATAAAAATGTGAATGATTTAAATAATGAAATCATTAATCAATGTAATATTCAATATTTAAAAGCACATTTTCATGAAAATCTTAGCCTTATTTATGAAGTTATACATGTGGTTAAATATGTAAAGAATTAGAGTGTAGATTCTCCTAGGACTTGTGATTATGTTTTATTTGTATGCAAACATTGTGCAGTGTATACTTCTCTTTAGCAAAATTGTGCACCTCTCACTTTAGAGTTATACATGTCACATCCTAGTCACACTTACTCATAGTCATGTGAACTTCTCCTTCATGCCAAGCTTGTCATCATTTGAATACACTAAAAATTTCCTTATTCTAGTGCATCCATGTGTTAGATTAATTTGAACACGTGGATTAAAAAGTATCACTTCTTAGTCTAGGACATGTTTATTATCTAGTTGTGTAGTTCAACCATAACCCAATAAGGAGTACAAAATGACTTGAAACTATCTTCTTTATAACTAATAATAGCTGTAACCACTTCTTGCTATTTATGTATAAATATGTATCAAATGCATCTAGCCTAAGATCAATGCCATCAATAATCATAGTGATAAACAACTAGTTCTATGTATCTATTATTTTTCACATGCATTATATTTCATTCTCTTAGTTTAGAATAATCACAAGAAGTGTTTTACTCTATTTTGGTCACATGAGTGTGCTCTCCTAGTCATGTTGTAAGCATTGTATGTTTCTATACTCTTCCCTATTCATTCACATTGAATATAAGTTTCATTCTTACAATTATCAGACGATCGATCTAATTGAATTTATGTTGATTGCTTTGCTTAAGTTTCAATGTGCATATTCACTCTTCATAACATGAATTATCTCCAATGCAAGGTCATCCCTTGTACCTGGTCCTAAGCCCTATAGTGTGAATCATTAGTATAAGAGTGAAGCTATTTTTTATTCCTATAAACATGTGAGTTCAATGAGAGAAATAATGAGTATCATTTAGTTCTATTTTGGATTACCTGAATGAATGCCATAGTATAAGTAAGATGGTTGATGCCCATAAGTAATCTGAGGCAACCCCAGTCATTGAAAGGATCATTATAGACAAAATGGATGCCCAATACACTAATTTTTTTTGCCAAATATGTGAATTCATGAAGCAACTCAACCCGATGCCTTTAGATACTTCTTCATTATTCATTAAATAATGGTTTCAATAGTAAAACCCCTTAAAATTAAAATTTAATCTTAACATCCCTTTGTTTGAAGGTAAATTCAACAACACAACATTAGATGCTTATATTTGATAATTCAAGGCATAATTATCATTAAATCATTTCATTGATGCTAATAAAATCACCTTTTTAGTGTTGAAGATGTCCATTCTAATGGTTCAATGGTGGGATAACTTCAATACACATTGTGCATAAGATTTTGTTCTAATTTAGTCTTGAAAAACCTTTGTCTTTGTGTTGAAGGATGAGTACTATATTCTATGTCAGTTTTAGGATGAATACATAAAGTTACAATAATTTCACCAGTGCAAGGAGTTGTTTTAATTTTTTAGGACTTAGTATATGTAAATCCTATGTTGTTAAATGGGTTTAGTACAATAAATTAGGGGAGAAATATGCAATAAATATAGCCATTTATTTGTTTAAGAATTAACCTAATTTAATATTTCCAAAAATAATAATGAATGACAAAAATAAGTACTTAGCTAGAAACTGACTGAGATAATTGATCTAGATGTTTAAAATTAGCACACAAGTTGATCAAGGTGTCATAAACATGATCCAAGTATCATAATTGCTCTTAGATAATAACATAGTACCTTGGAAAGTAGCACACTATGCTAGTTTCCACCTGGGCCATGCTAGTGTCCTTGTGTAGGAACTGATGTGAAATTTTGGGAGAATAGTTGTGTTTGAGTGTAATAGGCCTATTCTTATGTGGATGAAACTTGTTTCACTCTCTATGAACTATTTTGGATTGATTTTTTATGCAAACCCTAGATCTTCATGTTTTTATGGTATTTGAAAAGCACAAGTAGCAAAAGTTTGAAGTTAGTTGGGTAGAATGGATGTCCTCAACACCCCATTGTGTTGAGATTTTCCTACATACCAATACCTTGAGAGGGGATCAATATCGATATATTTCTCCCAATCTAAGTTTTGGTGCAAATGTAAGTGATCGCTATTATGAGTGCCAACTCGAGTGATTTAAATGAGGTTTGAGACTGGAAATCTATGTCTTCTAAGCTTAGAAATGATCTAGATGGTTGTATATATAAATAGGGTAGAATAGGGATCAATGACATTAATTTTGCATAATTTATTTTGAGCTTATTTATGTGCATTTTCATCTAATTTCCATCTAGTGGCAAAAGGGATAAAAGTCATGTATTTATACTGATCTAATGCTTGTGTAGAGTGTGAAATAGGTCTTGACCAACCCTAGGTGTCTTAGAAATTAAAAATATATCTATTGGGGTTGAAATTAGGAAATGAACACTATTGTGGTTCTTTGGTCACTAACATGGTGTGCTAGCATCCAAAGTACCATACTAGTGTCGAGGTGGAAGATCTTGGAACACTAGGGGCTTGCATCCCTATGGGAAGGTTTGAGATTGATTTTGGGATGTCTATAGATGTGTAACACCTGTATGAAAGATGGATAAGGGTTGAAAGATATTATAATATAGGTTTAGGGCTAAGTTAGGGATGGGTGGTCTCAAGTGACACTCATTACACTTAAGTGACATTTTATATGACTACATTTTCCCCATTTATTCTAGAAATATTAAAGCAAAATGACTAGGATAAAGGGAAAAAAAACATACCTAGACTTACTTGTGAGGTAAAGACCATGAATATGAGTCTATGTTTTTGAATCATGATATATTACATGTGATATAAATTAAACATGTAATAATCAGTCCTTACTTAAGGAGTATCAAAAGCAAAGACAAAACCAAGTAAAGAGATAAGAGAGAGATAGAGGAGAGGAATGAATACACCTCATTGGGTATGTAAACCAATGAAAAGACCTGGTGACATCCTTTATGTGTGTGTAAATGGTGATAAAATTAGTGAATATCTTGGACTGTGCTAATGGCTTGCTCAATCCCCATGTGTGGGTGGCTCAATATCTGAATCTATTTTTAACTCCATCATTGCCTACCCTTGCTTGATGGATTGTACATTGTGAATAAATTGGATTAGAATGATGGATTGTCCAACCCTCCTATGTATGTGGCTTAAAAATTAAATAATGCTATGAATTCATCATTGCCTGCCCATGTGCAGTAGATGCATTTGTGAATTAAACTATATGATGTCATGAAACTATATAAGATGGCTTTGGGCCACTCAAGAACTCTACAATGTAAAATAACTCAAGGGTCACTTGGGTACTCAAGATTGTAAACCAGGGTCTATGGGGAAATGATAACCATTGTAGGTGAAATGAGTCATCAATTTGATGCATAAATAGAACATATGATGTCTATTTTATACAATTTAGATAATGACATGGAGTTTGCCATTCTATCTGATCAATTGGTACGTAAATGATCATATGGAAACAATGTACCTCACATATACCCCTAATTTGATATCTATGCATATGGATTCTAGATTGAGTTATAGCAATCTATATCTCAACATATATAAAATTAAAATGGGAGTAATCATGCTACTTATGAAGCCCCCAATCTAGGCAAACCTAGTATGATTATGTGAAAAAATGAGCATAAAATGATCAAATCTAATAACATGTGACTAAAACTATGTAAATATGGACTATAATTGTTGTGTTCTTTTATCAAATTTATATTTTCCTATTTTGGGTGTTACTAAATTATAGCATGGTTTCTAGGATAATAGCACACTATGCAAGTTTCCTTTCTACTGCACTAGTGTCCTCTAAGCTATTTTTTTGCCAAATTGACTCTAATCTTTATCTAAATATTTTCCACTATGTTTTACTAATTCTAATCTTTATAATTCTTTGTTTTCATGCTAAAAACTATACTTTGAGTGCACTCAGATGGTCTGATCTTTGTGACAAACCCCTATGAATTTCCCCTCTTTTGATGGGAGTTGTTGTACCTGTACATTAACTATAAAATAAAAGCTTTGCATGATGTGTGTTAGGATAAAAACATATGATATCTATGTGATAAACCAATGTAATGAGTATACATGATATCAACATGTAAAATGGATTAAACATAAGTTGGTAATATATGATGTATGTTAGATCTAGCATTCATAAGGCTATAAAAAAAAATATAATAATGTAAGCATGTGTATGAACAATATAATCTGAATATAATATGTGTAAAATACTTAGGGGGATGGGGCATGAAGTCCATCAAGGCACCAAAAAATGAAGGGGAGATACATGAGATCACTCATGTCATCACAAACTGAGTGTGCAAGCAACACATAAGAGATAAGTGTCATGGCCATGATGCATACATGAAAGCATATATACAAACACATGAGGCACACAAATTAGGCCAAGGGGACAAAATACAAGGGGCATGGGCACATGTCACTAAGTATGAGAAAATGAATACATACAAGGACATGTTCAAATGTCGACATATACAAATAGCAAGCAAGGTTAGCATATAACCACATGGAAAGACATGTTCAAATGTCTACATACATAATCAATAAATCACACATAGGACCTACACATATGTCCAAAACATACATATAACAAAAAGAGGTGGCTTAAAGCCCTAGAATAATGGCATATTCAAAATCCCTCAATAATATTTAGAATCAAGAGACACAATCAAATCTAAACTAGGAAAGCTATAAATGAAAGTATGTGTGAACATATGGTACAAATCCATATAAGAGAAAAGATGTACA
Organism: Torreya grandis; assembly: GCA_037957365.1. Classification (NCBI taxonomy): domain Eukaryota; kingdom Viridiplantae; phylum Streptophyta; class Pinopsida; order Cupressales; family Taxaceae; genus Torreya; species Torreya grandis. The sequence continues at coordinate 2,666,917 of JARHVA010001226.1, read as the reverse complement.
TAAGCTGAGTCTATAGTAATAGTTGTAAAAAAAACTATGCAAAATGGAATGATCACTATCAAGATATAAAAAATGATAAATCTATGATATGGAGTATAGAATGATATAACTTGGTAAATTGGAAATTATGTGTAGGATGCCCCCAATGGGTGAATGTATCAATTAGGAGTCTATGTATCTATGAGTGTGCCCAAATTGGGTAGATAATAGTGAATTTGGATATGTGTGTTGGACGTGAGTCCTATAAGAATTTGTGAACACTCAATAAGAATAAGTGAATCATGTATGTATGATAAAACTAATTGCACTAACATAGTTAGCATATGTACTACCTAAAAAGTATATAAAGAATGTAAACATGGATATGAAAATGATCTAATTTTTTTTTTAGCAATATATGAATGTTTTTGTGTTTTAAACATATTATATTAGTTTTGTATTTTTTGAGTATGAGATATGTATAAGAAATCATGAAAATGAAACTATATACAAGGAACAAGGTAAGAGGATAGATACCACTAACCAATAGTCTCACAAGAGACTCAAAATCAATGTGTCCTATATCAAATATAGGGATAATGACCATGTGTTTTTGTGATGAGTTATCTAAGATCCAAGATTAAAATGTACTAAGTGATTTGTATCTAAAACTACCGATATGTATAAGAAATCATGAAAATGAAACTATATACAAGGAACAAGGTAAGAGGAGAAATACTACTAACCAATAGTCTCACAAGAGACTCAAAATCAATGTGTCCTATATCAAATATAAGGATAGTGACCATGTGTTTTTGTGATGAGTTATCTAAGATCCAAGATTCAAATTTACTAAGTGATTTGTATCTAAAACTACCTATGGAGTAGGGATCTAAATTTGTATAGCTGACCGAATTGGCCTATAAACTATGGTGCATTTGGGAACCCATATGGTAGAAGAAGATATAACTGGTGTAGATGTTTTATGTTATAACATTTATCTATGTGTGAGTGGTGGAGAGAGGCCCTCTAGAATTTAGAACTCATCTCTGACACATGGGTCTATTTAATAAAGGCATCTGTGGAGAGTATGCATACATGGTACTAATATAGGAGTAGACCTCACATGCATTGATGGATCAATTGACATCTAAGGTGTACTAACAAAATCCATGCCTATAATTGTAACTAGTGACTCCTATAGAAGTGGCTATAGAATAGGTAAAGGATACTCATATAGAATGCCCTCAACTATAACCAACTGATTAACATGTATATACTTAAGACATATATGTAAAGTGGATGGAATGGATTGAAGATATTGTATCCAAGGCTTACCTAATAACATATTAAATTTGCATACTCTGGGTACTACTATGGATCTGGTGACCACATGTGTGGGCCTAACTAGTAATGGAAGTATGAGCTCCCCAATGGAACTCTGGACAAGGCCACTAAAGCCATGAATAATTATATCTATCTAAGAAATATCCTAATTTGAATAACCAAAGTGATTTATAAATGTGATAGTACACATATTGACACTTGATCCATTATCAACCATGACACCCTGAATAGGATGATGATCAATGTAGGCTCATACAAAGAGTACATAGAAATCTATGTCATTATCAACTATCTCCTACTCTGAATAAGTGATAAGAGGTATAGATAGCACTATAGTATGATACACCCCAATGATATTTTTATAGGATGTGGATCCACTGTATGAGTCTGATAAGATACTGGTGGTGGATATTCTTGATATGTATAGTGAACACCTAAAGTGCCTATTATCTCATTAGTTGTATGATTTAGAAATGGATTTGAGAATATTTTAATTACTTTTGTTTCTATTGGTTGTCTCTATAGGAGAATCCACATCAATGATATGAGCATATATAAAATCTCGTATATTATGTTTCAAGCTAATGCACTTATTTTTAGTATCCCAAGGGGCCCTATGATAGTCACAAAATGCATTGGCATCATAGTTATTTGGAAAAGGTCTAGTCATATCAACCTATTTGATAGGAAGGAGAGATATGACATTAGATTCCAAGAGTTGTTGTAGAACCCATGTTGGTGACTAAGGAAGAGTCATAAAAGGTCTCCTTGGAGGAGCTAATAAAACCATGCAAAGAGGTGTCTCTAAAGTTGTATTAACTATTATTTTTGAATCATTCTTGTTCTCACTAGGTTTTACCTTGTATGGAGACTTATGATAAGTCTTAGTAGTTAAATTTGATCCAGTTGTGTATTTTAGTTTGCCCATAGAGAGAAGCTTTACTTCCTATTATTTCACTATATGGAAAAGATATATGAATGATGGAAACTTCTTAAATATGATAGCTTCATACAATGCCGGTAACAAAATCTACTTGAATATGTCTTGGAGTGTAATGTCCCTTACTTATGGGCTCTCTTATCTGCACAAAAAGCTCTGATACCACTGTAATGTCCCTTACTTAGGGCCTCTTTTTATCTGCACAAAAGCTCTGATACCACTGTAATATCCCCTCCAAAATAGGAAATATAGCAACACAAAAAACTTTGAACAAGATATAACTTCGGTTGAATAAATTCAGAATGATCACAATAATATAGTCTCTGAATAGCAAATTACAAATCTTATCACTTGTCCTTTTAAACTATTACAATTGCAGTCCTTTCTCATGCATATAAATATGAAATATAGTCTTAAAAACCCTGGGTTATCAAAACTGGAAGTGAAAATTGAATTTTGGAAGATCTCGGCCCTTCTGTGTTGACACACAGTCACCGTCATCGGTCGATATCTCACCGACGTCGGTCTCTGTCGGTCGGCTTTCTACCGACGTCGGTCTTCAGTCGACCGATGTCGGTCACTGAAAACCCTCTGTCTGTCGAGGTCGGTTCCTGAGCTGATCAGTACGGACCTGTACGGACTTGTACGGCCGCCAATTAAGCACAACTTCCCTGTTTTCAACCCCTGATCTGAAATATATGTTTCTAGCACAGACGATCTCTAGCTGTATAATTTATTGAATCAAAACAAGAATAAAGAAATACTTGGAATATCTGTAATAACTTCTGTGTGAAGTTATCTCTCAAACCTGAAATTCTGTGATAACTTCTGGATGAAGCTATCTCACACTTTGGCAATAGATCAGCTGATATTCCACAGCCTCTTAATTGCACACACTGAAGAGGGAACGTTCTCCAATGCAAATGGAATCCTTGAACCCTAGGCTCAGTCTTCACAGAAGAAATTCTCAAAATCAATATCAATAATCAATAGCATAATCAATAATGGCCTCCATGTGAAACCCTTATACCCTCCAAAGATATGCTTGCCCTAATTAGGGTTTTCTTAAATTAGCATTAGGGTTTCTAATTTAAAATTAGAGCAAATAATTAATAATTAATAATTAATTATTAATGAGACCAAATAATTAATATTTGATTAAATCAATCAAATATTAATATCTCCCTCAATATACGTCAGATCCTCAAACCGATCGAAGCAGGTGAATCAGGGAGTGATTTCGCACATGACCATACCAAAATAAAGGTGCTCCACTGCATATCAAATATCCCTAAAAAGTAGGAGCTCAGGCCCAATGCATCTGAAATACCCTGAATGAAAACCAAATGTAGAAATTCTGTGAATCAAGTCAATCCAAGCTCCATTATGACCCTCTATCCATCCTATTAGCCTACGAAGGTCGTATAATAGGCTAATCATCAAGACTGTCAATGTCCATGAAAAAGGGGACATGACAATCCGCCCCTCCAGAAATTGCTTGTCCCCAAGCAATCTCGGAACAATGAACTACTCGATCCACCTGGATCCCAAGGAAAAATTTGTGTAACATCCATCATGTCACCACTCAACCCATGTGAATAAATCATCAACATCAACAGCATCAACAGTATCAAAATCAGCAATTGAAAAATTGCACTCGACACCCAAACAACTATTTGAAGACCAACTGTAGATGCCGGAAGAAGAAACCAGTCTATGGAACTCAAGCCAACTAAAATATCAACCCTGTCAAAATTCAAGTCCCTATCTAACTGATACTCACACCCAACTGGACCGTGGATATGACAATCATTGGTCCTTGAGTCACTGACACCAAAACTAATCTCTAGATGCAAAGAAAAATAAGGAGCATACCTCACCGTATGATGTTGGTAAGAATCCCCAAACTCTGCTACTGGCACACTACTGCCAAACTGGGACTCAATGGATGGCTTCAATCTCGGCTCAACAAACATCACCTCAACATCCCTGTAAGGTAATATAGTAGAAAGGGTTCGTAAAATCTCCTCACCCAATCTGCTAATAGCACTAGAACCTCGGAGAAGAACACCTTCTGTCATCTTATGTGAGTCCAGACGAACACCTGCACTATCCAGCAAATACTCCATGAATGGTTCAGTGCAGTAGAAATTATATGTGGAAGCATCAACATACTCCCCCACACACCCCAACTGATCTCTCTGTAAAGGTGGCACAACCAACTGTACCACACTATCATCTGTGTGAGAATAATCAATTTGGAGACTCGACTCCACTGGTATCTCAAGCTCATTAGAATCAGGTACTCCCAAATCTCGAACATGTGTGTCAGCATCAGCAACATGCTCCTCAGCAAAAATTGTAGGAATGTACTCACCACCAACCACCTCAATATACAAATGATCATCCATACTCTGTAAATCAATGCCAAAGCTCATATCAACAGATGGAGTATCAAAAACTGTAGCATCACTGTCTAACTCTTCCATATGGAAAGAAACAACCGGTGAAACTAAGTCCTCAAAACTATCCACTGCATTCTCCTGGGTATCATCTGCAATAATCGGATCCTGGGACTCTTCTGCAATCACTGCCATAGCTGAGAGATCATCAACCCTCAGTGCACTAACATCTGAGCACACCTCTACACTCTGAGTGCAAGCATCTAACTCATCCTCACTATATCCTATCTCATAATCATAATAATTATGGGACATGTTGTTTTCTTGTCTAAGTGATCTGTAGTGCTCTCTCCTCAGCTTGTTAAAATGATCAAAGGTCATCCTCTCTTGAACATGAGGAGGTAATAAGTCCCACTCATCATTCGCTGTCATATACCGCGTGGATTTGTCTTTGGATGTAGGGTATGAAAGAATTTCATTCATCCTCCTTTGGGTTTCATCCAACTGCTTCAAACAGTGTTCCAGCTTCTTCATATCTTTGTCCCACTGTTTCTGAGTATATGAAGGCATCATGATACTTTTACTGATTCAATCTACCCAAACTACCCAACAGGATGGCAAGACATTAGCTCTGATACCACTGTAATGTCCCTTACTTAGGGGCTCTCTTATCTGCACAAAAAGCTCTAATACCACTGTAATGTCCCTTACTTAGGGCCTCTTTTTATCTGCACAAAAGCTCTAATACCACTGTAATATCCCCTCCAAAATAGGAAATATAGCAACACAAAAAACTTTGAACAAGATATAACTTCGGTTGAATAAATTCAGAATGATCACAATAATATAGTCTCTGAATAGCAAATTACAAATCTTATCACTTGTCCTTTTAAAATATTACAATTGCAGTCCTTTCTCATGCATATAAATATGAAATACAGTCTTAAAAACCCTGGGTTACCAAAACTAGAAGTGAAAATTGAATTCTGGAAGATCTCGGCCCTTCTGTGTCGACACACAGTCGCCGTCGTCGGTCGATATCTCACCAACGTCGGTCTCTGTCGGTCGGCTTTCTGCCGACATCGGTCTTCAGTCGACCGATGTCGGTCACTGAAAACCCTCTGTCTACCGAGGTCGGTTCCTGAGCTGATCAGTATGGACCTGTACGGACTAGTACGGCCGCCAATTAAGCACAACTTCCCTGTTTTCAACCCCTGATCTAAAATATACGTTTCTAGCACAGACGATCTCTAGCTGTATAATTTATTGAATCAAAACAAGAATAAAGAAATACCTGGAATATCTGTAATAACTACTGTGTAAAGTTATCTCTCAAACCTGAAATTCTGTGATAACTTCTGGATGAAGCTATCTCACACTTTGGCAATAGATCAGCTGATATTCCACAGCCTCTTAATTGCACACACTGAAGAGGGAACGTTCTCCAATGCAAATGGAATCCTTGAACCCTAGGCTCAGTCTTCACAGAAGAAATTCTCAAAATCAATATCAATAATCAATAATGGCCTCCATGTGAAACCCTTATACCCTCCAAAGATATGCTTGCCCTAATTAGGGTTTTCTTAAATTAGCATTAGGGTTTCTAATTTAAAATTAGAGCAAATAATTAATAATTAATAATTAATTATTAATGAGACCAAATAATTAATATTTGATTAAATCAATCAAATATTAATATCTCCCTCAATATACGTCGGATCCTCAAACCGATCGAAGCAGGTGAATCAGGGAGTGATTCCGCACATGACCATACCAAAATAAAGGTGCTCCACTACATATCAAATATCCCTAAAAAGTAGGATCTCAGGCCCAATGCATCTGAAATACCCTGAATGAAAACCAAATGTATAAATTCTGTGAATCAAAGTCAATCCAATCTCCATTATGACCCTCTATCCATCCTATTAGCCTACGAAGGTCGTATAATAGGCTAATCATCAAGACTGTCAATGTCCATGAAAAATGGGACATGACATGGAGTTATCTATCTACCATAGGGCTAGTCATTTTAGCTAATATAGTTTTATATCACAAGATATATTCAGCTATTGGCTCATTGGATTTTTTCTTGAATTGAGCAACTTGAGCATAAGAAATCTTGTCATTGATATTGATTGAAAAGTGTGCCAAAAACATATCTGCTAGTGGATTAAATGTTGTGATAGATTTATTAAGAAGATCATATAACCATTATAATGCATAGTAATTTAAACAAGAAGGAAAAAAATTAGTAAAGATCTAATCATTAGACACATAGTCCAAATATGCGAAGTGAAAATATCATAGATGATGCTCTGGGTTACCTTTACCATCATATAAAGTAAGTTTGGGTGCCACAAATCCTGAGGGAAAAGAAGTGGCTACTATATGCTATGTCAAAGGTATATGTATAAGAACATGAGAATCTAAGGCATGTGATGGACTAGTAACACCCTTCTCAAGATGTAACAAATTAGCCTATAGAGAGTGGATCTTGTGAATAAGGGATTGTACATCTAAAAAAGAGGAACAACCATGGGATGTGTTTCTATTGGTGAAGGTTGGTGGGTTAGAATAGGTTGTTATAGAATCTAATTTAGCCCCAAAGTATGTGTAATAGTGTTAATATATAGGGGGTTAGAAGATTGACCAAGTGATGTGTTCTTAAATTCTAATATATCTTTCAAAATATATGCATGAGAATGGGGTTGTTCTTGAATTTTATCTCTAAAACTCTATAAAATCTCATTCTTATTGACTATGAGATTATCACTATCAAGTGTGGGAAGTGTATCTCGAGTCCTATCTTGTGTATCATTATGATATTGGTTGTATTGCTCATGTTTGGATGTATTATCATTAAATTCCACATAATCAAGGTTTGAAGGACCCAGTAGAGAAGTTGTAATTGGTACCTTGTCCATGTTATAAGTTTAAACTGAAGGAATTTGAATATACTTAATAGTATTGCCACTAGGCCTAACACTTCTTCTTAAAGGAAGAGATATAACTTTTTTAGATGGCATATAATAAATACAATGAAATAGTTTTGCTAAAATAGAATATATGAAATTTTAAAAGCCTAACTATCCAAGGGAAATATCAAAAAGAAGGATATAAACCCTAGTAACATCTAGGGATAGGGTTGTAATAATATTTGAAGTAAGTCGGGTTCACCAAATGTTTTAACTTTTTAGGACTTAATGTATGTAAATCTTAGGTTGTTAAAGGGAATGAGTACAATAAATTAAGGGAGAAATATGAAATAAATACAACCACTGATTTGTGAAAGAATTGACTTAATATGACATTTCCAAAAATAGTAATGAATGACACAAATAAGTACTTAACTAAAAACTAACTGAGATAGATGATTTAGAGGTTGAAAACTAGTACAAAAGCTAAGTAGGGTGTCATAAATAGGATCTAAGTGTCAAAATTCCTCCTTGATAGTAGTACGATACCTTGGATAATATCATACTATGCTAGTGTCCACCTGGTCTGTGCTAGTGTCTTTATGTAGGGACTAATGTGAACTTCTAGAATCAGTTTTGTCTAAGTCTGATAGGACTATTCCTACACAAATGAAACTTGTTTCATTGTCTATAAATTATTTTAGATTGATTTTTTTTCCAAATCTTAGATCTCCATGTTGTTAGGGTATTTGTGAAGCACAATTAACAAAAGTGTGATGCTAGGTAGGTAGGATGGATGACCTCAACACACCAATATATTGAGAGTTGCCTACATACCAATGCCTTTAGAGGAGATCACGCCTAATGTAGTTCTCCTAATCTAAGTGCTAGTGCAAGTGTAAGTGAATGATAGTAAGAGTGTTAGATTTAGTGTTTTGAGTGAGGTTTGAGACTATAAATGTGTGTATTTTGAGCTTAAAAATGTTATGGATGGTTGTATGTATAAGTATAGCATAATAGGGATTAATGACATTAATTGTGCATAACTTGTTTTGAGCTTGTTTGTGTGTATTTACATCTAATGTAAAAAGGGCTAAAATTCATGTATTTAAACTATTTTGGTACTTGTCCAGAGTGTGAATTAGGTATAAGCCAACCCTAGGTGTCTTAGGAATTGAAAATACATCTATTGGGGTTGAAATTAGGCAAGGGACACTATTGTAGTGCACTAGTATCTAAATTATCGTGCTAGTGTCCAAGTGGCATAAACTAGATTACTAGGGGCTTGAATCCCTAGGGGAAGGTTTGGGGCTGATTTTGAGATGTCTAGGGATGTGTAATACCTACCTAAAAGCTAGATAAGAGTCAAAAGAGAGTTAATATAGGTCTAGGGCTAAGCTAGGGATGGGTGGTTTCAAGTGACACTCATTTCACTCAATTGACATTTTATATGACTACAAGAGTATTCCGTGGAAGAATACACCAACATATAGCATGATTACTTTGTGTACCTATAAGAGAATTAGACTGAACAACATAAGATCTTAAAGAAAATCAATGGACTCTCACCTTATATACGTGTGAAGATGGAGTTATTTACTTCTAACACTTTGTGTAAAGCCTTTGAAATGCCACCAATATCAAATCTAAAGATAAATAGGAATCAAAATATTACCTCTTCATGCAATTCCATGTGCAAGATCCAACCTGTGCCCAATTCCTCATTGCAACCTTATATGTAGAAGTAGATCACTTATCATAAAGTAGAGCATCCTAATAATTTTACACCAAATTCAAAGGATCATGTGCCTTTTACTTTAGATAAAGGAAAGAATAAGTCTAATGACAAGTGGTGCCATTGTCATTTCTCACACACCCATGATGAATCTTAATATCGTGCACATAAGTACTTGCTTGCATAACCTACATCATGTATTATGTAGATGGATGACATAAATATAAATGTTACTTGTATTAACATCAACACCACTAAGATAAACATCTCTGAGGAGCACAAATGCATTTTACACATGAAGTTCTAGGTGAAGAATCAACCTCTTCATGTCATTATTGATAGTGGAATCTAGAAGAACATAATTATATAAGCCACAATATAATGTATTAACCTTGCCACTATTATGCATCCCAATCCATACTCATTGTGGTGGCTTTAACATGAGAAGGATATAGATGTCTAGTGACAATGCATCTTCTAATACAAATTCAAGATTATGGAGTACATTATCACTTATGACATTGCACCTTTTTAGGTCTATGACATCTTGCTGAGAAGTTCATATTTATATGATAATGAATCTAATTATTAATCCAAGCCACAACATTGGATTGTCTATGTAAAATATCACTTCTTCAAACTCATAGAGTTATCTCTAATGACCAAAGTCACCTTTGTCTCCACCAAGAAATGTCTGAACTCTTTTTCCATGTGCATAAATTAGTGCTACTCATGGTTCACCCTAATACACCCATGTAGGAGAAAAAACAAGATTTGATGGTGCACACTACATAATCAATGTCATAAAAATATCAACTTGATAAGGTACTAAATTTATATAGTGAAGTCTTCATAGAGCCCGAAGGCCCAACACACTATGTAGTAAAGCACCATTGATTTGGTCTCTATATCCCCTCATCTAAGCAACCCTTTGTATTATTGATCAGTTTGGGAGATTGATGAAATCTAGTAAGAAATATAAGAGTTCCTTGATTATGATAAGATCAGGTCTATATTTTCTCCCTATGTTAGTATGATAGTCCTCACACCCAAGAAGGATGGGTCTTAGCATCTCTACATAGACTATCACACACTCAAAAAATCATGGTGGAGAATTGGTATCCACTATTGCACATTGAAGACCTTATGTACTAGCTAAGATGTGCATAATAACTCACTGATACTTACTAAAATTTAGGTTATTATCACATTACAACCCATCCTAAAGATTTTTTGAAGATAAAATTTAAAACATAGGAAGGATTATATGAATGCTTGGTTATGCCTTTCAGATTAACCAATGCACTAACAACCTTTATGAAATTTATGGGTGATCTAATTAGGATATTCATTAACTCCTTTATCAACATCTACCTGGATGACATTGTCATCTTCAAAGAGAATTTGGAGAAGCATGTGAAACATATCACACATGTCTTAGACACCTTGCACAGACATAAGTTATAGTTTAACTTAGTAAAGTGTACATTTTGTGTTGCATAGATCCAATACTTGGGTTACATCATTGACCATGTAGGAATTCATATGGATCCAAAAATGATCAAAGTGATCCAAGATTGGCCAAATCAACATAATCTCATAGAATTTAGGATTTTTATTTGATTCACAAAATTTTACTGCAAGCTTGTCCTTAGTTTCTCGCACATCTCTTAGCCACTCAACTAGATAACACATGAAAAATCCAAGTTTGATTGGACTCATGCATAATGACACACTTTTGAGGCACTAAAATAATGCCTCTATTTAGTGCCTATAATCATAATGCATTCCTTAAAACTTCACATTGATGCATCTAACTATGCACTTAGTGCAGTCTTCATGCAACATGGACATCTAGGAGACATTCAACGCCATGCAAAAGTACTCCACCTATGAAAAATATATGTATGATATTGTGTAAGAAATTAAGTAATGAAATCACTACATCTTGGGGAAGGAGATAGTTTTTTAATCTTATCATAATCCACTTCAATTTTTATAGACATAAAAAAGTTTGAGAATGCATACCACATGAAATGGATGACTTACCTACAATTGTTCCATTTCATGATCAAGAAAAAGAAAGGGAAGGATAACAAGGTAGTATATTACCTTAGATAAATATGAATTTAAATTCTTAATATAGAGCTATACATGCCTGACCAAAACTTTGAATATTGTGTATCCATCTACTTAGTTGATCAAGACTTCACAGATACTTAAACCAACCTTGTGTAAGCTAAAAAAGTCTAGGAATTCTACTTATCCAATCAACTTCTCTACAATCTCAAGAATCTTTGTGCACCTTGCCAATGACTCATCTGGGAGGTGAACTACATGAATACATCTATACAATTCAACATGATAAATACTCTATCTACATTAAAATCATACTTTTACTAGTCATACATACACATAGATGTCAAACACCATATCAAGTCTTACATTCCTTGTTGAATCACCAAGCCCATGAATAAGAAGCTAAGACTTTACACATCTCTAAGGATTCTATCTAGGCCATAGAAGTATATGAATATGGATTTCATGACTAGGATGATCGTAATGAAACATCAACATGGTGTTATGTTCATTGTAGTGGATAGGTTTTTAAAGATGGCTATCATGGTTGATTATAAGAAAGACATTGATGTAGTTGGCACTACACAAGCCTTCATCAACCATGGTTTGGTTCACTTTGGAATCCCAAAATCCATCATCTCTAATATATATCGAATCACTTTTGGCAAGCATTATGGGATTCAATGGGTATGTAGTTAGATCAATCGATGACATTCAATCCATAGACAGATGGGAAAATAGAAGTTATCAATCAGACACTTGTTCATCTACTAAAAATTTACAAATATGTGTATGATTTCACCTAGGATGAAAATATTTTGTAAATTCAACATGATTACAAAAAATTTATTCATATCTCTATAAGGCATAGTCCATTCCTGACATGTTTTGGGTTTCAGCCTGTAACACCTCTAAACGTCTCATATCGTGCACTAGCTGACACTAATTTACACACATAATAATAGGAAGTAGACAAAGCTAATTTTTTTTTGTCACATACAATCTATTCATTATCATGTTTAATAAATCCTTTCTCACACATAAGTAAAAATAAAGAGTGCCATGATGCACTTTGCACACCTAAAAAATTTTGAGTTACCGACAAAGTCTAGATGCACCTTCAAATGGAGTGATTTAAATATACACACCAGAAGATAAAACCAATCTGATATGGTACTTACATAATTTTCCATGTAGGTGATAACATATTAATTTTTAATCTGCCTCTATACTTGGGCATGCACCCATTATTTAATGTGGAGCTCCTAAAAACTTTCATTGTACCACTTATTGAGCTGGTAGTGACACACCATCCTTTTGATCTCAATCCCAAATACTTACCCCTTGTATATAAGGATAATATTATTGAGGTGGAAGACACACACACTAATTATGGCACACATTAAATTTTCAAAATTAAAGTGGGGTAATATTCAGATCAATCTAAGTGGTATAACTCTATCAACTTCACATGTAGTTTTTACATCTACACAAGGATGCTATGGAGACTATCACTCTTTAAAAAAGGGATAATTATCCATGCATAACCTATACATTATACACTTATCCTTTGTGTATCTATGAAACCTACAAACCTCTCACCTTATAGTTATACATGCCATGCCCTACTTACAAATGCTCATAATCCCACACACTTCTCTTCTATGACAAACATGTCATCATTTGTGAGCACTTAGACTTACCTTAATATAGTACATCCACATTTTAAATTATTCAAAATGTGTGGATTTTCAAGTGGATCTTCTCAATATAGGGCATGTCCATTATATATTTGGGAAATTATCCACCACATGCTTAGAATTTTAACTGCTACCCAACAAGGAAGATGAAATGACTTGTAACCATCTTCTTTGTAACTAATAACAATTATAATTGCTTCTAGTATTTTATGTATAAATATGTATCAAATGCATCTATCCTAAGGTTGATTCCATCCAAAATCATAGTGATAGATAAAATTCTTTGTGTATCTACAATGTATCACACATGTTGTATTGCACGTCCTTAATTTGGGCAAATCAGAGGAAGTGTTCCACCCCCTTCTAGTCATAGGAACCTACTCTTCTATCCTTGTTGTAAGCATTGTACATTTTTTTACACTTCCCTATTCATTCACATTAAATAGAAGTTACATTCATGAAAGTATCATACTTCTACTCTAATTAAATGTGTGTTTATTTATTTCTTTGAATTTCATGTGCACATTCACTCTTCATAATCATGCACAATCTCCAATGCAAGGTTATGTACCCCACACCCAATCCTCGATCCCATGGTGTAGATCAATTTTCCTTCATATTATATGATTTTTAATAAGTTTTTATCTTCAAAACCAATGAGAAACAATGTTCCTATGGATAATATCAATGATAAGATCCCACATTTGAATTAATACCTTACGAACCTTATCATTCCCTCCCAAGAGATCCTATCCATAATGCATTTAGTAGGGGAATTACAAAAAAAAGTATGCAACTTATATTTATATATTTCATATACTTCTTGCATAAATTCAAATGTTGTATTTACTCAACATATTGTATGTAAGATATAAAATGCACATTTGAATTATGACTTTAGAATACTTAAATTTGTTTTTTTTCATGGTTAGGTGATCCTCACTTGAATTTAAACACTTTGTTATTTTTAGAAATTTAAATTCAACAATAGAATAAGTCTTAGAGAATTACCTCTAAGCTTAAAAATTCATGCTCTATATTAAATCTATAGACTTCCTAGTGGTTCTTTGTATGCATGCCATGAGTTGGAAGAGATATTTATATAATAATATATCTTTAATAAGGGACCACACACTATATATTGAGATATAAGGATGATATGCATTATTTGATATATCAACCTATGGATTTAGAGAAAAAATAGTTTTTTGTATGGGTCTCATCATTTATCTCAAAGATAAATTACTTTGTCATACATGAAAATAGTGCCAATCTATTTACGTTGATGCTTAAATTAAAGTTGGTTGTCCTTCATCATATTTATAGTTAATAATTTCCACCAACCTATTTTATATCAAGATGACATTTTGAATATCATAGATCATATGGACATCAAAATAATCTATGTTATGCTTTCAAAAATATAAAATCATGGATCTTATTGAAAAAGGTAACATTGACCTTCACCCACATCCTAGTGATACTAAATAATCTCATATAGAGGATCAAATTAAGATATCATATCCTAAATAGGAGTTAATTAAAGAAGAGATACCTAGAGATTATTATCCTAAATAATTTTTACATAGAGAAGAATCTCCTAAATAAGAATTACCTAGAGAACATTTTTATAATAAAGAGGTTCCCATGAAGGAATGTCTTAAGTTGTAAATACCTAAGAAGACTAGTATTCCAAGCAAGGTTTCAAATGTGCCAACCAAGACTTTTGTTTCAAATTTAAAATATTTGGTCATTGAGTGCTTACATGGAAGGATAAAAATGTAATAATATCATGATTAATAATACTAATCAAGCCAATAAATGTAGCATTATGTTTCTTAAATATCCTAGATATGACATTGAAAATTTAACTAGGATTTATTTTCCTGTGCATGTCACATTGGGGTACATAAAATTTCCTATATTTCTTGGTCATAAGACTTGTCTTTCCACTTTCCATGTTGAGATGACTTTTCTTAAGTATAATGTTGTATTAAGATCTCCTTAGATAAAATCAATGGATGTAACACTATATGAGACACATGATCAGATTATATTTTATTTCCTAGGTGATACTATTTCCATTTTGAGAGATAGAATAATTAAAAATGAGGAATAACATCCAATAGTGGATACAATTATATATAAGAAATGGATGCCCAAGAAAACACCCAATAATGATGATGCTATAGAAGAATTGAAAGACCTTGAGCAATCATCACCTATTACTCCATCTCTTGTAAAGGAAGAATTTTATTATAAAAATATATCTCAATGTACTAGATTTGATGATGATGAAATTTTTGATGTGGATTCACAACCTTATCATACTAATACTTACATGTACCTACGTACCATAATCATATACTTTGATGAATCCACTTGTGAGCATATCATTGGATAATGTTGGTGCCTACTTACTACGAGCTTTAATGCATACATCTTTCATTGAAAGTTAAAATTTTTCCTTTATTAATTACATCACATGTTCATTTTATTACATTATAAGACATGATTTATGTTACCTACCTATTTTACATCATGTGTTATTGATACTTAACATATTTCAGTTCAAAAATGTAGAAGATTAAAATGTGAAACTTAGCAAGAAAATGTAAAGATACACACCAAACAAGTGGAAACTTGAGTGCAAACCAAAAGGAAAATCATCATATATATCATATTGAAAGCATCCATATATAATAAAAGATTAGGGTTAATGAACCATACAATTAAAACATTTAACTACCTTCTATGAGACGAGGGAGAGTGATCATCTCCACTATCATCTTTGGTTATAAAATTATAAGCACCCATGGTACTAATCTTACCGATATCATAATGTGATGCCCTAAAACCACTATTTGTATGGTCATTATGGTAATTTCATCCATTAGCTACCAAATTTACATTCTCCCATGCATAATCTAACTCCTCTATGGTTTGCAGTCAATCATCACCAAACTAAGTTATCTCAACAATAAAGGGTGTAATAATGGTAGGTGGTAGGACACAATCATTAGGCACGGAGAGGGAATAATAGTAAAATAATGAAAATCATCAATGACCTAAACTATCCTAATGATACTTAAATTTTTAAACTAAATAATTTTAAAAAGTAAAAAAGTAAAAAAAAATGATTGAAAAGTTAAGTACATCTTCCATGGCCTTTAACAACCTGCACCCATACATGATCCAAATTAATAGGGATGGCCTCTAATATAGTCACCATGGATGTGAAGTGAAAGCTCTAAAATCACAAAAATCCAAAGCTAACAAGTGCAAATGAATGGATATGTCTATCAATTATTAGTAAAGCTTTAAATAGAATAAATGAAATAATGTGCACCAATTTTAAGTTATGACATAATTTGGTTCACATATAGAGGAGGCTATTGGTTCTTATGCTCATTTCAATTTTCAAACTCAATTTCAATTTAAAATTTAAAATTTTCAAATAATCACATTGGATGGGTATTGCATTGATTACTTATGAGTATATGTCCATTTATCATAGGTATACCCAAATTTTTTAAATGACAAGCTGTGATTGATATGTGCTATGAGGGCCCATAACTAGGCACGTGGGGAAAAATTGTTTGCTATAGATGATTCATATGATTATGTAGAGTGAATATACATAAAAATAGTTAGACAAAGCCCACAACACACATTTGAGTATAACAAAAATATTATACTTGTAAAAATGCATTTTTATTCAATATGAATGAATAGGAAATGATACAATGAGTTATAGTGCATATATGATAGAGTAGATACGTAGAACAACTATCTATCATTACAAGTTTTTATGGAATACAAGTATTTAAGACTATTTATATAGGAAATATAAGGAGTTATAAGTATTTTTAGTTACAATGAAGATAGTTATGAGTCATTTCATCTTATTTATTGGGAATTATTTCAATTTTTAGTTATGTGGTGACTAATTATCTGTTGAGGTCAACATACCCCCATTTCTAAAAATTGGGGACCCTTGTTTCAAATTTTACAAATTTGTGCTATAAAATGAAAAATGCCACTTTAGCTGAGCTCTTTATTTGAATATCATCCACATCTGGTTCTCATTTAGCTTAACTAATATGTCTCCATTTGATCTTTGTCTTATTTTATCTAATGTTGCTAATGCTTGCTTCATGTGTTTTCAAGATGTAGGTTTAATGGTGAGTCAAGTGTGTGGACAATGTTTAGGGTTTTGGGCTTTAATGATAAATTGGCCCTTTGATTAATCATTGGTCTTTAATGGTGCAATTGGATTCATTTTTGAACATGTAAAAACCCTTGGCCTAAGTATTTTGAATTAAATTCAAATTTACGGGGCTTCACTTCATTTAAAATATGCTAGAACACTTTATATTTACTAAAATATTTAGCTTAATTTCTATCCTAATGTCCTAGTCATATTTTTCAACACATCCAAGACCTTAGGCTAAAAACTTTATGTTTTGTTCTTTTATGTGCTGAGTCCCCTTAATTATTTTATTATTCACATGGACTAATTAAATGCAAGGTACCTTTTATTATGTTTCATACTTAGCCTAAATTCTTACCCTAAGGTTCTCAATCACGCTTATTAACATGGCCAAAACCTTAGGTTAAAGACTTTATCCTAAGTCCTATATGTTCCCCAAGCCTTAACTATAAGAAAAATAGGGACCAACAAAAGGATGGCAAGTGGTAAGATATTAGAGCTCAAGCAAAATATCTATGGTTCACGTGGATTCATACAAAGTCAATAAGTCAAGTACCCAGATCGACGGTGCACGTTTGATCAGGAAAAAGAGATCTGACGGTGCGAGGTGGAATTTGAAAATTTAAAAGCCCTATGAGTAAGCACAAAGATGATAAGTGGCACAATTGTAACTCATATTTAAAGATCAAACACTATCCTTGAGATTGATGGTGCATGGCTAAGCATACACATTTTGATCAATAGTGAGCATTAAATCAACAATTCAAAGAATCCCCAAAAAGAGCGAGAAGGTGATAAGTGTCACCATCATGGAGATTATGTCATAAAATCAACAGTACATGGAGTAAAGGACAAAACCCATAAGATTGAGATCGATGACGTGTGTTGATCCATGCAACTAAGATCTAATGGTGTGAGATAGATCTGACTTTTCAAAGAGCCTAAAGCAAATGTGGTAGTGAAAAGTGTCATAACTATGGTAAATCAAATGGATATCAACCAATGGCTTTCGACCTTCTGGATCCAAATCAAAGGTCTGATACAAGGGAGAATTTTTAATGGGCATAGGCCGAATCAGGTGTTAACACATGTCTTAAGGGATAATGGTCACATTTCAAAAATAAATAAAAGTGGTGACATGGTTGTGCTACATCAACATACACATTAGGTTAAAAGATCTCATGGACCTAAAAAGGCAAAGGTATAAATATAGGATCTAAATGCAATATAAGTCATAATTCAAGCTCCACTACTACCATCAAATCCTTGTGTGAACCTTCTTGAACTTTAAAAAATCCCTAACACGTACATAAGCCCTAATTGACCTTATTTTCATTATAATGAAGCCAATAAACATTAATTTAGCACCTGTTCAAAGATAATTCAATCCAAAATTTAATTACAGTCCATTTGTGAATAATTTAATAGAATTCATAGCAATGGTAGCTTGAAAGGGTGTTTCTAAATAATATGTCAAATTATACTTGACCATAGATGTCAAGGGAAGGGTTTTAAAATACACTAAGTTTGATGCTTTTGCTCTAGACATCAGAGACACTAATTGGTTGAAGTTGTTCTAGACTATCGAGAATCAACCTGCCATCACATGAGAAGAGGATAAAATTATCTTAGCTAAGATACTATATGAGGATATTGTTGCAATTTAAATGACCAGCCTTCATTATGTGGCAACAAATCCTAAGGTACTCCATTGTATCAACATTCTAGCTCTTATTTTTAAATATAGTAAAATTGATAAAAGTATGTTAATTATTAGATTAAACAAAACACAGAGAGAAAATGAGATTGAGAATAGCAAAGCACATATTCAATGTATATTCAACCAAGCATGAAGGCTTATTAAATAGGAAAACAAATGAAATACCTGTGAAGCATGAGACGGGTATAAGAAAACTAACCTACATCAGCTTGCATGAAATAGCAAAGACCGAACAAACAACTAATCTCTTAACCAAAGTGGTTAAGGCAAATAACCAACATAAATTACCTAAGGTAAATACAATAATATGCTAACACCCTCCCTTAATGACTAAACCAGAAACAAGACCAAGTTTATCTCTGAATTTTATGAACTTGTCTGTACCAAGTGGTTTGGTCATTATATCAGTTGGCTGCTCTGCAGTGGGGCAGTAGAAGAGACTGATGTCTTCATTTGTAACCAATTGTCAGATGTAATGATGGTGAACCTCAATGTGTTTGGTCCTGGCATGAAATATTGGATTCTTCACCATCTTCAAAACACTTTGGTTGTCACAAAAAATTGGAGTAGGCTTTGATGACTCAAACTAAAGATCCTCCAAAATTTTCTTTATCCACATGGTTTCACAACCTACACTGACCACAAATTTATACTCTACTTCTGTTGAAGATAATGCCACTATAGTTTTTAGTTTGCTCTACTACGAGAAAACTCCTGAACCAAAAGTGAAAACATACCCTATTGTATATTTTCTTGAATCAACTAAACCTGCCCAATCAGAATCAGAATATCTTGAAAGTTCAAAAATCTACAAACTTCTTATACAGTATGCCAAAGTCAAGAGTACCTTTGACATATCTTAATACTCATTTTGTAGCTAACCAATGGACTTCCTATGGTTTAGACATGAAGCGAGAAAGAAAACTCACTGTAAAACAAATATTCGGTCTGGTGGTAGCGAGGTAAATGAGACTACCCACTAGCTGCCGATACACTATTTCATTGACCGAAGGTGAATTAGTGTTTGTTGAAATTTTAGCTCTTACTTCCATAGGTGTGTGAGTTGGATTACAATCCATCATTCTGAACCTTTCTAGCAATGAATTGGCATACTTATTCTGTGACACAAATACATTATTACCACTTTGCCAAAACTCAACACCTAAACAGTATTTCAGTAGTCCTAAGTTTGTCATGTCAAAAGTATAACAAATATCAGCTTTCATTTGCTGAATGAGACTAGTACTACTCCCAATGATGGCTATATCATCAACATATATAATGAGAATCAAGATATCATCACCAGACACCTTTATATAGAGAGTTGGTTTTGAGTTACACCTTTTGAAACTTGGCTCCCTAAGATATGAGTCTATTTTTGTATACCAAGCTTGAAGAGCCTACTTAAGTCCATACAAGGACTTGATCAACCTGCAAACAAGATGTTCCTTACCAGGAACTTGAAAACCCTATGGCTGAACCATGTAGACTTCCTCCTCTAGATCTCCATTCAAGAAAGCACTCTTTACATCCATTTAGTGCACCTACCATCCAAACTGAGCAGCAATAGCAAAAATCAAATGAAAATTTACCATCTTGGTGGTTGGAGCAAAAGTCTCCTCATAATCAACCCCTTCCTCTTGTGCATAACCTTTTACAACAAGTCTGGCTTTGTGTTTGTCCAAGGAACCATCTGCTTTGTATTTTACTTTATAAATCCACTTATAACCAATGGATTTCTTTCCTGGTGGTAGGTCCATCAACTTCCAAGTCTTATTTTTCATCAAGGAATCATATTCCAATTGCATAGCTGATTCCCACTCAAAATTCCCTTTGGCCTCTGAAAAAGAAGTAGGCTCAAATACTTGTGAAACAACAATGTTAGAGCAAGATTGACATGCTCACCTCTATTACCAAACTGCTTTCCCGATCTCAGTCTTCTACCTTCCACACCTTGTGGCAAGTCTCCTTTTAGTGCTTCAATTATGGTAGTATACCACTTTGGCTTCTTTGATTGTCCTGTTGGAACCTCAAAATGACCTGTATCAATTCCCTCCCTAGAATGTGATTCCACTAATGAACAAGAATCCTGCTCACTTTTCACATTATAATGAATAATTGAATCATTAGATAACAATGACTCAATATCTGAAACTTGACCAGTTGTTGTGAAGTATGGCATTTGTTCATTTACTATGACATATCTATTTACCACAACTTTGTTAGTAGAAACATCAAGTAATCTGTAGGCCTTTGACTGATCACTGTATCCAACAAACATGTATGCTTTGCTTTTTACATCCAAATTTCTTCTCTTTTGACTAGGAATAACTGTAAAAGCTACACAACCAAAATTTTTGAAATCACTTACATCTGGAGTTTGACCTGACCAAGCCTCCTCTGGAGTCATATTCTCTAAATCTTTTATAGGACTTCTATTGAGGATGTATACTACTGTATTCACTACTTCTACCCAATACCTGTATGGGACATTTCTGCTTTGGACCATACAACGAGCCATGTCCATCACCATCCTATTACACCTTTCCACAACTCCATTTTGCTGTGGAGTGTAAGGTGTAGTGTATTGTCTATGTATGCCTTCAATGGCACAAAAATTCTTGAATTGTTTTGAGATGAACTCACCCCCATTATCCATTCTAAGAGATTTCACTGGCCGTCCTACCTATTTTTCAACCATAGCTTTCCAAGTAAGAAAGTTAGAAAAACAATCAGATTTCTTCACTAGAAAGTATACCCATTTTTTCCTAGAGAAATCATCAACCAGTAATAGGAAATAACGGGCACCAGAAGGGGTAGGTGTCTGAATTGGACCATGCAAATCTACGTGTACCAGATCCAATACTCCCTTTGCTCTCGAAGCTTTACCAACATCAAATGAATGTCTAACTTGCTTCCCCAACTGACATCCAGTACATACATGATGACTATGCCAAATAGAAGGAATCCCCTTAACCATCTTAGTCTTACTCAATGTAGTCAAATACTGAAAATTCAAATGCCCATACCTTTCATGCCATAGTGAATTTGTGCTATCAACTACTGCAAGTGCACTTTCCTTTGTTTTGATTGGATCTACAAGCTTAGACAAGCCTTTCTCACCGATCCTAATAACAATAATCTTGTTATCTTTAGTGGTGACTAAACATTGTTGTTCTTGAAATTTTACAACAAAATCAGATTTTGAGGTGATCTCACTGATTGAAAGAAGATTTTTGTTCATATCCGGTACATACCTAACATTCATGAATGTATAATTTACTATTCCATCAAAACTTATATGAACATTACCAAATCCTTTCACAAAATATGTTGTACCATCTCCCAAAGATACAGATTCATTACTACTATTATCTTCAACAAAATCCACATATCAGTCCTTATGGCATGTATAATGGTGAGATGCCCTTGAATCAAAGTACCAAGCTTGATCCACCATAGAATTACCACTAGAAGACATGAAAGCAAAATTTGGTGATTCCTCGCCTTCACCTTCAGCTACATTTGCATGATGAGCTTTCTTTCTGGGGTTAGTCATATCCTGTTGTCTTTTCCTGCAATCTTTCTTAAGGTGACCAGGTTTCTTATAGTAAAAACATTTCCATTTAGATCTCTTATTACCACTTACTTGTGAAGATTCTGATGGATAGCTATTTTTACTAGACTGCTTACCCTTTTCCTTGATAAAGAATGCACTCTCTGTGGAAGTGGATGTAGACAACACTACCTGCTCCTTTCATCTCTCCTTTTGCAATAGCAATGTAGACAATGTTTCAAAATCCAAAGTCTCCATCTTAGCAATCATGTGCAAGGAATCCACAAATGACTCAAATGATGGTAGAAGATTTTGCATAACAAGAGCAATCAAATCTTGCTCGTCAACAGGTTTCTACACTGCTTCTAATTGGTCACTAATGTCCTTGATCTGCAATAAAAACTCAGAAACAGAGCCACCTTCCTGCATCTTAGTGGAAAATAACAAATTATTCAAATACAACACTCTATCGGATTTAAAAGCCTGATATTTTGAAGATAAAGTTTTCCATAAATCTGATGCTATAGTTGCATTTTTGACCTCTGAGATTAGATTATCTGCTATTGACAATTTTAACAACATGAGAGCCTCACGATGATGTTTATCATAGTCATTGGTATCAGTGGCAGGCCTTTGCTCTTTACCGAGCACTATTTGATCAATATACATATATTTAAATATTGTCAAAACCTTGTGACTCCACAAACTAAAGTTCTTGCCAGTCAATTTTTGAGAATCTGGTAGTAACAGGTGTTGAATACTAGCCATTTTACCTAGTTTTTCATGAAAATGATAAAATCAAAAAAACTATAATGATTTTTTTTTTTTAAAATTCCTTCTACACACTGATTCTATATTGACATTGAACAACCCTATCCATTTTTAGCAACAAACTCAATACCATTTGCAAGATCACAAAAATTCTACCACTGAAACAATTAAATTGGGAAAACTACAATTCTGATTTTAAAAATTCTTTCTCCATTGACATACAGATAAAAAACCCATAAAATGGTGAAATTTTTAGCTTCCCAGATGCTTTCATGATTATAAGTCAGTGGTAGGTCCAATAACCCTTATTGGCTAAAGTTTTGATTTATTTCAATTAAAATATTAAAATTTTAGGCTAAAAATTTTATAAAAAATTTAGCCAATCAGAAAATTGGCCTACCTCTGAAACTTCAGGTGAAGATTTTGAGCCCATTTCTCAACCAAATTACAAACCATTTTCACCAATGTCTTAGTTTTGATTTAACTCATGATTTAGGCTTTTGTTTCACTGAAAAAGATGAATAAATAATTTTTTAAAATTTTCTCAGGATCTGTATGATGCCCTTGCACAGATAAATTCAATAGAGGCTTTTAAGCCTCTAAAATAGCCTATTTTCGCTTCCTTTTGGTCTTATTCAGCCTTCTGATGCTTCTTGGCAATTTTTAGACCTTCTGGTTGAGTTTTCCAAATCCCGTGATGCTTTCTCTCTCCTCAGCTCTCTACTAGGTGCCTGAAGCTCCTCCTTGGCAAGACACCGACCTCTCTCTGGCTTCCACAGACCTCCACTTAGGTTCTAAAAACCATGGGCTCTGATACCATATTAGATTAAACAAAACACAGAGAGAAAATGAGATTGAGAATAACAGAGCACATATTCAATGTATATTCAACCAAGCATGAAGGCCAATTAAATAGGCAAACAAATGAAATACTCGTGAAGCATGATACGAGTATAAGAAAACTAACCTATGTAGGCTTGCATGAAATAGCAAAGACTAAACAAAAAACTAATCTCTTAACCAAAGTGGTTAAGGCAACTAACCAACATAAATTACCTAAGGTAAATACAATAATATGCTGACATTAATCAATAAGAATAATCTTAGGAAAGTTGCATATATTTATACCATGGCATTTGAGTCCTACTACAAATTTCCAAGACCCCAAATAGACCTTGCCTCAATCAATTCCTGGACCAAGGAACATTATTTGAAAGATACCCTAGCCGTGTGGTTATACTATGGAAACCAAGTATTTTTAGACTTCAGTAAAAACATTCCAATTAGTCAATTCAAACAAGGGATAAAGATGATTATGATAATGTTAAGTAAATTATATGGAAATGCAACCACAACCTATGTGGATCTAATATGGGTTCTTATAGTGTACTTCATGGTTGAAAAGGCAATTGTTCCCCCACTAGGAGAAATAATAAGCATCTCATTAAGTAGACATATTTTGGAGTTAGGAACAAAAAGAAAACCCAAATTTTTATGATATTATACCTCTTGGATGCTCTTTGTGCTACTACAAAAATTCCAAACCAAAAGGAATGGTCACCAATTGGGACACAAACAATCTCCCAATACTACTCTAAGCTGCACATATTTAAATATAGAGATCACATCCAATTCATATGTGATATCATCTATCCAATCCTAAGTGAAGCCATAACTAGCACTCCAATGCCAAGAATCAACCCCTTGATCAAAAATTCTATTGAATCTATAGGTGATATATGGATATATCCAGACTATATGGTCATAATAATTAAAGGGACACATAATTATCCTCTAAGGTTACCTTTTCACATCCCTAACAAGTTGGCAGAGTAAGAAGTGGCATATTAGTTATTTCATGGTATCGATGGTCTCTGTAAGACCAAGAGAAAAGGGATCCTCCACAATTTCCCCATAACAATTAGGAAGACCATACTCAAACAATGGGATAACATTGAAGCTACATCAAAACATAAAACATCTTTCAACCTACAGATTGATGAGCTCAAGTAGTGGGATCTTCATGGGAAGGTGAAAGAACACTTGAAAAATAAAAGAATGTTGAATGTAGCATATGATTATGATTTTGGTGCATATGAACCCATTTACACTAAGGCATCATATTATTTTGGGGTCATAAGGAGATTAAAATACCATAATTTGAGGCCTAAATCTAGGTTAGAAATAAACCAAAATATGGATGACATATGGTAGCTAGGGCCTAAACAATATCATTTGCTAGGTAGTACATCTACTAGACCTTTACTAGCTCAACCACAATTAGAGCCTAACCTAAAGTCAATATTAATCATAGGTTTGAAGAGAAAAGACCAGATGAGATTGATTCCTCTTCAGCTCAAGTAGAAGAATAGGTATCACCTTTAGAAGAGATCCACATGGTATCCCTAGACCCTAATGAGACTATAGAGGATGCACTCAAAACACTATCAATGGCTTATGAGTTAGAGTTTGATAATGAAGAGACCAAGGAAGAGAAAGGAAAGGAAGTATTGAACTTAGTTCCCATTGAAATCCCCAAAAGGAAGGATAAACTGGCCATTGCCCCTAGAGCTAAGAAATCCAAAGTGACTTTCACTCATCCTTTGGGTGAAGTCAATTTATTTAGTGAATAAAGCTTAATATATGGGCCACCCATTCTAGAATGTTTTTTATATGAAGCTATATTATAGAAAGGGTCCACTGTAAATCACCCTTGGGCTATGATGAGAGCCATCAACATCCTAGTGCATCAGGTAATCAATCCATGGATGATTTCCCTACAAAAATAAAAGTAAATAAGATTAACTACTCTAGGTCAGTCAAATGGAGCACAAGTAGAGATCCCAGCTCCTCGAGTGACTCAATTTAAGTTTGATTCAAATTTAAACCAAATATTATTGGCTTGATGAGGGTGATTGAGAAAAATATCATCCAGGGTGGTGAAGAAATGACCTATCAAAAGGTGGAACCCTTGGCTGGTCTGACCCAAGTAGGAACACAAAACCCTGGAGAAAATCCTATATTTGAATAGGATCCCTTGGTTTTAGCCCAAGCTCAAACTGAATAATTGAAATTTGTCATCAAAGTTATACAACAATAAAAGAAAAACTTGGAAGAGTAAGTTGTATTGTTAGTTCCAGATGCAATGATCAAAATGTTTGAAGAGACTTTATTTGACATGTTTAACTCTTGGTTGTGATCCTAGTTCACCAATGGCCAAATTCAGGTAACAAAGTAAAATATTTGATCAACATCTTGACAAAAGATCAAATTCTTGATTTCAAAACAATTAGCTTGGCTCACCTGAATATAGCCATGGGATTATTGGTAGATAAAATCAAGAGTTTGAACAAGTGGTCCAAGGGCCTAGAAAGTCTTTTTAAGGATGGTAAATAGTTGGAAAGCATGATATAACATATACTTGGGATCATGATCACTGACCCAACTTCACTCAGCCTTATGGGTCTAATTACTAATGAAGAATTCAAGCTTAGGGCTACCCAAGTCATGCAAGAAGTGAGAAACAAGATCCAAGGAAAGACTAGGGTAGACAGTAATAGGATCATAGACATGATTATAACTGTAGAAGAGAAGATTGTAGAGGCTAGGAGCATAAAAGAAGCATTGGAAAAAGATGAAAAAGATCTTAGAGGCCTAGCAGATCAGGAAGATGAACTCTTTATGGAACCTATTGTTAATCTGAATCTAATTAATGATCAACATGAAAGGGTAATGAAGATCCTTTGGCAAAAATAGGGGATTATAGTAGTAAAAGGGCCTCAAAGTTGAATTTTTTGATTAAAGCATATTCTTTGTGTAGCTAGACATGTATGTATTTTGAAAAGGAATATTCTTTTGTAAAGGCATGTGCAACTTGTAAAACACATCGCCTATAGGTTAGTTTATTAGGAGATGTCAAAATTTTAGAACTTTTTAAAAGGATAGTTGTCCTTAATACTTGTACAAATATCATTGGACATGACTAACCGACATACTCCCTTAGTCTTCTATATAAAGGAGTATTGTAAATTGTAAAAAGGGGAAGTTTTGAGCAAGAAAAATTTGTGGTAATTTTGGAATAATTAATGCAATCAGAGAATTCTAAAAATATTGTCTCATTTGTTTGTGTGAATTGTCATTATGGCTTCTCTCTCATTTGTTTGGTCTAAATTTTAGATTTGAATGGTTCTTATGAATTTCGGATGTGTAATTTTAAATGCAAATATATCAATTTGTTTTAATGCTAGATTTATTGAAGGTTATTAGATTTACTTCATTTTATTTTCCCTTCTTATAGACGTGCTAATGTTATTTGCTTATAGGGGTAAATATTTAAAGTAAATCTGGTTCTTATTTGCATTCTTCCACTTTACTTAGATGTTTGCCTGATATGTAATGTGATTTGATATTAAGATGTTTCATATTATACATTGGTTTCAAGTGCATATCTAGATGATATTTGAACTTTATCATTATGTTTGGAATGAAGATCAACAACATCAATATATTTCTTATCTACCCTACCCTTCTTTTTGCTTATTTTTTGACCAATTCACTTTAGATTAGTTTTCATTGTAAATATCCACTTTAACTTAGTCTTATATATATTTTTTCAACATAATTCACTTCACTTAGTCAAGATTACTTTCATTTTCACAAAGTTAGCTACTAGGCCATAGTTTCTCCCAACAACCAAACATTATAAGTTTTGTGAAATAATTCATTTTTTCTACCATTATTCCACTAAATATATCACAACCTACAACTCATACATTGGGTTCTTTGGATCCAAAAATGAGTGTGTTTCTTAAACATTCAGAACCACCTATGATATACTTTTAGGCATGAACACTATCCAACTAGATAACTGACATATTCCAAGTTGGGAAGTGCCACTTAAAAAACCATGTGGTCAGATAAGGTTGACATGTGGATATGCTAGAGCTAAGACAAGTGTATGTATGCAAGTATATGACCAGGTTATATTGAGGCACACAAGACTACAAGCTGACTTGACACAAATGAGTGTGCAGATCTCTAGGTTAATGGAGTTGGGTGCATAGGTTTGATAAAAGACTTAAGATTAGTGCACAAGACTGAGAAAAATCTTAGTGTAGATAAGTGCATAGGATTACATAATGAGTATGAGTGTAGTAGTGCTATGCATAACTACAAACAAGTGTGGGTGTTCTATACAAGATTGTGAGAGGAGATCCAAGGTTTGAGGTTTGCACACTTTTCAAGTTCATAAAGGAGAAGTGTACACAATGTAGGTGATGCATATAGATAATTAACCATTTTTTGAATAAAAATTATCTCCATTACATCCTTGTATAGCTATAGAAACTAAATTTGAAGTTAATGTGAGTTACACAACTTATATTGATCAACATACTACCCCACTTTGACCATTATGAATATTTGATGTGTGCCATGGGGGTTGCATGTGTTTTTCACTTTAATGACATGATCCTTATCTAACGGGTGCAAGTGTTTAAGGTTGATATCAAAAGGATATTTTTTCACTATTGGCTTAATAAGTTAGGAATGTAATATTGAAGAAGCTACACATTGAAGACTCAGTGCATGCCCAAGTACAAAGGCATATCAAAAATAAAGGTGTTCTCACTAGTTGGGTGTAAGGACCATAGTGCAAATGTTTAATATTCTAATGTGGACCTTTTAATCACTCCTTTTGAAGATTCAACCTAAATTTGTCACCAAATTAGAATCATGTGGTGTGTGATGCACATAATAGTGCTCCTTGTAATTTTTTAGGTACAAAAAAGGATATGTTGAACTTGATAATGAATAAATTATATGTGGTGCAATAACTTCTTAGTGTTTTCCACTTCTTATTCCCATGTGTGTGACTCAATGTTGGTTGGTGTGAGGCTAGAACCTAAGACATGTCTAGAATGGACTATGCCTTGTAGATCTGTTAAGTGTTCTATTGTAGGCATCTTGAATGTACAGGAGATTTTCATCCCAAGTGTGAGCAAGTGCATGGTTGTTAATTTTAAGAAGATGAAAAAGTGTTCAATTGAAAAAAAATTGTTTGTTCATTTGTCTATATCAATTGGTTGATATGTATTCCCATCTAGTTCAATAATGTTTACCATAAATGACTCACAAAGATCACATCTCAATCAGAGATAATGGATGTTGGGAGTTCGAAGTGAACCCAAACATGGTTAAAGAATGCTTGCATGGTGCTAGTTACATCAATGTCTTTCTTGAAAGTGATCATGATATCCATATATGAAAACCTATCCATTAAAATAAACACAACATCATTTTAGTGTCTCATCACAGGAAACCAGTCATGAAATCCATGATGATATAATCCCATGGTCTAGATGGAATTGATAGAGGTGTGTAAAATTTATAACTTTTTATTCATGGGATTGGTGATGTCATAAGGAATACAAAACTCAATGTGGCACTCCACATTTATGCATATGTGTGACTACTAGAAGTGTGACTACAATGTGGCTAAAGTCTTTATCACACCAAAGTGTCTCAAGGTCTTGGTGTAGTGTGCTTCCTAGAAGAGTCTTTATCAAGGTGATGCTATAGGAACATAAAGATGCCCAAGATTGTAGAGAAGTTGGTCATATAAGTATAACTCCTAAACTTGTTAATATTGCACAAGGATGGTGTAAGTGTTTATATAGTCATGATTAGCTGAGTATAGGGATACCCAGTATATGAAGTTATGGCCTCACATGTCCAACACTATGATGAGTGCATGAACTAGATGTTGGCTAAGGAAATGTTATACCTTGTTATCATTCCATTTCTTGTGATTGATCATGAGATGGAAATGTTGTAGGTAAGTCATCTATTTCATGTGGCACACATTCTCTAGTTTGCTTTATGTCTATAGGAATTGAGGTGGTTTATGATCATAATGAACAACTATCTCCTTCCCCAAGATTCAATGACACCATTTATTAATTTCCTACAAAATAGCATACAACTATTTTTCATAGGTAGAGTAACTTTTCACTATTTCATTGAATGTTAATGAGTGGTAGGTGACCAAATGTCCATGCTTCATGAATATTGCACCAAGAGCATAGTCAAATGCATTAGTGTGAAATTAAAAGGAGTGCATAATGTCAGGCATTGCAAGAATAGGTGTTGTATAGAGGCATTTATTGAGTTTCTCAAAAGTGTGTTGTTGTATAGGAGTATAATCAAAGTTAGCTCTCACATGTGTTATCTCACTGAGTGGCTATGAAATGTGTGAGAAATCAAGGAGGAACCTATGGTAGAAGTTTATGAGTTTAACAAATCTCCATAATTATATGAGATTGCATAGATTTGGCCAATACTAGATCATTTTGATATTTTTGGGTCTAAATTATTCTTGCATGGTAAATGATGTAGCCCAAGTACTACATTTACATAACACCAAATATATAATTTGTTAAGTTGGCCTATAACTTATGTTTATACAAGGTGTATAAGATGCACATGATATGTTCCACATGTTCCTTCCAAGTCTTGTTAAAGATGAGAATGCCATATAAGTATATAATGACAAAGGAGTTGAGGAATGGCTTGAGTAGATCCTACATCAAGCATAAAAAAGTTGTTAATGCATTGGTTAGGCCAAAAGGCATGACCAACCATTCATACATTCCTTACCATATATTGAAGGTTATCTTCCAAATGTATTCAAGATGGATTGGAACCTTATGGTAATCTAAATTCAAGTTGATCTTGGTGAATTATTATGCACCTCTGAGATGGTCTAGAGGGTCATGAATGTATGATAATGGATATTGAATCTTCACCATGATTATTTTGAGTGCATGATAATCTATGTAAAAATGCCATGTCCTATCTTTCTTAGGTGCGAGGAGTATTAAAATCCCATAAGGAGAAGATATAGGCTTGATATTTACCTGATCAATGAGTTCTTGTATTTGGCATCAAATTTCATCAATCTCCAAAACCGATCTATGATATAGAGGTTTATTCACCAGAGGGGATATAGGGACCAAATCAATGTAGTGTTTCACTACACAGTGTATGGGAAGGCATTTGAGATCTTATAAGAATTCATCATGTTGCTTTAGTTATTTTTATAGCTATTATTGTTACAACATTGATCATATGATGCATGGTTATAAAGCTTACTTTTTATCATGTGTAGGTGTGTTAGGGAAAACCATGAGTAACATGAACCTCTATGCATGTGAAATGAGTTTATGATAGTGCTTGGCAAAGACTAAGGTGACTTTGGTTGTGGGATTTGACTAAAGGAGATTAAATAAGTGATCTTATGCATGAACAACCTAATGCTATAGATTGGATTGATATGTAACTTCATTGTCATACAAATATAGTCTTCCCAAAAATATGTCACATACATTCAAAGGGGTGATGTCATAAGTGATAGTGTCCTCTATAGGCTTGAATTTTTAATGGAAGGTACATTGTCACCAAACCTATATATCCTTCCCATACTAAAGCTATCCAAGTGAATATGGATTGGTATGCAAATTAGTGTCAAAGATAAGGCATTATGTTGTGGCTTGTGCTATGATGTTCTTCTAGATAAAACTGTCGATAATGACATGAAGGGGCTGACCCTTTACCCAGAAATATTAGGAATATAGAACATAGAGCAATATCAATGAAATAAATATGAAAAATAAAATGTAAAAAACATAACATAATAGAGAAATTTATTTAATGTGGTTCACCCAATATGGGCTATGTCCACACAAAAATAACCAGTCCTTCTTATTATTTAGTCCAACAAATGAAGGGAAAAACCTACAATACATCCACTAAAATATCCTCTTAACCCACACACCATATACCACTATGATTACAATACCCTCATACAAATTAGGGTTACATATTAGGTAAAAAAATGGACAAACATAATTTCTACCATTAGATATGTGACCTAATAGTGAATAGTCCAGATTTAATATGAAATTACAATATTTTACAATGCAATCATAATAAGATTAGGCTCCACCATCCAAAAAGAACTCGGTGTGAAAGAGGAATTCATTATCATTATAGGTGTCTATTTTAGTGGTGTTTGTGATCAAACAAGAGACATATGGATTAGTGTCATCCATCAATATAGGACCTGATGTAGACTATGTAATTAAAAAAAATTGTGTGTGACAAATAGTGTCATCATGGGTGTGTGAGTAATGGAAATGGCACAACTTGCCAAAAAAATTATTATTGACTTTGTATGAAGTAGAGGTTGAAATATATTTCACATTTTAGGCTATCTTCTTAGGCTACTCTCCTTTATGGTAAGTGTTTTACTTCTGTGTAGAAGGCTACGATCAGGAATTATGCATGGGCTAGATTTTGTGCACTTCATTAGATGAAAATGTGAGAAATTGATTCATATTTTACTTAGATTCAATATTTATGGCATTGATATATTCTTTCCATAGAGTTTTATAATTCAATAATTCCATATTTTCATAGATATAAGGTGATATTTTGTTAATGTACTTCAACACCTTATGTTTTTTAGACATGTTCTCTTGTAGATGTACAAAGTAGTCATGGAATATGTTAGTCTAGTCTTCCAATGAATACTTCATGAACTAATATAGTTATTAGAGCTTGATGTATTCATCTTTAAATTTATGAATTGGATAGTACTCCTTCAACACATCAAAATAGGTATTCCAAGACTCAATTGGAACACACTCTTATGCACACTACACATTGAAGTTCTCCCACTAGTGAACAATCATAATGAACATATTTAATAATATGGAGGTGATATTTTCAACATCATAAAAATTATTGACTAATAAATATGCCTCGAGCTATCAAATCTAGGCATCTCATGTTGTGGCATCAATTTTTCCTTTAATAAAGGGATGTCAAGTTTGACTTATAATTTTACGAGAGTTTACTATTGAAACCATTAATGAGATAACTATGGAGGTGTGATGAAATTTTCACATTGAGATACTTAATCAACTCACATAATTGGCCAAAAATATTGATGTGTTGTGCCTCTAATTCATTATTAAAAAACTGTTTGACTTTTGGGGCTGCCTTAGGTTGCTTATGGGCATCAACTATTATGGCATTCCTCTAGGTCTATTGAAATAAAAAATACTAATAATTCTTCTCTCTTTCATTTCACTAATGTGTTTATATGCAAATAAATAAATAATTATGCTCTGATACAAATAATCCATGCTTCAGAGGCCCAAGACTAGGCATGCAAGGGCCGACTGTGCATTAAAAATAACATATATGGTTATGGAGAGTGAATATGTGTAAAAATACTTATAAAAATTACACAACACAAATTCAATTAAAGTTAAAGTATTATAATTGAAAAAATGTAACTTATATTCAATAAAAATGAATGGGGAATGGTACAATGAGTTACAATGTGTTTACGATAGAGTAGATATGTAGGGCATGATATCTATCATTATGACTATGTATGGAATCAACCCTTGGACATATGCATATGTTACATATTTATATAATAAATATAAGATTCATTTATAACTAATTTCAATTACAAAGAAGACATTTATGATTCATTTTATCTTCCTTGTTGGGTGATGGTTGATCTTATAAGTATGTGGAAACTAACTATCCAACTAGATAATTTATATATTCTAGGGTAGGAAGTGACACTTGAAAAGCCACATGGTGAGATTAAGATAAAATTTGGACATGTTGGAGCTGAGACAAGTGTAGGCATACAAGTCTAAAATAATGTGCTAGTGAGGCATGTGATACTATGGGAGAACTTAGCACATAAGAAAACATGTCTATGATTTGATGTGATTTTGGCATGTAGGTCTATGAAAAAGCATGTGACTAGTGTGCAAGACTGAGATCAATCTCAACATGGAGAAGTATGCAGGATTCCATAATGAATGTGAGTGTGAGAGTGTTGTGAGAAAGTGTGGGTGTTCTCTATGGAACTACGAGACAACTCCAAGGTGAGAGGTGTGCACATTTCACAAGTGCATAAAGGATAATTATACACAACATGGGATCTATGCATAGATCAATAAATATATGTACAAAAGAGTCTTCATTCTCCCTTCCTATTTAAGTGAAGGTATGTGATTCAATTATGTATTTAATTTGATGCACCATGTATTGACTCACATACACACATCAAAGTAGGGGTATTATACAGAAACCTAATTTTGGCACAAGGCTTGTTATTGAAATAATTTAAGTGTCATATTATTCATATGGTTCATAAATTTAATTTAGTTACTTCTTAGTGTGTTTCCTTTATTTTTATCTCTTCCTTCTCTTTGGCCTTTTCTTATCCCTTTTCTTCTTTTTCTCTATCTTCTATGTTTTATGGATTTGGACGTCCCCCCTTTGCTATTTGTTTCACTCTCTCCTTTTTCTCATTCCTTTTATCATCTTATATTGATTTTAACCTTGGCATAAAATCGATGTTCTCATTGATTCATCCTTGGGTAGGATCAACAATCCTTCAATTCTATCCTTTGTGTTTTTGTAGGTCCTTCACCCTCCCTCTTTTTTTTTCTTTCTTATTTAGGCCTATCTTATTAGCTTCTATCCTAATCCTTGCATCATATTGTGTGTTAATTTATATATAATTTTAAATTTTCTATATACGTACATATATACATGTGAGGTGGAAAATTTGAGCAATTTGATTTAATATTGAAATTATATCAAAATACCCAAAATATCAATCTACTTCATAATTTAGATCCATTGGACAATAATGCAAGAAAAATAGACATTATAACCAACATTATAACCTAAAGATAAATTCTCTAAATAATATGCAAAACAATAAAAATACTAATTGATTATGGATTATGGATTACTTACCAAAGACTTAGATTTTTAGCATGATGTCATGATTTTAGATTAATCAATGACTTGGATGATAGCATGGATTGGTTAAACATATTGACATTGAGATTTTATGGTTTTAATAGTTATTTTATCCATGGAGGATGGATTGGTTTAAATAGGCCATGGAGGGAAGATCAATGGGCAATATTTAAAGCTGGGATGAAGAGGATCAATGGTGGAGGATTATCTAAGGAATTAAAAATTCTTTGGAAGCCTCTAGAATAAAAGATTCTAGAGACAAAGGGCTAATATCGAGAGGATTATAAAATTGGAGAATTATAGAGTCTATTAGCAGGATAAGAAAGATCAGTAAATGATTGAGATAGGTGATTATAGACTATGGATGTAGGAGAGCTAAGAATAGGCTAGGGTAAGTGGGATTAGTTAGTGGATTAAGACATGATTAAAAGTATTCATAGACTTGTGAGATATTATATTGTTAGTGGATGAAGAATAATGAAGGAGGATGTTAGATAAATGATTAGAAGGGGTGATATTAGGATGGAATTAGAAGAGATAAATGATATTAAATGAGATAAGTGAAATTAGTGTCAACTAATAATAATAAAGTGAACAAATTTAGATGTATACAATATATACATATATATATATATATATATATATATACATATATACATATATATATATATATATATACATATATATATATACATATACATATCTATATATGTATGTATGTATGTATGTATGTATGTATGTATGTATATATATATATATATATATATATATATATATATATATATATATATATATATATATATATATATATATATATATATATATATATATATATACACACACACACACACACACATACACATACGCATACAAACATACATGCATATGTAGGAACATATATATAAGACTTAATGAGGCATTCAATAAGTCAAATTTCCTCCAAGTTTTTGAAATCATTTATTTTATTTGAAAAATGAAAATCAGCCTAGGCACACTCTAAAGGATTTATTTCTACTCATAAGGATTTTAATAAAGTTTTATTGTATAATTTACAAAAGGAGGAATAGTTAATTATGTAAGTATTTACATATCCACCTAGGAAGAGGACACTAAAGGGCTCTCTCTCTCTCTCTCTCTCTCTCTCTCTCTCTCTCTCTCTCTCTCTCTCTCTCTCTCTCTCTCTCTCTCTCTCTGTGTGTGTGTGTGTGTGTGTGTGTGTGTGTGTGTACATGTATGCATGCATGAATGCACACACACACATAAGACTCATAGAGGCATTTAATAAGTGAAATTTCCTCCAAGTTTCTAATTTTTTTTCTCCTATTTGCAAAATGAAAATCAGCCTAGGCACACTCTAAAGGATTTATTTCTACTCATAAAGACTGCAGTAAGGTTTTATTATGTCTTTTACAAAATGAGGAATAGTAAATTGTGTAATTAGTTACATCTCCACCTAGGAAGAGGAGACAAAATCTATCACTCTATTTATTCATTACATAAGAACTATGTGGGATCTCATTCTAGTGTGCAGGTTATACAATTATAGCTCCATCATGGTTTCCCAACCTAAATACTTCTCACCTTCTCTATTTTTTAATTTTTGTTTGGTCAATTAGACAAGAAGGAAATGAGATAAAATTAATTAATTCTTCCCATAAATTTTTAAAAGTGATAGTACAATATTATACGACACCTACAGAGACATGCATATAAAAATTTAGAATTCAAAAAGGTGTAGAGTAGAAAATCAACATAAGAGGATATAAATGGTGATAAAAATAAGTTAGTGTAGATCTCACCCTGGACATG
Organism: Torreya grandis; assembly: GCA_037957365.1. NCBI lineage: Eukaryota > Viridiplantae > Streptophyta > Pinopsida > Cupressales > Taxaceae > Torreya > Torreya grandis. Next base: position 2,629,889 of record JARHVA010001226.1, on the reverse strand, counting down.
AATGGCATAGGCACCGTGACTATTTTTGTGGATTCAGATTCTTAGATTTCACACATGGGTTCTTACAAGCCTGCACATCACATATAAAAGTTAATAAGTTAGAAATTCGATTAAGGTGTGAGTGTTCCTTAAATTTTGTAGTTTATTTGGTTAGTTTAACTTGATTTCACTTATTGATTATTTTTGCTAGTTCTTTTTGATATCCATGAGGTAGATTAAGGGTTGCTTTAAATTGTCATATTATTTACCTTTTTGTGCTTTTGCTTAAGTTGATTATGCACATTTTTATTGAACATTAATCCAATTTTAGATAAAACACTAAACAAGGACCCAATTAGGAGTGATACGAGAAATGAAGTTGGATTTGGGGAAAATAACATATAATATTACACCATTTGTCATTATTCATTATTTAAGAAAATGTGGACAAACAAGGCCCTAAATAAGCGTGATAGGAGGCATGAAAATATGTTTGAGGTGAATCACACATGATTGAGCACCATTTGTCATTATCCCATTTTTTTTATGTTAATTGAGATTAATTGAATGAATAAGGCCCCATTTAGGTGTGATATGAGAAATTATGATAGATTTACTATGAATTGCACATAATTGAGAATATTTTATTGTTATTCCATATTTATAAGAGGTTATTTTCAAAACATTAATTGAATAAAGCTCCTAATAATGTGTGATATGACAAAAGGTGAAATTTGAGTGAAAAACACATATTTGAACACTACCAACCTAAAATTACCCTAATTATGTGCCTCATGGAACTGATTGAGTAATTAATTTAATGAGGTGCATGATTATGGATAATTAATCATCATGAACTAAATTTAAACAAATTAGCACTATTTGGGGTTTGATTAGCCATGATTGAATTATTGAATAAAACCAATTGAGTAATTAGTTTAATTAGGTGAACAATCATGATTGATCAACTCACAAGACCAAATGAAACCAATTAGAATTTTTTTAATCTTGAGTAGCACTAATTATGAATTTGATTAAGCTAATATATTAATTTTTTCAACTAGGAAAGTGATTTAGTATAATTGAGTCATGAACCTAATTGAGATTAATTAGTATGAATTAAGGATTTATTATCTCAAATTACATGGTTAATTGAATCAATCAAGTAATCAATTTATTTATAACTACAATTGGGACTAATAACTCTCTATAAACCTAACTACACCAATTAGTGGAAATTGAGGCTTGATTACACCTAATTATATGCCGAATTAAACCAATCAAGTAATTGTTTCAATCAAGGGTGAAATTATGTAAAATATATTCCATTGAATCTAATTGAGACAAATTATCATGAATTGGGGCTTGATTAGCACTAATTGTGTAACTCACTAAATCAATCAATTAATTTGATTAAAATTGTCTATAATTAGGACCAATTTGAGCATTGAAAGACAAATATTAATATATTATCTCAAATTAAGGGTTAATTATCTCCAATTTCACACATGATTGAATTAAATTGAATAATTGGTTTAATAGAATGCACATTCAAGGCTAATCAAGCCTAGGGAGCCCAATTATAGAAATTGGCTTACATTAGGGATACAATATCACTAATTGTAAGAAATTACAAGTAATTAGTGCAAACTAGGGATCAATTATCCTTAATTTATTACTATAGACACCTAAATTTGGTATTAGACAATTGGAAACATAAATTTTGACTTATCTTTGACACACATGACCTGTGCATGCACATTTGAATCTTTGTCACATTCTCCTCTATCCATTTATCTATCTTTAAACTTGGCCAACCTAATTTTCCATCATTCATTCTTAGGATCTCCTATTTTATGTATAATTCTCTATTATCCTAAGCAAACTTTCACCATATTATAGATCACTATTTTCCCTTTTTTACGTAGGGTCAATAATAATCGAGCACTAAAATTTTTGGAAGTGTTCGCATTCACCATAAGTGTCCCAAAATCCTGTAATGACTAGTTTTCAAATTCAAATCCTTCTTTTAGGTTAGCTTGCACATTTCACATGTCAGTTATTTATAAAAATTACCCTAATATCCATCTATATATACACACTAATTTGAATGTCATTCTTATCTAGGACTTATCTAGCAAACACCTAATATTTAACAGTAACCTTGGAAAATATTAAATATCCCATTTGCACATAATTTAGGCATTATATAAAAGCATCCAAATCTAAAAACCCCTCAAAGGATAGTCCTAAAAACTAACTCTAAACACTAACACAATGTCAAAGTGGCATTTGTAAAGTGTCAAAATTCAAAAATTTACATTTCATTCTTGTAAAACACTATTAATCACACATAAATAGGTGGGATAATATGTCTAGTTTGATACATCTTTAGAGTGTTGAGACATAATAAATGTTTAACCAATTAATAGGGTGGTTGGGAATTTATAACACATATTTCTAACCCCTTTTTATAGGTGAAGCAAGTGTTGAAAGTAGAGTTAGGGTTTCAAGGCAAAGGGAGGAAAAATTAGGGTCTTAACTCAAGACCAAGGACCAATAAACACCTATAAATTATATTGATAGGAAAACACAAAGATCTATGGCAGAATAAAATGAAAAATTACATAATGACAATTTTGATAGACAGTGGATAGATCTAGTTGATGTAGGTGTCTAGGATTAAATGATAATGTCCTAATAGATTCTAGTACTATGTTTCTTGAGTTGAGTATTCATAGGGATTAAACAAACTATGTTAGATGAATGTGCATAGACTATGAGAAAAACTAGTTAGATTATCAACTATGTATCTTGTCCTTTCGTCATTTATATATTTATTAAGTGCAATCAATCTCTATTTAGAAATTTAGATTTGTATGTGATATGTCCTATCTTATACAATATGAATGTCAATATTTTGGCATATTTGTATTGATATCATAAATCCAAACTAAGTAAAAGCATTGTAGTGAACCCAATTATTATTTCAAGTGATACAAACCTGAGGGATTTCTCCTTTAGGGTTTTATCCTTCCTTTCTAGGGTTTTGATTGTGGATCTAATTTCTAATTTTCCTTAATTTTTTACATAATTATAAAGGAATGTATCATTGATTTGGATGCTAATAAAGGAAATGTTTTTACTGATTTCACAATAGATTTGATTATATAGACTTCAAATGAATCCATACATGGCTGATGCATTATTACATTTAACTAGAAATGAAATGAAAAATATTGCTAAAGAAACTATATTTAAGAAATGACATGATAAAATATTTAATGATACTAATCAAATTATAGAGACATTACTTTTACAATAGATGTTTAGACCACTACTCCTATTACTACTATTCATATGTTTACACATATGATTCAAAAGTTATGCCCACCCATGGTATGAGGGCAACACAAGTTAACCCTTAGATTTTAGGGTAATTCTAACACAACACAATTTTGTGCTTTCTAGTGTTTATACTCATGTGACATGATTTATTTATACTAAATATTCTATTCCTACTTATTAAACTCTGATGCAAACTATTATTGATTTTTAAGTTAAGGTTTTACAATTAGAAGAGCATTATTTTACAGTGGATCATTTGACTTATTCTCAAACATTATTACACAACTAGTTGGTCCCAGATATTTCATCTTACTATTTACCTATAATATTTGTTGCACCTAAGGTTACATTTTATGATGGTAAAGGTGATATAGAATAACATATTTGAGTCTTTCACACATTTTTGGACCATAAATCTAATAATAACTTGTTTACCAAGATCTTCTTAAGGAGTCTTAAATATCATGATTTGTGATGGTTATATGAACTCCATTTGCAATCAATTGATGTATTCAACATTTGGATAATCAATTATCAGCACACTTTTCTATCAACATCATCAAGAATTTTTAATATGCTCAAATTTCAAAACTTAATCAAGGACCTAACTAACCCATCAAATGTGCTCTATTATAATAGCATGCTCTCTAAAATGAAAATTCTTATGGCTGACAATGAGTTGCAATACATATTAAATCAAAGATTACTTTCTTCACTACATGAGTCTATTATGTTCAAGTGGTTTCAATATTTCAATGACTTATTCCATACGGTTAAGGACCATGATGTTAAGCTTATTTCCATGAACAATCTAAAGCATTTGTCCAATCCTCTAACATCTCCTAGTGCAAAATTTTAGAGCAACCTAACTTTAAAATACAAGGAAAATGATACCAAGAATGAGGTAAAATCAATTGTTAATGTAGTTTCACAACTAACTAATTAGCTTTCCTTATCAACTCCTTAAAGGTGGAAATTTATGCAGTAGTTTGAACCTTCTCATAAGTTATTACATAACTACTTGAGTACAATCTCATATCTCTCCCTTTTCGAATGGAGGTTGATATGAATAAGGCACAACCTAAGAGGTTTGATTTTAATTCTTAAATTATTATATATTACATGATGTGTATAATTCTTTAATGTTAAGATATTAGTGAACTTGTCTTATAGATCTAGACCTTGATAGATAGTTGGATCAAATTTTGGGTCAGATTACATGACTCAGATAGGAAAAATTAAGATTCAAATGACATGTTACATGGATCAAATTAAGTAGGTTGTGAGTTTTATCAGATTGAGTAGATTGGCATACATAATATGATATTATATATCATATTGAGGTATAAATGGATCAGATTTAGGGTATGAAGGTTTTTCATGTATACACATTCTACTTCTATGATGAGATATGTGGTATTATGTAAGCACTTTAGATTTAAAATCTACTTGCAACAATTGATTCAAAGTTTCGATTTGCATACAACCTTGTTTCAGGTTTCTAAAAAAAATGTTATGATGAAATTTTACATCCCTTTTGGGAATAATAATCCCATGTAATTCTCAAATTAAGTTCAACATAAGAAAATTTGGTTTGCATATCCATAAGTGTATTTATTCCTTGAATTATAAATATTAAGTAGTTCAACAATCTATATTATTTCATATTTTATAGCATAGGTAGACATTGATTTCTACATGTTCCTTCTAGGTTTTTCATGAATCAAGATAAATATTTAGGGCATACATGTCATCATCAAGTGTGATTATACATATGTACCAAATTTATTTATTTCATCCTTTTAATCTAGAATTTTTAATTTAAAAAGGGGTTTTGAGAGGGACTTGAACCTCATACAAAAAGGAAAATAAATATACGAGAATTATATAGCCGTACTAAAATCATAACCAAACAAAACATAGTAAAATAAATTCTAACCAAATGAAAACATAGCAAAGGTACAATAAAATAACCACTATGTAGGAAAATAACATCTAAGAATCATCTATGTTTGTTAAGGCTTCATCTAAATCCCATTCTTCATCCATGAAATTGATGAAGTCCTCGGTATATTATAGATCAATATATTTCTATGCTACCTTCTTGCCTTTTTACTACATCTTCAATCTCTTTCTAGCTCTATTACATTTATGTTCCTCTTTCTTTCCCCACATGGCTTGTTTCATCGTATGGATGATAATGGAATAGTTATCGATGGAATCCCTACTAAATTTTATGAGTTTATTCATATCCTACTTATTTTCTCTCTTTCCACTTCCATCTGAGTAATCTTCTCATCCAATAATGTAACCTAGCTATTGAGTTTTTATATTATTTCTCTCCATTGCCCTTCTCTTTTACCTTGATTACCTCCCTCATTAGTTAGTGTTTTAATTTGTTTCATTTTTTCCTTCAAAATATCATTATTATTCATTATTTAATTCATAAGAGTTTTATGAAAATCAATATCCTTTTCCACATAAATAATTATGCCTTGGATATTACCCACATACAAGTCAAGGATTTTCCTTTTATCATTCCTAGTCTCAACTTCTTGGCCCTTTCTCTATTCACAAACATTTATATTTTGATCTAGAGACTTCATATAATATGAGTATTTACTACCTTCAGTAGAAGCCTCACTTTGAGAATAATAATGGCCACTCTCTGAAGATGAAACATGGTTAATATCTTTATCAATAACAAGTTTTTATATCACAAAGTTTGTAAATTCCTTAGGAGATTTTTTTTACTTTTAATCATAGATGGTTTAAATTTAGTAATATATTTAATTGTGATGGTTTTATATTTCCTAGGGCTAAAGTTTCCCTCCCTCTTTTCTCTTGTAACCATCTTAGGGGATGACCTAGGGTTTTTGGACTTAACAACTTTAACAATAAGGTTTAGTCCAACAAATTGGATTATAACATGAAGCAGAGAAAATAAATCAAGGCTTCATGTAAGGGGAGTACGATTTTATCTTCTTGAACATCCATCACTATTTTTCTTGTAAAAGAAGTAGATAAAAAGGAAAGCTTATTAGTTTTTTATGCCTTAAGCGGTTTATCAACAAAAAGTGATAGGAGTGGGAAAATTTGAATATATCTTTGAGAGTAATATATCTCATCACGTGATGGAGAAATTGATTCTATAGAATATGGATTAAGTCTCTCAAATAAATTCCTTGGAAATCAATAGGTTTTTCTTTCCCCCTTAAGAAAAACATAACTTCCTCATTATTTATCTTTTTAGCTTGAATAATTTTATAACATTATAACTCATACCTATTAATTTCACTATGATATCTTCAGATACTATGAAGGAGACACCCCTCATAGTCACTTCTCAAGCCTCCCATAATTTAGAAAATTCCATAAGGGTTAGTAGATTAAATCCCATAATATTTTTGATGAAGGTCAAAACTATACCTTACTGAAGAATTATCCACACCATAAACTTCTTCTTTCTTGATTCCATAGCCAAATGTTCAACATGGCTACTATCTTCTCCCATGTTGTTCTATAGCCAAGAATAATTCATGTTGTAAGTGTTTTTGTTACCTTATAAGAATTATGTAATTAAAACTCATTTACAATCATCATTTGAATTCATGTCCCTTATAAAATCATACCAATCATGATCAATAATCCTCACATAAATGTTAATGAAAGTGTATCTATTATCATGGCTATGATGAAGAGAATTGATGTTATCAAGGTGATGATTGGCATGATTGCTACCCTTTTCAATGATGACCTTCCTTAAATTTTTACTAATTTGTAAATGTGATATAATTATATTGAGATGATGGTTTCCACCATGCCAATATATAAAGGCCTCTACCAAAATCATGACATACTTATTTTTATCAAATTTGGGGAGCCAGGAGAATGCCAAACCCTAATTAAAAAATTGTTGTGTAAAATCAAAATGTTACATATATGTAATAAATGACACAAATTTATTTGTAAATTACTAAATATGGAAACATAATAAATATGTAAGGTACAAATTAAAATATATACTTATCTAGAAAACTAAGAGGTGATATGTTTATGAAATTGAAAATGACAGGGAGACTATGTTGATTGAGTACAAACTTGGAATAGGAGTTGGCAAGGCTTATAGATAGGAGCACTGTAAAAAAATAGTAGAGTAGTGCATTATTATCCATGGGGAGAGTTGATGTTTAGAACTATCAAAGATATTAAATTTATGGGTATTTTTTTCTTCACCTATGTTTTTTATGGACTGTACAGGATCTTATAATCTAGTGTGAAAACCATTGTGTATCTCCTCTTTCACTTGAAACCTATCTTAATGACATAATAGGATGAATGTAATCACAAAGTAAGATGGGTTAGTGTTTGAAGTTGTGATAGACTTCAACACCCCTTTTGTTGAGTATTGCTTACATACTAATACTCTAAAGAGGGATTAAAATTCATGTAGTTATCTTATGTTATGGTGGTGTGTTTGAAATATTAGTGTAAATTTTTATATGTTGGTGAAATATTGATGTGTTTAAGTGTTTCAATAATGACTTATGAGATTGGAAGTGTATTCAAACTTTAGCTCAGGTTTACTAGGTTTTTACGTAATCAAAATTGGGAGAAATAGGGAATTTGCTCTCAATGTGTAATTATAATTATATTGATTTTCAATGTGAAATCCTCTTGTACACAAAATGGTTTGAAATGTGGATTTATAGGTTCCTTCATATGGTGTTTGTTAAAATTTTGGTCTAACCTTATCATGAGTTTGAATTTAGGACATTAGCCATTATTTGGTGTGAGGACAAGAATGGTGGATCTAGACAAGAGAGCAATGAGTTGTTGTCCAATTAGGGTGATGTTTTCTGAAGAGTAAAAACAAATGATCTAGGTAGCAGGAATATTCTGTGTGTGAGCCTGAACTATTTTGAATGAGGAATAGGGAGATTCTGGGGTCATTTTTCTTCTTAAAATAATGAGTCCTCCATGCATAAAGTGAAGGAAAATGGTAAAAAGGCCCTAGAATAAGTCATGAGTTAATTGTGTAAAAAAGGTGGTCATAAGTGCATTGTTTTAGCTAAAATGTTAATTTATGTGTCTACTTTGCCCCATTTTATTCTAATAATATAGAAAAATGAAAGTAATAAAGTAAAAATAAAATCACTTACTTGAACTTACCTATTGTTGGCATGAAAATTTGTCAAGGGGACAAATTGTCGCATTCACATGAACAATGTAGGGAACGAATTCCCTCTCCTATTAGAAGGTAGAGCTACCTTTATTGAAAGCCAAAAAGATACTAAAAGGGAAATATTTATAAGCAAAATTTTTAAATCATGGGGTAGTATTTTTAACATGAAAGTATGAAAATGGATTTTTAGAATGGAATATGTAAAGAGAGAAAGCAAGGAAGTGAATGTTTGTGGATGATAAATTCATCAGGTTGAACACTAAAACTTGATGACAATATCAAAGAGAAAAATAGACATTAAAGGAAAAATATCTCTCATTAAATGGGTTGAAAATACATATTCATATTCTTAAGAATATGAAACATACACTAGAAAATTAATTAGCCCTGATAATAAAGATGAATAACCCTCTATATTTTCTAACAAAAACAATAAAAATGTCACTTTTATTCCCACCGAGATTTCACTTATATATTTAAAATATAAATCACAATTCTAGATGGAAATTTGTAACCTAATTTCTTGGTATTAAGAGTTTAAATATGTTATCAATAGAAATTAAAAAATTATGATCAAATACATTAAATTAAGTAAATAGACATAATTCAAAGGAATCACTAACATAAATTTTAGAAACACCTCTTTACATCAATCTTCACGGAGTATAAAATCCAACCTCCCTTTACAAAGATTTGCATAAAATCTCTCTATTTAGAAACCTTATTATGAGGACCTAACTTGTATTTAAAAAACCACATTTTTTGCCTTTTTACTGAGTTGCAAAGACATTAATGAAAAATTACTACTTGAAAGGGTGTAAAAGTGTTTTGAGCACTTGGCACCACTTAAAAAAGCATTTTGGTGTTTTACACTACTTGCAAAAGTACATTATCAATTTTCACAACTTGAAAAAGTAAGTTTTAAAAATTACAAAAGACACATTTTGAAAAAATGACAAAATACATATGCAAGAAGAAATACAATACAAAAATACAAGTTAGGTACAAAAATAAGTACGAGAAGAAAACTTTGGAACGTTGAGAACAACCTCAATATTTTGATTGCTTCATTGATAACACTTTTCTTTCATAAAGTGATCAAATCTCTAGAGAAACACCCCTATCAAATCTTCATCTAGACCATCTGTATACCTGTATGCAATATCCATCAAATAGTTCAACTCTTTCATCTCCTGAAACTTGTTTTAGACTCTGTTTATCTTCAAGTCAAGATTATATACATCAACTTGGTATTTGGCCAGTTGATGAAGATTATCATGATCAAATTAAGATATGGGATTTACAACTCCTTGAATGTGATTTTTAAATTCTTAGACCATGGTTTTAACTGAAACAAGATTTCTAGCCTAGTCCTTATCATTGACAAAATAACATTTCAAACTTTTGACTTCTGTATCAATTTTCATCATCATTTCACTCCAAAGTGACTTTGAACTTTTGAAGTTCTTAAGGCATTATTGAAGTGATTGAATTCTAAATTCTATGGCCCCAAGGAATTCAATATAATAAATCACTTATTCCTTTTTGATGACTCCTTTCTCAATAAGGTCAAGAGGGAAAATTTTGAGAATTCAATCAACTTAGGCATAAACTCCTCCCAATTCTATATTTCCTCTGTGTACCCACTTTATTTTGTTGTTATATGTTCACATTATGATTGAAATTTAGAGACCATTATCACTAAAGTCATAATTATTGAAGTTCCCTAATCAGTGATCCTCTTGATCTAATCCTTTATTTCATTACCCATCTAGCCAATTTCTTTCACTTTCTCCATCATCTCAATGTGAAGACTTGATAAGCAACTATTGATTGAATTAGTCTAATAAATATCTATATTGAATTCAAATGCTCCACTTTTTATTTTATTTCATCCTTCATCACTTTATCTTTATCCATTTTCTCAAAAATAGTGTTAATTGCTAGTTGCACATCGCCCTTCATCCCTTCTTTGGTAGACTTCCCCAAATGAACTCTCAATACCTGATAGTCTTCAACTCTGATATCTTATTTATATTTTCCAACTGTAAGAATTGTCACATCTACATATTTCTCTCCTTTTTTGTTTGTTACCATTCATGATATGATTCTTACTTTCTTTGATCTTTGCAAACAAGAATTAGAATTGATAGGGTATCAAAATCAATGTCTTCAGGCTCAACAACTTTTTTTATTTTCTTCTTAAATATTTCTGTGGAAAACCAATCTAACATTATTGTGTTTGAAGAAAGAGGTTGGGAAAAATTTGAGACTTGTGGGGCCAACATTTCTAGGGTGGAAGAAGGTGTCTTTCAATTATGGCACCTTGAAAAGATGATTCTAATTATTCTTGTTTGCCAACTATATCAATTGGAGTTATTGGAGGGGAAATAATAGGCAATTTAGGATTTGAGGGAGAAGATGAAGAAATAGGAGTGATTTATTTTAGTGTGGAAGAAGATGATATAGGAAGTAAAATGTCATTAGAAGCAAGGAATTGTTGAGTTATATTTTATACAAGCTCTTAGGATTGTGGGAAACTATCAACATGAACTTCTTGAGAAATTAAAGGATTAGGAGAAGAGGAGAGATTTTTTCCTGGCCTCTTTATCTTGAGTTTTAGAACCCTTCATGGTGGAATGTCCTTTTGAATAGTTTATGGTTTTTGTGCTTCTTCTATCACTAGGAGATCTCCACTAGGACCTGTTTCATCTGATCTTTTTTGTTTAACATGTTTTTGTAAGCTACCAAATTCATCTTCCTCTGGAGGTGTAGGTAATTCAATGTTTCCAACATCTACTCCTTTACTCCTTGACCACTTAAGAGTCCTTTTAAGCATTATTTTTGTTCTATTTGTAAGAGAAGTAGATTCTTTCTTATCCCAATAGACTACCAGTAGTGGTTTTATTGTAATTCCTTATTTTTGAAAGATGGGATCCAATGTGACTGTTGGCCATTTTTGGCCCACATAAGAAACTCTTGCATGGATTGATGAAGCATATAGGTTGTAATGTGTTTTAAACATTTAGAACATGGACTATATTATAGAGACCCTATGGGGTATCAAAATCACTAGAAACAAGTATGGAAATTCAAGGGATCCATCTGGTTCTTTATTGAGTTCACCTTTATAATTTGGATCTAGTGTTAGAAAGAATAAGTAGAAAGTTTGCTAAGACCAAATCTCACACGTGTGGATGAGTCAGGAAGAAGTGGTCATATGGGTTTGTTCACTTTTATGTGAAGATCATATACACCAAATCCTAGGTCCTCTATCAAAGTACAAATGAAGTTATGCATGTGCAAAGTTGACTCTTCAATCAGTTTTCACTAATTTCCCCATACTAAGCCAAAAGAGCTTGGCCATCACCAGGACATCATAATGGGGAAAACATGGACCAACCATATTGAGCATTGAATATCTTCACTTCAATAGATTCTAGGACTAGTAGATCAAATGGGTTTATCTTTTTTGACCTTAATAACATCCCCTAAAATTTTGAGGCCTCCACAATTTTTACTTCTTAAGTTATAAGCCTTTGAAAATGGACCTGTAACATAAGACGTTCATGCCAACGTCAAATTAAATCTTGGAAAAAATCTATTTATACTTAAATTTGATGGCTAGTGGGACATCAATCACATTTTTTAGAATGTTAAATGACCATCGATGGGATGTCAAATTTAGAGATAGAACAAGATAAATCCTATCGAGTTTAAATTTGATAGTCATGTAATCATCAATGATGATCACATGAACATCATTTGATGGGAGAAAGGACTTCATTTTTAAGGGCATAGACTAACCATTGGCTTTCAAAAATAGGTCTCAATAGATCAATGACTAGCATTTGACTGAGCATTCAGATCTAATGATGAGCTATGGTCAAAGAGTCATTAAATCTTAAGGGTGATTATGTGTGTGACAAGTGTCAAGGATGTGTTTAATTGGCATAAGATAAAAAAATCCATGGTCCTTTGTATATATTGAAATAAATGGAGTGATTTGAGTTAACTTATCAATAATATGAGCTAGATTTTGAAAACCAATTAGATTAAAGATAAGCCTAAGATTCTCAATAGAGGTTTAAAAGCTATTTTTGACCATGGACATAAGTTTTTTCAAGGTTTTCTTGATGCAAATAGAGTTGGTTCAAATGCCATGGAGTAATCCAGGCGATGTAGTGAGATGCATAGAACATATATAAATCACCATTAAAGTTAAATATAGACCTCTGGTTCATATTTATTTGGTTGAGCAAGGTTGTTTTTTATAGTAGTGTTTTCTATTTTTAAGGAGGATCTGTGTATGCATAAATGGGTTTTGGGTTCTTGCAGAGAAAATATGGGTCTATTTAGACCTATTAAAATACAAGAAAATGCTTTATAGTTTATAGGTTTGTACTGATATGGAAACTATAGTAAAATCAATAACCTTAAGTTGGTTTTCCACCTATAGATAGACCTATGATCAAAACATGAAGATAAAGTTGAGATATAGTTAATGTAAAAGATACTCATCCTTCAGTATGCCCATAATCTTGACAAGTAACCACCTAAAAGGCACCAAACCATGATCTAATCAAATCCATAAGCATGGGATTTTGTCTTCAAGCAAGAGATGGCATGAAAGATCAAAGAAAAGGTCTAGTATTGGGAATTACAGCTAGATACTCAAATTTTAGAATTTATCATTTTCTTTTTTGAGAAAAGGATACTCATCAATACTCTTGTAAAAGTGTACTCATTTAATAAGGTTAAACCCTGTCAAAGTAATTATAAGAACTACCTTTTGAATTAATAGGATCAACTCTTTACCTATGTCTTATCTTTAATGAGTGTTTAACATTCTTATGTATGGTAAATTTGTGAAGGATATTCTTCCTAATTTATTATCCTCCTATTTTCCTCTTTGAAGGTGTTTTTAAATTAATTTTTAGGTCTAGACTAGTGTCCCATTTATAATCTCTTCTATGAAATATTTATGCAATTAGTGAGATTGTGATAATAAGTAAGCCATAGTTGTCCTTTACTGATCCAGTGTGTGTTCAAGTTTATATGAGTGTCTATTAAACTTTGATACATCACCCTTTTAGCCTTCTTAGGATCCCTTACCATCTTTCTAACCCTTTTCCCTATGAAACATTAGTTTAGCATTAGTTTTATGTGAGCATCAAGAGGAAGCTAACCTTCTCTAGAGGTTTAGCCCCAACATAGGTTACCCACAGTCTAAGGTGGTCCTAATATTATATCTTAGTTGGAGAGAGCCTAAAGAGCCCTCTCTAATGGTGAAAATTAAACCTATAATAATTTTTGGCATGCCCAATGGGACCCACTTCTTTTAAAACAATATTGATCATAGTTGATGTTGGTTTGATCAAATTTACATCAGTTAAGCTCCAAACAATAGCATCTGGTGACTCCAAAAAGGAATAATCAACACTCTGGTATAGAAATATAGTTTCATCTCATGCCAAAGGTAATAACAAGGTCAAAATCAAGATGTATTCCCTTTGACTTTGTTGAACTACCTTCAAATTTATAAAAAAGATTGAGGTTTGTAAATATTCATCCATATCAGGGAAACTTTACTCCTAGGTCATTTCCAAGGCCTACTCCTACAAGAATCCCTTTATTAACCCCTTTCATTGTCATGGTAGCCCTTAGATCCCTTACAAATTTTAATGGCCAAATCCATCTATCCCTTGCTCAATATGATCTTATCCCAATTTTAGCCCTTAAAAGTGTTCCCTATTTCACTAGAGACCAAGATATAACACCCTCTAAACACCTCATGGACATAACCAACTTTTTCAATGTCCATAATATCACTAAGGAGAATATAACTATTAGGCTATAAGATACCTCTTTCAAAGGAAAGGCCCTAGATTGGTATAGAGGCCTTACTACCAATTCCATTCAAATATGGGACTAATTAGGGGAAGCCTTGTGCAAAAGATTTGAGGATAAAAGTGACCATTTGTCATTGACAGAGCAACTAACTACAATTAGAAGAGTTCTTTATGAAGTCATGCATTACTTCAACATAAGGCTCCAAAAAATCTAGGAAAAAATCTTAGTCATAGTTAAACTGACCCCTAACTTTGCCTTCTTATATTATTTAAATGCTTTAAATAGTGACATAGTAGTGATGATCTAATCTATAATAGGAAATATACTTCCAGATGCATATAAAGTGGCCATCAAGGCAAAAAATTATCTAGTTCAAGTTGGAAAACTCACACCCAAACCACCAATGCCCTTATTTCCTGAGATCATACCACCTCCTATTGATATCCCTCCATTAGATGTCATGCTTCCTACACTAATAATTACTGTAATTCCTACACCAAAGCTAGATAAAGCTTCTACTAGTGGATCTAGTGATTCACTAGAGAAAAAGAACTTTCAAGAGATCAAAAGCATGTTTTAGTCCTTGGGGAATGAGCTAGTAAATGTCAAAAGGTAACAGGTTTTCAATAGGCCTTATCAAAGTTCATATCAACCTTATCATTAGATTTTTCAAGTAAATAGGCCTCTATATAAGAAGAATCACCAAGGTCAAAACCAAGGACAAGGGCAGCATGGCTACAATAGGTAGAATAAATTCAATCCTAATGTTTCTAGTATTTCCAACTCCTTGGTCCTAGTTCAAAATAATGTGACTCAAGAAGCAAAGGGTACCATGCCTTGGAACCAATCCTTTGGCTAGCATATTGTTCCAAATATTGATCTTAACTAGGCCTTCAATGACCAATGGTAATAAGCTACTAATTTTGAATACAACCAAGCTCTGATGGCCCAAAATGCAAAGGTACCTATGATAACCAAGCCAAAGGAGCCTCCTCAGGGTCAGGGGTATAATCAGGGTCTAAATCAATTAAATGCTACAATGATGAATTGTGAACAAGAAGAGTGATATGTAGCCAACTAGTAGGCATCCAGGTCTATATTCCAGTGGTAGTAAACACAAGAATTAAAAGAAGGAATATGGATGGTAGCTGAGAAGTAGTCAAAGAGATTCCCACCATTACTCCCTCATTAACAAAGCCTATTGAACCTGCTATCACTCCAAAGGTTCCAGTACCTCCAAGAAATCAGAGCCAAGGGAATATTTTTATGCCCCAAGGCTCAAGTTCAACAAACAATAGTGGTGGCTTTCAAAGTACAATGAAAGGTTGGTGGTGCACCCATAAACATTGTTGAACAAATGAAAAATTCAAATGTGAGTGCCCATGTGGGATATGTTCTCTATGCTTGGCTAGGTAGACATCCTTAAAGAAGGATTATCAAAGATCAATGTTGTAGATAAGCCACCAAGCAAGGTGAATGAATTTCTCATCAATGCAACCAAAGAGCTAGATGAAGGGAAATTAGGTAAAGAAGTCAAACCTCCTCCCTTCTATATTTTAGTAATCATTGGTAACTCTCTGGTGCATAATTGTTTAGTGGATAGTGGGTCTAGTACCTCATTGATGCCAAAGTCCATAGCTAATCAACTTGGTCTCAAATACGAGTCACAGTACAAAGGAGTGTTACAACTTGATGGTTCTTCTCCTAAACCATTTGGTATAATCAAGGACCTCAATATGACTCTGCTAGTTTGTCCTAGTATTGCATTGGCTTAGAATATATTGATCTTGGATGTGCCTCCTCGCTTTGCATTGTGCTTGTCTAGAGAGTTCATAGCAAAGATAGGGGTTATCTTACAATAGACTAGTCCTATATGGAATTCAAGACAAGGTATGGAACTAAAGTGTCAATCAAAGCTAAGCCCATTGCATAATTCCATATAGAACCCTATGGACTAGATAATATCAATATCAGTTTCACCATCATTGATTAAGATGAATTTATAATGGGGCAAGATTTGAACACTCATCTAGAAGAGGTACTAGACATGTTCCTAGATGAGATGTGGAATGATAACCAGTTATTAGACCCCTTATAAGGTGTTGAATAAATGGACTTGGGTGTTTTCTCTTTGCATGAATAAAACCAGCCTATGCCATCCCTCATAAGGCCTTAAAAAGATCCTAGTGGTCTATGAAAGTTGTTATTTGATGGCTAAAGGAACAAGCACAAGGTGGGTGTAGGTGTCATGATAATATCCCCTTTAAATTATAAGTACTTCTCTTCATACAAGTTCCAATTCAACTACTCCTACAATTCAACAGAATATGAAGGTCTCATCCATGGCCTTTAATGGGCCAATAAGATAAATATCAAGCAATTTCAAGTCTATGGGGAAAATGAATTAGTTATACACTAGGTTAGAGGTCAAAATTCCACTAAGAACCCTTTAATGAAGTCCTACAAGCATAGAGTTTGGGACCTCATAGAAGACTTTGAAGCTTTCAACATCCAATCATTGTCAAGAGGCTAAAATCAACATGTTGATAGGCTAGTAGCTATGGGAGATCATTTTGACATCCCCAATGAATTGAAAAGGACCAAGGTTCAACCACATGTCAAAGTGGTAATAATACCATCAGTTACAGATAACAAAGCTCATTGGTAGTCTTTAAAAATGACAAATAGATTTCATGTTTCTTGTAGTAAGAAGTAGAATTCTCCTCCCTCAATTAATAAAAATTATAGCATCAGCATGGAGAGCAGATTGCTTAGTTAAGGTCCAATAAGCTTCCTAAAGGGTTAGTCACCCTAGAAGGTCTATTTCATGAAGGGGACCATATGAGGAAGGATAAAGCAGTGATGTCAACTAACAAAGAGAATTATGAAAGAGTTCTTATCTTTGAAAATAAGCTCCTCAAGCTTAGAAAGGTAACCACTAAAGCAAAAAGACATGCTTTCATAGAGTTCTATAAGGAATATGCAGACATATTTGCTTGGAAATATAGTGACTTAAGGGGGTTTGATCCTAATCTATCCCAAAACATAATAGAGCTAGAGGCTAATGCCAAACTTGTCAAGCAGAAGTATAGGCCCATAAATCCCAAGATATAAGAGCTCATAAGAAAGGAATTGACCAAGCAAGTTGAATCCAAGATCATCTTCACAATTAAGCACTCATCATGTGTAGTTAATCTAGTACCTATTAGAAAGAAGAGTGAGGAGATCAGACTGTGTGTGGACTTCATGGATCTTAATAGGGTATATTTGAAGGACCATTACCCTCTACCATCCATGGAACAACTCCTACAAGTAATTACTAGTTTAGAATGTTTTTCTCTCTTAGATGGATATTCAGGTTATAACCAAGTTCAAGTGAGAGAAGAGGACTAGTACAATACTACCTTTACCACCAAGTAGGAGAAATTTGATTATTAGAAGATGCCTTTTGGATTGTCCAAAGTTGGGGAAAACTTTCAAAGGGCAACATATATGGCCTTCCAAGGACTGCTAAATCAAATGGTGTTGGTATATTTGGATGACATTACAGTCTTCTCCACAAAAAGTCTAGTGAGCACATGGACCATCTGAGGCTAATATTTTAGATATGCATAGAGTATGGGATCTCTTTAAATCCCCAAAAATGTTCTTTCTATATGAAGGAAAATTTTTAGGTTATATTATTTCAAAAGAGGGATTATCTATTGACTCTAATAGAGTAAGTCTTATCTTAGCCTTATCCTTGTCAAAGCACAGAAAGGGGATCAGAGCTTCCTTGGTAAGGTCAACTTTGTGAGAAGGTTCATACCTAGTTTTGCAAACTTAGTCAAACCTATCATGACCACGTTGAAGAAGAGCCAAGTGTTTACTTGGTCTGATAAAGGCAAATCAACTTTTGAAGCCATCAAGTAGGACATTTACCAAGCACCCTCACTTTTAAATCTTGATTTCTCCAAAGACTTCATCTTGCACACCTTTGCTAACATTGATAACATATCAACTATGTTGATGTAGAAGAATGGTAAAGTAATGGATCATATAATTGCCTTTTTTAGTCAAAGGATAGAAGGATATGAGGTGAGGTACTCTTTCATTAAGAAGCAAGTTATTGTAGCCTTGAAAATCCATAATAAGTTTAGGTCCACACTCTCCAACAACAAGATATATCTTATGGTGTCTCATCTTGGAGTTAGAGATTTCCTCCTTAACAAGGATTTGAATGAGAAGAGAGTAGGCTAGATCACAAAGGTCATAGAATATAACATAGAGATCAAGGTCACCAATTTGGTCAAGGGCAAGGACTTGTGTGAACCCATAGTCAATGACCTCCAAGAAGATAATGAATCTATTTTGGTGACCCAAGACAACTCACAGGTAGGTGCACTTCCACTTCAAAAGAGTTGGCTTCAAGATATGGCTCACTTCTTGGTAACAAGAGAATGCCCCCAAGGTTTGGATAAAGCCAAAATAAGGTATTTTAAGTTTTAATCTATACCTTATGCATTAGTTGATGGTGTTCTTTTTAGAAAGGACCTCAATGGATTACTTAGATACATAGATGATGACTAAGTGACCAGACTTTTGGAGCAGTTCCATGATGGACCTACAGGAGGTCATTTTACACCCAAAACTACTAAAGTGAAATTAATGAAGGTTGGTTATTACCAACCTAACCTTTTCAAGGATTTTCATGTATGGATTAAAAAATAATATAAGCATGCCCTCTTTAAAGGAAATTAAAAACTAGTATCCCTCCCACTCAATCCTATTCAGGTGGAGCAACCCTTCATGCAATGGGGGTTAGACTTCATACAGATGATCAATCCACCATCAAGTGTAGAACATAAATGGGTGCTCACTACAACTAACTACTTTACGAGGTGGATGGAAGCCATTACTTTTGAAGGAAGCTAGTGAGGGTGTAGTCTTAGATTTTTATGACAGCCTAGTAATCAGGTTTGGTGTCTCAGCTTCCATAATTTATAATAATGGATTGAAATTCCTTGGTATGAAGACAAGTGAGTGAGATCTCAAGCTTGGCATCTAACTCAACACCTCTTCCAACTAATATCCTCAAAGAAATGGACTGGCAGAGTCCACAAATAAGAATTTGCTAAGGATCATCAAGAGGACCATGGAAGAGAATCAAAGGACATGGCACAACAAGATAAATATAGCCTTATGGGCTGATAGGGTGACTCATAATACTACCATTGGTAATTCTCCATATATTCTTATGTATGGAATGGAAGATAAATTGCCTATCTCCTTTGAGCTACCTGCATTGGAAATAACCCATCAGCTTGAGTTGATGGAGAATGAACCCATGAATGTGAGAATGATAGAACTCATGGAACTAGAAGAAACTAGGGACCTTTCTATGAAAAATTTGGAATCACATCAAGCTCAGGTTAATAAGGCCTTTGACAAAAGAGATACAACAAGGAGTTTCAAATAAAGGGGCCTAGTTTTTAAATGGAACTCAAATAAGGCCAAGTCAGGAAACCATACCAAGTTTGATAGCTTGTGGAGTGGTCCTTATTTGATCCATGGATGCAAGAAAAATAGTGCTTTTCACCTTACCAAACTAGATGGAGAGGTAATACCCATCCCAATCAATGGAATTCATTTGAAGCCTTGTTATTAAATAGAATTACATCCATTATAACATATTTTACATAGTAGAATAGATTTATTCTTTCCTCTGAGTGCCTTGTATACTTTTATTTTTTGTTATGTCATTCCCTTTTCCAAAGTGCCTCGGGTATTTTATTGTGTTTTGTTTCTTTTGATCCTTAATGCTTTAAGAAAGGTTCATCTCAGTTTTAGAAGCTAATGAATCTATACCTAATAGATTGGATAATACAAATGGTTTGGGTTCTTAAATCATAGCAGGCATGCTTCCCTGTGAGTCACCAAAGATGTTGGCCATTTTTGGCCCACATAAAAAATTCTTACATGGCTTGATGAAGCATATAGGTTCTGATGTGTTTTAAACATTTATATCATGGAATATATTCTAGAGACCCTATGGGGTATCAAAAGTGCTTGGAAAAAGTATGGACATGTAAGGGATCTATATGGTTCTTCATTGAGTCCACCTTTATATTTTGGATCCAGTGGCAGAAAGCACAAGTAGGTAGTTTGTTGAGACCATATCTCGCATGTATGGATGAGTCAGATAGAAGTGGTCATATGGATTTGTTCAATTTTGTGTCAAGATCATATGCACCAAATCTTAGGTCTTCCAATGAAGTAAAAATTAAATTATGCATGTAAAAAGTTGGCTCTTCAGTTAGTTTTCACTAATTTTTCCATACTTAGCCCAAAGAGCTTGGTTGTCACCAAGATGTCATAATGGGGCAAACACGGACTAGCCATATTGTGTATGAATATCTTCACTTTAGGATCTCTTGAAACCAATATATCAAATGGTTTTATCTTTTTTGACCTTAAGAACATCCCCTAAAATTTTGTAGCCTCCATTATTTTTACTCCTCAAGTTATAATCCTTTGAAAATGGACCTACAACATATGACATTCACGCCAACATCAAATTAAAGCTTGGGAAAAAATCTATATGTGCTTAAATTTGATGGTCTACAAGACATCAATCATATTCTACAGAACATCGAATGATCGATGGGATGTCAAATTTAAAGATAGAGCAAGACAAATCCAATCAAGTTTAAATTTGGCAATCGCATGACTATCAATGATGGTCATGTGAACATCATTTGATGAGAGCAAGGATGTCAATTTTAAGGTCATAAACTATTCATTGGCTTTCAAAAGTGGGTCCTAAAAAATCAATGGTTGGCATTTGATTGAGCATTTATATCTAATGATGAGCAGTGGTCAAAAAGTCAATGAATCTCAAGGGTGAATATGTGCATGATAAGTGTCAAGGACATGTTGGATTGGTAGAAGATCAATGATCTAGGGCCTTCATATATATTAAAATCAATGAAGTGAGTTGAGTTAACTTATCAATAAGGTGAGTTAGATTTCAATAACTAATCAGATTAAACATGATCCTAATATTCTCGATAGAGATTGAAAAGCTATTTTTGACTATGGATATATGGTTTTGCAGTGTTTTCTTGATGCCAATAGAGCTTGTTCAAATGCCACATAGTGGTCTAGGTGATGCAGTGAGATGCAAGTAACATATATAGATCACCATTAAGGTTAAATATGGACCTCTACTTCATATTTCTTTGCTCGGGTAGGATTATTTTTTATAGTAGTGTTTTCCAATTTTAAAGAGGATCCATGTATGCATATACAAGTTTTAGGTTCCTACAAAGAAAATATAGGTTTATTTAGACCTATTAAAATACAAGAAATTGATTTATAGTCTATAGCTCTATACTGATATGGAAACTATAGGAAAATAAATAACTTTAAGTTGGTTTTCCACCTATAGATAACCTATGATCCAAACATGAAGATAAATCAGAGATATAATTAATGCAAAATATCTTCATCCTTTAGCATGGTCATCGTCTCAACAAGCAACCACTTAAAAGGCACCAAGCTATGATTCAATCAAATCCATGAGCATGGGATTTTGTCTTCAAGTGAGATATGGCATGAAGGATAAAAAAAGGTCTAGTATTAGGAACTATAACTGGGAGCATTTAATGCATCCTCAAAACCTTTGGGAACCTTCCCACTCAACAAGCCACATGGAGTGTTCAGATTGATCAAAAAGGAGGTAATGTTTCATTAGTTAAGGAATAAAAGGTGATGACTTAGGTTCATTTTAATGACCTAGAAAAGTTTTTATTTTCTAATAGCATGCTCACACATCCTTTTTGGATTTCTCTCTTCTCCTATATATCTTGGTCTCATTCCCATAATAGGGGTTCTCAAATTTTAGAATTTAGCATTTTCTTTTCTGATACAAGGATACTCATCGAGAATCTTATAGAAGTGTGATCATTTGATAAGGTTAAACCCTATAAAATTATTTGTAAGAAATACCTTTTGAAGTAATAGGATCAACTCTTTGCATGTCTTTTATCTTTAATCAGTGTTTAACATGCTTGTGTATGGTAAATTTTTAATGGAGATTCTTCCTAGTTTGTTGTCCTCCTACTTGCCTCTTTGAAGGTGTTTTCAAACTAATTTAAAAGTCTAGACTAGTGTCCCATTTGGAACCTCTTCTATGAAATATTTATGCAATTAGTGAGATTGTAAGATTGAGTAAGCCATAGTTATCTTTTGTTGATCTAGTGTGTGTTCAAGCTTATATGAGTGTCTGTTTTAACTTTGGTGTGTTAAGAATATATAATGTAGAGAAATAATAATAAAATAAAGACAAAATTAAAATTCATAAAACACAACAAAATATATACACATATTTAACTTGGTTCACCCAATATGGGCTACATCCACATAGAAACTATCATTCCTTATTATTTAGTCCAATAAATGAAGGGAAAAACTTGTAATACATCCACTGCAATATCCTCTTCACTCTCTCATTTTTTTCCTAATTACAATGTCTTCATATCAAAGGAAGGTTATAGATTAGGGGAAAAATGCACTAACTTAATTTCTACCATTAGATCTAAAACCTAATAGTAAACAGTCCAAATTAACTACAAAATTATAATATTTTATCAGGCTCCATCATCCAACTATCTCTCACTTGGAGACTGATTGTTGCAACTCCATCGCTACAACTCTTACTTGGAATTTTCTTTGAACTTTGACCCTAGCATATTTATCATCTTCTTTGTTATCCTTGAATACCTATTGAAGTTGAACAACTCTTCAGCTTATCTTTAGTGACTACCTTTGTTAGCATATCTACAAGATTCTAACTCATATGGACAATTTCCAATTTTAGTTGACCATCCTCCAAAACTGAATGAATGAAGTGATACTTGAGTTTTATATGTTTGGTTCTTGAGTGAAATGTTGAGTTATTTTCTAAATGAATCACATTCTAGATATCAATTTACAACCTTCAATCTTCTTGCTTATGCCTCAACTCTTCCATGAATCATTGCATCCATATCATCTCCTTACTAACTTTTGTAGTTGTAACATATTCTACATCTGTAATTGACAAATCAACTATCCTCTACAATTTTTAAATTCAACTAACTATTGTGTCACCAACAGTGAATACATAACTTGTGGTGTTCCTCTTACCATCTAAATCTCCAAGCATGTCTACATCAACATATCTTTGTAAGGTAACATTTGACCATTCATTACATAAATGTCTATTAGTGATCCCTCTCAAGTACCTGAGAATTCACTTGACTGCATCCTAATGCTCTTTTCTTGGATTGTTCAAAAACCTGCTAACAACTCCCACTACATGAGCAATATGTGGTCTAGTGCACACCATAACATACATTAAAATTCCAACTGCTTAAGTATATGGCACTTTGGTCATGTGATTGATTTCTTTCTATGTTTTAGGACATTGTTCTTTAATTAATTTGAAGTTCCCTCCCAAAGGTGTACTCATAGGTTTTGCATCTTGCATATTGAACCTGACTAACACTTTCTTGATGTATTCTTCTTGAGACAATGTCAATTTACTATTTTTCTTATTTCTTATTATTCTCATACTAAGGATTTGCCTTGTAGCACCCAAATACTTCATTGTAAATGAATATACTAGTTTTATTTTTAGCTCATTTATATCATGCATGTTAGACCCTACAAAAAGCATGTTATGTACATACAATAATAAGACAATATAGCTACCATTATCTAATCTCTTAAAGTAAACACAATGGTCAGAATGATATCTACTCTAACCTTGTTCTATCATAAACATGTCAAATTTCAAATACCACTATTTTGGAGCTTGTTTTAGGCCATACAAACTCTTCTTCAACCTACACACCATTTTCTCCTTACCTTTGACTTCATATCCTTGTAACTAATTCATATATATTTTCTCCTCCAAATCACCATGAAGGAATGCAGTCTTCACATCAACTATTCAAGGTGTAAATCTTCTACTACTACCAAACTTAAAATAGTTCTTATAGAAGTCCTTTTAACTACTAATTTTTTTTTTGTCAAAGTCAATACCTTTCTTTTGTACAAACCCCTTTACAACAAGTTTGGCCTTGTACCTCTTTTTGCCTCCATCTTAGTCCTTCAATCTATAAACCCATTTATTTTGAAATGCGCTTTTACCTACAGACAATTGAACCAAATACCAAGTTTGTTTGTATACCAAGGAGTCCATCTCCTCTTTCATGCCTTACTTCCACTTCTTTCTAGTTTCTACCTGCATTGCTTCTTCATAGCTTTCTGGCTCACTACCATCAGTCAATAATAAATAATAAAGTGAAAGAGAGTAATGTTCAAGGAGTCTACTTACTCTAGTATATCTTCTAACTACACTTCCAGGAGTTTGAGGTACTTGTAGTCATTGCACATTCTAATTTTTTGACACTTTTAGAATTTTATTTCCATTAATTTCATCAAGTACTACATATTCTATATTTGACTTTTCTTATTTCTTTTCTTGCAACTGATCTCTATACATGACTTTTTCATTAAAAATCACATCTCTCCTAATGATTTTGTGATTTTCAATATCCTATAAATGGTAACCAAAATCATTAACTCCATATACAATAAAATTAAATTTCTTAGAATTTACCTCAAGCTTGGTTTTATTTTACTTATCAATATGGACAAATGCTTCACAACCAAAAGTCTTTAAAAAGGAATAATATACCTTTTTACCTTTCCATGCTTCCTCTGAAATGCCCCCATCTAAAAGACATGAAGGCCCTCTATTTATAAAGTAAACAACAGTATCTACAACATTTTCCCAAAACTATAAGGGTAACCTTGCATGAAATTTCATGCTCCTTGCATGTTCCATGATTTTCCTATTCATCCTTTTTGACACACTATTTTGTTGTGGTGTTCTTGAAACTGTCTTCTCTCTATAAATCCCATGGGATGAACAGTAATTATCAAACTCCTTGCTGTAGTATTCATGTATATTGTCTAATCTAACACACTTCAACTTATTTCCTATCTCATTTCAATAAAATCTTTCCATTTCTTAAAAGTATCAAAAACATCAGATTTCTTTTATATGTAATAAATCCATTTTTTTCTAGTTGCATCATCGATAAAAGTAATATAATAAGAAGAGCCACCAAGGGATTACACCTAAGCTAGTCCCCATAAATTTGTATGCACAAGCTCTAACTTTTTATCCTTCCAACTCTGAGAAATCTAACTCTCTTCTATTTTTCATAGACACAGTGCTCACAAAAATCCAAATCTACCTTCTTCAAATCTGGTAATAAATTATTTGAGTGGAGAACTTGCATCCCCTTCTCACTCATGTACCCAAGTTTGTGGTGCCATAATTTTGTATCTACTTTTTTGGAACCTAGATAAATGGAAGAGTCAACATCACCATTAGATAAATATAATGTATTTACTTTCTCTCCTTTTTCTATTACCAGTGATCCTTTAGTGACCCTTCATAAATTTTATATGAATATAACTATACAGCCCTCACTTCCTAGCTGCCCTACTGAAATTAGATTTCTTCTCAACTCAAGAACATGCCTCACCTCTTTCAATAACCATTTGTTTCCATTATATAATTTTATCTTTATCTTACCCTTTCTTAAAATTTTGCAGGGTTCACCATCACTCAAATAAACCTACCCAAAATCACCTTGAACATAGTCTTGAAAATATTTCTTATGGAGTGTAACATGAAATGAGGCCCATGAATACAACACCCAAGAATCATTAATATTATCTAAATAAAGGATTAAGGCATCTTGTAACACATCACTTAATGCATTTGCTTCTTGGTTTTTATCTTGTTGTCTATCTCCTTATTTTTCTTTTCGAAACCAACAGTCTTTCTTTAAGTGTCCTTTCTTCCCACAAATCTAGCACACCAATATCCCTCTGGATTTAGATTTGCCCATTTTAGACTTCCCAAGATTCCATGGGACCTTTCCTCTATCCTTTTGTCTTCCCCTATTATCCATAGTCAAAGCATTACCTGGTATCTCACCTGTGTTTTTCCATTGCATTTCCTCGCTAAGGATAACACCAATAACATCATCAAACTTTAAAGTGTTTGACCCAGAGACATAATTGATCATAGCCATGACCAAGCCATTCCAATTTTTTAGAAATGAGCACATAATCAAAATATCCCTAACCTCATCATCAAAATTTACTCCTACAAAGCTTAATTTATTTGTGACCATATTAAATTCATTTAAATGGTCAGCAACAAACCCACCATCTGACATTTATAGATTAAATAAATGCTTCATAAAAAATACCTTATTGGAGGATGAGGATTTTTCATACACTCTATCTAATTCCTTTATCACATCCATTGTTATCTTTTTTAAAAAATATTTAAGGCCACTGATGTTGCCAGACACAACTATATTGTTCCTAGTGCCTTTCTGTCAAGAACCTCCCTGTCTTCATCATTCATAGTCACTGGCTTCTTTACTATCTACCCAATGGTAGAAAAAGGTCTTTCTGATATAGATAGTCCTCCTTTTGCATCTTTCATAGCTGGTAGTTTTGGCCATCAAATTTTTCAACCTTAAACTTGCCTTCTTCTACCATTGCTCTCACTCGAACCAAGAAACCTATTTTCCTGTGAGCTTATCTACCAAATAAACCTTTGGCTCTAATACCAGTTGTTAGAAATATAGAATGTAGAGCAATAATAATGAAATAAATACAAAATTAAAATTTTAAAAATATAATAGAATAGAGACATATTTAATGTGGTTCACCTAATATGGACTACGTCCACATAGAAACTATCAGTCCTTATTATTCAATCCAACAAATGAAGGGAAAAACTTGTAATACATCTATTGTAATATCCTCTTCACTCTCTCATTTTTTGCCCAATTACAATGATCTCATATCAAAATAGGGTTATAAATTAAGGAAAAAATGTACTAACTTAATTTCTATCGTTAGATCAAAAACTTAATAGTAAATGATCCAAATTAACTACAAAATTACAATATTTTATAATGCATTTTTCACCCTAGTGGGGGGCATTACTCCCCCACACTCCCTATCAGAAATTAGACATTAAAATAAGATTAGGCTCCACCATCCAACATGGTACATCACCCTTTTAACCTTTTTAGGAGATTGTACCATCTTTTTAACCCATTTTTTTGTGAAATATTAGTTTAGCATTAGTTTTAGGTTAGTATTGAGAGGAAATCAGCCTTCTCTGAAGGTTCAACTCCAACATAAGTTACTCATAGTCTGGAGTTGTCTAAATATTATACCTTCAAGAGAGCCTGAAGAAATCTCCCCAAGGGTGAAAATTAAGCCTATAATAGTGACCTCATGATCCACCAACTCATTTGGTACTTTTATTATGCCAAATTTGAATCTCTTATCCATGATGAACCATGAATAGTCCCTTATCCTAACCATTTTATCATCATTGTAGTCCATCCAGTAATCTTCAAAATGTGAGAGATGTTAAAATGAAGGCACAAGGTTTTATTTGATTAAGTCTCGTATATTAAATACAAACCTACTTTTAAAAGTCTTAAGATTACAATGAGACATGTATTGTTCCACTATTTTGGACTTTATCAATGATGGACAAGTGTACTTGCCAATGTAAATTGAAATTTTGACCTCTTTTTTGTGTTTACTTGTCAAAAACTTGTGTGTTTCAACAAATTGTCTCACTGGCTCTATTAATGCCCACTTATCACTGACATATCATGGAAGCATGTAAGAAACAATTTCACAGCCACTGATCTTCAAATAGCTAAAAGTTAAGAATTTTAGGAACCAAGTTCTTCATTTGGCTATCTCTATGGTGACTACCATTGATATCCTCATGTTAAAAATATCTTTCTCAAATAATTGAATGATAAAATGAATGAAAACATCATTCACCCCTCTTGAAGTGTCGAGCACTTTTTTTTAATGTAAGTTGGGGATATAAATCATACACCTTCATTTTCTCAAAGTCACCCACTATATGTAATCTATAAAAATATATTCAACTAGTCACAACGTATAAAATATAATGATTCATATAAAACTTTGATGTGACCTTCACTTCCATAAATTTTTTATGGATTGAATCACTAATCAATTATCCCCAATTTAAAAGAATTCATGTATACATATATGTAACAATACATAAGATGGGATATATAAGCGTAAATGAATAGAAAAACATAAAGAACACAAATCAATTGAACAATGTGACATAGAGATTAGGTGGGAAAACCTCCAATGGAGGTAAAAAACTCATAGTGATTATTCATATAGTTAAAAAATCATAATAACCCCAATAAAAATTCTTTTGCCTTCTCACTTCTTCACAGAATGGTCTTCATAAAAACTCGTAGGTTGAATATGATAAAATAATTTCATATTCAAATGAATTCATAATAGGGGTAAATCCCTATTTTATAGTGAAATTCTAAGGGAGGTGACCATTATAAAAATAACGGATCCATCCATCTCATTAAATTCATTTAATTAAATTTTAAAAACTCAATAAATAATTATAGCTTTATTATTTATATTCATGAGGTTTCCACTTTGTGTTAATAAATAATAAATTATTATTATTTAATAACTTTACCACGGCTAAGGGCCAATAAGCTCACTTAGGATTAAATATTCTAACACTCCCTCTTAATGTTAAGTGGGGATAAATGTCATAGTCACCTTGGAAAGGAATTATATGATGTGCACAATTGAAGGATTTAAAAACCTTCATCATGCCAAACACCACATTTTGAAATAAAAAGTATTATTATCTATAAAATATTCAAAATTATGGATAAGCTAGTATGATCATGAGACTACATATTATAATTTCTCATGAATAATCACTAAGCATATTTGGAGCCTTTTATAGCATAAGGACCTCCATTATAAAGTATGTTTTTAATGTATTGTGGTACAAAAGTAAAAATTCTACTTGAATTTTACTCAAATCACATAAATTCCATACAAAGTGTACTCAAATCACATAACTTCTACATGAATTTTATAATGATTTACAATGAGAAGAAGTATAGAGGATAAAAAACACATGGCCATCAGGAAGTGGCATTGTCATGCACACTCTCTCTCAATGACAGCTTCAATAGGCCCAACATTATATGAAACTGATAAAATTTAGTAGCACCAAGTGATTTTGTGAAGATATATACCACTTGTTCACCCGTAAGACATAACTACAGATCAATATTACCATTGACTTTATCTTAGATAAAATGAACATTAACTTCAATATGCTTAAATTATTGGTGTTGTGCACATATACAAAACTTAAACACGTATCTAAACATAGATTCATGATAACATAATATGGTTAACATCACAATAACTACATACATAAAAATATGACATAGATTTTTCTATGGTAAAATATATTTTAAAACAATCATGTCATGTTTTAGGCAAATAATTTCACTATTTTGATTACAAAGTTAATTAAAAAAATATAAATTATTGTATGTAATTCATTATTAGACGTCTCTAATATTGACAAGATAAGCGTACCCAACTATCATGCAATGCACATATACTAATTTACTAATGATATGATACTAAGTTTAACCAAATATTAGATATCATATTAGTAATAACTTATTTTATCATTTGAGTTTTATAAAAAAAAATCAAGTTTAATATGCTTCAACAAAAGATTAAGGTATAATCTCTCATGCATCAAATATGAATAATTTTAGCATGAAATGTCATCATAAAATCAACCAGATATGAGACTAAAACAAATAAGTTTAGAGATGTATGAATAGATTATTAGTAAAGTAAATGATGAAGAGCCAATAATAAAAACTCCATTTACACTTTGCATTTCATAACATATTTTATTATCAAATGAAGCATATAAGGATGTTATCATAAACAATCAAATGATAAAACAATAAAATGAGAGTATATAAGCAATTGAAACAAAAAATATTCAAACTCATTGAGCATGATCTTCTTACCAAATGCAACAGCTAAAACATGATCATTTTGTTAAATTAAGCATGATGTTATGCATATAATTTATTTCAATGCTAACTGAATTAAAAATAATCATAATATCTATATATATATTTTTATTTATCATCTAAGACAAATATACCTTTTTGTAATATAATTGCAATATTTTATTTTCAAGAATCAATACTAAATCATTTTACTAAAAAATATAATGTAGATGAGTCACTATCAATATTGTTAGTATCTCTATAGTAACAACAGAATAGTTTTATCAAAATAAATGAAATGCTATTAGCATACATGTATTTTTGATCTAGAAAAATAAAAATATTAAGCAAAGATTCTATTCAGAATATGCATAGTAGTATTCATGGCTTCGGGCTATAAAAATTTTAACATTTGCTGATTGCAACATGTTCTAGCAATTTCTATGATGGTGTGATTTTTATTTTTAATAATACCATTTTGTTGAGGGTAATAGGCAGTTGTTAATTCTCTTTGAATACCACAACTAATGAAAAAATAATCAAATTTTTTATTAGCATATTCACCATCATTATCAGTTCTTAATCTTTTAATGAAAAAATCATATGTATTTTCAACACTAGCTTTAAATTCTTTGAATTTAGATAACTCATCAAATTTATTTTTAATTAAAAAAAAGATCATTCTAATGTAATCATCAATAAAATTAATAGAATATATAAAACCATTAAGATATATAACTTCAAAAGGTCATACAACATCACTATGAATCAATTCTAAAGGATGAGAGGAATTCACATCATGATTTTTGTGAAAGTGGTTAGTATGTTGCTTACCACGTAAGCAATCCTCACAAGTTTCCTAATGAGAGGGGATAGAAGGAAGTCCAACAATAAGATTATCTGTAGACATATTATGTAAACATCTAAAATTAATATGTCTTAATCTTTCATGCCATAATTGAGATTGATTCTTACTATGTGATGAAAAAAAAATTGCAGAAGAAGGATAAAAGATATATATACCATTATTTTGAATACTTTAAACAATCAAAGAACCAAATTGATTTATAATTGACCATATTTAATCAATGTTACAATTAAATTATCATTTATAAGTTGAGAAGAAGATAACAAATTTTTTTTAATCTTAGGTACATAGAAAATATCATTTATAATAACATTTGAAAACTTTATTTTTTTCTGTTTAGTTACTTCTAAAAATGAATTATCTCCTAAGTAAATTATTTCAAAGATGTCTCTAAAATCACATAAAATATTAGATAAATATGTCATATGATGCAATGCACCGCTATATAAAATATACTCATTTTCATTTGAAATAAATAAGCATACAAAGCAATAACATTTAAATCTTGATTGTTATTTTGATTAGAGTTTTAATTCCTCTACTTGTTTTGATTAGATTTATTCCATTTATTATTTTTAGAAAATTGATTGTTAATTCTATCCTTATTTTTATAACAGGATTTTCTTTTTATAACCAAATTTATCACATAGATTGCAATTTCTATTAAACTTAGGTGTATGATTTTTATTACCAAATTTATTATTGTCATATTTATCTTTAATAAAATTAGGGTTAGATTTTTGGTTTTTGGTGTTATTAGAAACATTATTTAAAGTGAGAAGTGCCTGATTGACATTATTTTTACAATTGAAATTGGTCATAACTTACTCTTCTTGAATTATGATAGCAGACAAAGTAGTAAGATTAAAATTTTTATTTATTCAGTACTAGCTTTTGACCAGAGCTACAACCGGTTCTTGGGCACAAACTAGAGGTTTGGTCCCTGAGAGAACCATTTAACCATTATAAATGGCTAACACTTGATCAAATTTAAAATAATCAAGTAAACGGCCACATCTAACCTATAAACACCCTATGAGATTTAAACTTGGGTGGGGTTGGGCACAACCAAACCACTTCATCAATCCTTCTACATCTCATTGAAAAGATCAAGGATATCATGTTCAGTTTAATATTTAAAATTTAAAATTGAAATGAAATTTATAAATTTTTCATGAATGTTTAATTTAATGATAAAATAAAATAATTGATCTTGAATCAAATTACAATTATATACATCTAACTGAGCTTTAATAGTTTTAATTTTAGTAAGAAAATTCACAACTTTATCATCACCTTTCATAGGTGTAGTTATAAATTCAAGGATTAACTTAATAATATTCAAGAGATGAGTGCTATCATGCATAAATTCAATGAGTTTTTAAGCATCACTAAGAGATTCTTGAGAACTGATGTGGAGAAGGAATTCATCCTTAACACTCTATAAGATAATATACATAGTTTCCTATAATTTTTATTAAAATATATTGGTAAGTTCAGGGGTCACATATCATCTAAAGAAGCCTTTTTAATCCCAATGACAACATTTCATTACTTGTAGGTCATAAATTTAACTTTAACATAAATTTTTCATATATTATAATTATTTCCAGTAAGCATTTGAGATTTATATAAAGAAAAATGAGGCGAAGCCAAAGCTTCCCTTTAAACATAATAAAAAACAAATGCTTAAAATGAAACCTTTTAGTGTGCATTTTAATTTAATTCAATAGTAAAATAAATTTAAAAGTGTAAACACATAATAATTGTTCAATTTAATGCTAGACAAAACAAAAAAATTATGAAATATTGTGATAAAATAAAGTGTTACAAAAAATATATTAATGTAAGAATAATTTAAAAAATAACATTTTTAATGAGTTTTTATACTTTGATTGTAAAATAAATTAAATCAAAAGTGAAAATATACTTAATCATATAATTTAGATTTCAAATGATGCAAAAAAACTCATTTAGAATTGCACAAAATTAGGTGTCAAAAGAGTTGCACTCATAATGGCCATCTAAACACTATTATTAAAAAGTTATTAAAAATAATAATAGGAGTTTTAAATACATAAAATAGACCTTGTAGATGTGTTTGAAAGGTGTCAAAACTTAAAAATCGACTGGTTACATGACTATGTTTGTCAAAATATTCACTAAATCGAAAGACGAAACAAGTTTGACACAAGAGAAGGGTTTATACATGAGAAAGTCGGTACGCAACCTAATAAATAGAATTAAAAATTAATTAAATTGAGAAAAAAATTGAAAAAAAAGGTTAGAGAGATTTGAACACAAACTATATAAAATATATACTTACTTGTAGCATGCATAGGAAGAAAAATAATGGTAGAAGTAGAATTTTAGAGAGTTATTGCAACCTGGATAAGCCACCTCATAACATGAAAATTTTGCAACGCTGCTAGAATCTTGAGGTAAGGCATAATTGATCTTTAAATTTTGGTTTTTGGTGTATAAAACACGTTTTTCATTGACCCAAGTTATATAGCACTATATAATGGCATCACAATAGCTGAGGGAAAATTTTTAAATGCTTGGAGACTCTTTTTTGGGGCTGAAAATTTACAATCAGTCTTAAAACTCCAAAACTAAGCAGTTAGAAGCTTTAAAACTAAATTTTTGATGAAGGAACTAAATTTTTGAAAATTTATAATGTCATAGAACCGTATATCAACAAAAAAGATGTTTTATAACAAGATTATTCAAAAAATAATTATTTGAGCTTTATCTAAGAGATCTGAATTGCTTACTAATCATCTATACACCTCCTTTCTCTGATTCCATGAAAGAATTCATGTATACATATATGTAACAATACACAAGATGGGATATAGAAGTGTAAATGAATAGAAAATCATGAGAAGCACAGATCAATTGAATAATGTGACACTTAGATTAGGTGGAAAAACCTCCAATAGAGGTAAAAAACCACAGTGATTATTCATATAATTGAGAAACTTATAACCCTAATACAAATTCTTCTACCTTCTCACTTCTACACAGAATGGCCTTCACAAAAACTTGTAGGTTGAATATGATAAAATAATTTCATATTTATATGAATTCATAATAGGGTAAAAACTCTATTTTATAGTGAAATTTCAAAGGAGGTGACCATTGTAAAAATAACGAGTCCATCCATCTTCATAAAGTCATTTAATTAAATTTTGGTAACTCATTAAATAATTATAACTTTATTATTTATTTTTAAGAGGTTTCTACCTCATGTTAATAAATAATATATTATTATTATTTAATAACTTTACCAATATTAAGGGTTAATAAGTCCTCTATAGCCAGCCCATCATTGGTTTGAGTGTGGCTTATTTCTAACACCCCCTTTTAAGTCATAATACATGTGATTGGAGTTCCTAGCTGAACCCTAATATCACATGTTGAGTTATAGCTCATATAGACCAACTAGAACTCAAACCTATGACCTTCCATTTACTACTAGAGTGCTCTACCAATTGAATTACTAACCCTTCTATGACCAATCCATCGTTGGTCTGAGTGTGGCTTATTTGCAATACAATTGAGATATTGCCTATTCTTGTGAATGATACAAATGAACATGTACATCTATGTTTGAAAATTTTAGTTGTTGGACTCCTCATTATTCTATGCAATAATATTATTATGTCATCTATCTCGTTCTTGAAATCAGATCTTACAAGATTTTTTGGGATTCATGTAGAAGAGTGTTTCAGTTTGGTCAACCATCCATTGTTGACTTGTTTATCATAGAAAAGATTATTATCATCCCAAAAACTTTGTAAATACACGAGTTAAATGCACAAAATATTCTTGATCTGGAGAATGCAACATACTATCTATGTGTTCTAGAGCTAAACTTGCCACCAACTCACCCTATAGATCTCTCACTTCCATTGTTTCTAAATTATAGTGTTCCACAATGACCAAGACTAACTCAAGAGATTGTACTAAAATAAAAAATGTTACAGCTTGTGTCAATCCACTATAAAAAATTCTCTAACCAAACTTAGTTTTATACACCACATTTATTCTCTCGTAAAATTCATCTAAGTCAATATGATCTAGATCAGTATCTATATATTTTCCACATTGGATTTCAATGGCAAGAGAGGTATCACTCCTTGAAATTGGTATTTCATTCTTGCTTTGTCTTTGCTCAGAATTAGTTGTTTTAGAGTAGAGGATGAAGACATTAAATTTTATAAGAAGATTTACAATCAGGATATATTTGCATAATGACAATTTATTTTTAAAATTAATAAAATGAAATAACTTATATCAAAACAAGTTATTTAAATTACACCAAAAAGTTGTAATTACAATTTCACTTGTGTAAATCACTCTAGTACCTCTTCGATATCCCATATAAATTTCAACTTCTCACTCAATCACTTTTTTTTTACCTGCTGAATTTCATCATAACTTTTTATATTACTTTTATTTTCTGCTAGATAGTCCTATTATTGTCATAGACAAACAAGATGAAATTTAAATTATTTTATTTTCTCATTTATTTATATTTTTTCCTTCACAACATGGATACGATGCTAATTTGGCAAATGAAAATAAGCCAAAACAAAAAAAAATCTCTTTTTAATTTTATAACCTCACCCCTCTCTTTCTTGGGTCATATGGTCTTCCTGTAGGCTAAAAAAACAAATTAAATGTCTTCCCTTTTCTTATAAATTCTTCAACTCACACCTCTATAGAGTCTTACAATTTCCTCTTATGGGCCAAACAACAAAAATAAAAGATCTAATATCTTTTTTTTTTTTTTTCAAAATTTTCAAACTTCCAATCACACATGGGTTGTATGTCCTCCTTGATGGCTTGGAAAAGAAAAAAAACAAATTTATTTTGATTTACCAAACTCTCCTTACTCCTGATTATGCCATATAGATTGATAAGAAGCAAAATCAAATTTTTGACTTAACCCTCTCTCTCCTATGGATTATATAATGTGTGGCCTTTGCTCATACAGTGAAAAATAAATAATAATTAATTAGTTACATTATATTGTTCATTTTTTTCCTCCCCTTGCTATGTGGTTGTACAGCGTTCACTATAAACAAAGCAATTTAAAAAAATTATCTACTCTTTTTCCAAATCGTACAATGCCATACAACTTTGTTCACATCTATAAATAAAATTTTAAATTTAGTATTATCTTTTATTTTTTATTTCCTAATATTTTGATGGTGTTGTATGGCCATCCTACCTTGGCAAGTACAAATAATTTAAAATTTGATCCTTTTATATATATCTTCACTTCTACCCTCCTTCTGTGGGGCGTACAACCTATTTTAGCAGTTGGAAGAATGAAAAACAACTAAAAATGATCTTTTCCCAATTTTATTATCTTTTTATCTCTCCTTCCTTAGGCATCGTACATCTCACTCTTAGAAACAAAGAATAAATTTTGATCTTCAACTCTCTTTTTTTAAACTTCTCTTCACCTTTCTTCTTGGTTGTACAGTTTCTAATACTCTTGGAAACAATACATAAAATATTCTTGGTCTGGTGTTTGAATGAAAACTTGCAAAGTCATTTGTAACTTTTGCATGCTTGAGTGGAGTAGTAACACCTTCAAAAACTTTAGGAAAGAAGATGTTTTATTTTTGCACAATTTTGAAGTAGAAATAATGGCAATTATAATATGAATTTTTTCATTTGCATGATTTGAGGAAGTGAAAAATGAATTTGCACGACTCAAGGAAGTGTAAAGCTTATTTACATGGCTAGGAAAAGTGTAAAGATTACATGGGTAGTGGAAAAAAAATTATTTTCATGATTTGGAAAAGTAATCGAGGAAATTATACGTCGATGAGGTTTCAAAAAAAATGCAAAATAAAACAATTAAAATAAATTTAATTGGCTTATTATTTTTTAATTTATAATTACACCATGTGTAAAATTAAAAATGCAAATTACAGAACTTGAGAAAGTGTCGAAGAACTTTTGCACAATTTGGAGATAAAAAACATTTGCATAGCTTAAAAAAGGTTTAATAAACTTTTACAAATTGCGAGAAGGCCAATGACTTTTAACACAAGGGAGTTTGAAATATCTTTTGCATAGTTTGGGATATAAATTTTTTTGTTTATTATTTTAAAATTAATTAATTAAAAAAATTAATTTTATTAAAAGTTGGCAATTATAATCCCAAACCAAAAATAGCCATAAATAATTGAATTTTTGCTATTTTTTTAAAAATTTAAAAATCATGACAACACCTATGAAGTGTGTTCTTGAATACAGGACACCACATTAAACTTACTTCACATGAACCTACAATGAAACATGTATAAAATAAAACCTTACTTAAGATGAATATCAAGAAGTAAAGAAAATAAACTTATAGATCTAATGACAAGGAACAAATACACCTGATTAGGTACGCAAACCATTATGTTTTCTTGGTACAAAAAATGGTCTAAAATTGATGATTATAGAGGGTAGGACCCTTAGAGATTTCATTTATGTTAAACAACTTGGATTGGACTATCCATGCCCATATCCTCATTGATATAAGAGTGTGTTTAAGAACTCAAAGTGTGCTTGAATCCATCATTACATGCCCAAAGTAGTGAAGTAGTTTGAAATCCTTGTATCAATTCTAATAGATTGTTCTAGTACAAAAATTAGTGCAAAATGATGAACCAACCATTTAAGATGAAATAAGGCTTAATTTTGGTGAAATTTTGGCATAAAATAGGTCCAAATTAGTATAAAAATTTAGTATAATCTGGGTCTTATTATAATATTAATGTGAATGAATGCATAAATAATTGAGATTACCTTAATAGCAAGAAACCATAAATGTGAGATAATATTTGTCAAGTGGAGAAACCATTAACAGGAATAAAATACCATGTCTATTAGAAGGCTTGAAAAATAATAATATCCAAGTACAATATTGAATTTAAGACAAGAGAAGGAGAAATAAGAATGGCTTCAAGCCATAAACAAATATATTAAGATGTGCTAGATTAAGTGAGAATAGTGAGAGAGGAGACTTAAATAAATATAGATAGAAGGAAATAGGAGTTACTTAAACAACCTTCTTGTGTGTGACAAGTGTGGAGGGATTACGTGTGAATGTAACTTTAATTTTTTTTAATAAATTGACAAAAGAGGTATGACACCTCATAAAGCTAGGATAAAGTGAATTTATTATAATAAGAAATGCAGACCTAAAAGATAGATTTAGGATTAACCTAAATGACTTAGGATAAAGTGAACCGAAATAAAATTAATCTCTAATAAGTCTAGTGTATACAATATGTATAATGGCAAGCATTGCATTCCATCTACAAAACTGGTGAAAATTTGAGCAAGAAAGTCATAAGTTGTGCACATGACCCCAATATAATATATAGTGTATATAAATTTTGTGACTGAGTAATAAAAATTAGAATTTTTAGTAAAAACCTATGTGCTAACCTAGAACACGTCTCACATGATGCTCTAAAACTAAGCAAATATGAGATAAATTTGAGTGTTTTTATAAAATTGTGATTAAAAACCTATTGGTAATTGTTTTGTACTACTTGAGATTATCAAAAATTCTAAAAGTGACTATTTTTTACCTATTTGGACAACAACACATTATTTTGGACAATAATGGAGTGTTCCCTTGTCCAAATGGAGCACTCTTATCTAAAATGACACTTTGTGTGATTTATGGGTATTTTGTGTGATCCACTATGTGAGATCTACAAAATTTTGTTTGTGTACTATATTTCAAGAGCTTAATATCTAAGATAAGCCACTGTATATGCTACTCTTTTGAGGTGATTTATTAAGCTTACACAACAACTTAACTTAAAAGAAATAGTTATGTCATGAACATTATGTAAAAGATGTAAATCTAAGTAATAATGATAACATGAAATAGCATGGAATAATAATATATATAAACTAATCATAATATTAATGTGAGATGCATTTAAAAAAACATACATAGTGACATTGTCAAGACATATGTTAGTAATTTGGCACCCAAATAAGTGATTGAAATTGAGTGCTAAATGTTGAGTAAAACTACTTGGGGAGAGATGTATGATATCCATCATGGCATCAATAGGTTGAAAAGATGCATGATGTCCATAATGGCATAAAAATTTGAGAAAATTAAGCTAACAAGTGTCATGGGCATGACACACACAAATAAAAAATACACAGAAAACATGCAATAGAATGCCAAGGAGCCACATACAAGGGACATGTTCAAATGTCACTCACACACATAGAAACATAAAATGAAGGATTATATCCACACATAATGACATGATAAAATGTCCACAAGCTAAATAAATAATACACACAAGACATGAAGTAAGAAATCAAACTTAAAAAACATGCATGGATACATGTATTTGATCAACATAAGAAATTCATAAAACTAGTAGATTCAATAAATTAGGTAAACGGTAAGATATCAATGTGTTGGTAAGTGATAAATATTGATATATGTTATGACATAAATAATCGAGGCATGAATCATAAAATTTAGCCAAAGAAAGATAAAACCTATGTATAATATGCCCTAGTGAGCTTGTTGAAGTAAAATAAGTTTTAAAAGGCATGTGTCTGGTTTGTATCTAAGAACTGATAGCCTATACTCACTATACAATAGAAGAGGACTAAGACAATAATGTGATGTGCTCCTAATTGAATAGGACATTCTTGTTTGAATGTAATTTTTAAATTTGAGAAAATGAAATGCATTGCAACTGTGTCTAATAATAACATATTATATGTTTTACACTCACTCATGTACAATTGTGAAGCATATATGATATGAAAGTGGATATAAATAAGTACTAAATAACTATGTATAAATTAATTGATGTAAATGAACTAAATATAAGCATACATAGTTCCTAATTTTGAACCTTTTTGGATTTTTTTTGTATTTTTATAATTTTTTATAATATGTGAAATGTATTTGAGATTATAAAATGTTTACGTATGAACCACTTTAAATTCATAATTTTTGTTGGGTTCTTAACTATTTTTCCTTCAAGTGAAGCTAGATGATAAACTTGTGTGCTTAAGTTTTCTGTAATTACATGTGGCCCCAACCAATTTGGCGTGAACTTGCATTTGGTCTCCTCTTTTGCATTGACATTTATTAGATTCTCCTTTAGAACCAAGTCACCAACCTTAAATTACCTGCTATGAATTTATTTATTGTAAGCCTTATGAATGTGATTATAATATACCCTGATATGTTTAGTTATTTTTATGTGATTATGATCCAATTTCTCTAACTCATACAAGTGTTTTTCTCAATATTTTTCATTTGTAATGATCCCTTTTAGAGATACACATAAAGATGTAATTTCCAATTCTAATGGAAGAATTACTTTTGTCACATATACTAAACAATACTAATTAACCCAAGTGGGTATGTGGATGCTCCTACGATAGGCCCATAGTGCAT
This sequence comes from Torreya grandis, assembly GCA_037957365.1. Taxonomy (NCBI): domain Eukaryota; kingdom Viridiplantae; phylum Streptophyta; class Pinopsida; order Cupressales; family Taxaceae; genus Torreya; species Torreya grandis. The sequence continues at coordinate 2,589,183 of JARHVA010001226.1, read as the reverse complement.
AAAGTAGTTGGTTATCCCAGTCATCACCAAATTTAGTAACTATTTTGGTCAAGATATTATTTATAGTTTTATTTTTAGCTTATGCCTATCTAGTGTGTTGAATCATGTACTTAGCATAAAACATTTTGACTATTTTATTTTTGAAAGATGATCCATTATTTGTAATGATAGTTGAAGGGAGACCAAAGTGGGATATGATGTGTGTCATCAAGAATAAACATATGTCAACTCTTTTAGTTGATTGTAAGGGTATAACTTATACCTATTTAGTAAAATATTCAATAGATGTAGTAATGAATTTATGCCCACCTACTGATTCTAGATTTATTTTTCCAATTAAATCAAACCCCCAAAGTGTGAATGGCCAAGGTGAAATAATGGGTTATAATTCATGTGAAGAACATGGTTTAGATTACTGTGTCTTTAGAATTTTTTGCATAAGTTGGCATATTCATAATAGTCTTATTCCATGGTAGGTCAATAGTATCCTTACCAAATTAATTTGTATCACATTGATTTTCCACTAAAATGACCACCACATTCACTATCATGTATATGTTGTATTGCTAATTTAGCCTCTTAAATGATTAAGAAATAAAGTAATTTTACTTCTAATGATCATTCAAATAAATCCCCTCAAATAATCATATATCTGAGTGCTTCTCCCTATAATTTTTTCTTGTCATTTATGGGAAAAGTATCTATTTTAATTGATTTATTAAAAAATATTATATAAAAGTGTAAAACATTCAAAGCCTTTTGCATTATGCATAATTACCAAGACTAATAAAACTACTAGATATGCATCTAAAAATGATGGTTTTTGTAGACACTGTACAGTGAATATTACTCAATAAATATTTATGTCAATTGGTCCTAAAGATGATCCATAAATAGGTATATTTTCTACTCTAAAATTTTTAATTATTAGATATTTATAGGTAGATTTGTTTAAATGTCAAAATTTAACTCTAAAAATATAATCAATTAAAAATAATGCAATTCAAGTAATAATGAACACTACACACAAGTTGATAACAGAGTTCATCAAATGCCTATGTCTCTGGGTTCTCTAAATGATGAATCGATTCATTATAAAAATCTATTTTTAAGTACAAATTTAAAACTTATAAAACTAAAATGAATTCATCATGAACTCAAGTGTCAATCAGTCCTATAGAAACCAGACTAGTCTTGGAAGGCTTACATAATATTTCGGCATGACCTCCCTATTTCACACCTTCCTATTGACTTTTCCTCTACTACACGACCTCCAAGAACCTCTACATAGAGCTAAGTCAAAATAGGCATTAATCACCAGCTCCATAAAATGATCCTCCTCCATGGCTTCCAAGTAATTCTAACTCCTCCAATAAAGCTATTATTACAATACTTAGTTTAATAACACCCTGTGAATAATAGAGAATCAGATCTTCCATAGTCTCATACAATGCTCCTCCAAAAACCTTAGAATGTAAGAGTTAAAATTCAAGTGAGATATTTCTTCTTAAATACTTATAATTTAAGTGAGATCTTAGAGTGATCTTCAAATTCTCTTGGAATGAGGTTCATGGGGTTATATAGTTTTTCAAAACCCACCAATTATGGATTTATTCATTATCCATCCCCATGTACAAGCCTTTATTTAAGTTTCTTAGCCTTATCTCCCAAAATGGGGCATGATGAGGGTCAATGAGTCCAACCACCCTTCATATCTTTCTCTTTGGATAAACCTCCCATGCATTTCTATGGGAGATATCCCAATTTCTATGGGAAATATCTCACATTTGTGGGGAAAGAGATATTCATGAAGTTAATCCCATTTCTCAAGCCTTAGGAAGTGGGATTTATCTAAAATCTTAGAGAACATTTTAGATCTATTGTGGATAATCTAAATTTGAGGATTTCATTGGTCCACATGTCAAGAATATACTGGACCATGTGCATGTTTAGTCACCATACCTGCACATTTTTTCCCTATTGCATGAAAACTTGAACAGACCATAACTTCTGCATACAAAGTCCATTTTTCAAACCAAAAAATGTGTTGGAAATCTCTCTATGATATCTTCTCTTTGAAAATATTTTGAAGAAGAATCAAGGCCTTTTATTTTTTATCCCTTGTAGATTATCTCTGGATCACACCTCTCCACTAAAAAGGCTTTTGGTCTCCAAAAGTCATTTATCTTCTATCAATCACAATATCTTCTTATAATTCATCAAATTATTTAGGAGAAAAATCAACATAAGTAACATTTTCACCTTTATTTTTTATCATAGGTGACAATCTCTCTTAAGCTCTACACTACATTGCATCAATCTATATAAGCTAAGGTAATTCTCTCCCATTACGGAGATGCAATCCATGTTCTCCCTATTGTTTCAATATTCTCACAAGGACATAAAACTATGTTTCATATAATAAGTGATATCATATTATCTCTTTTACAAATTGCCCTTCATGGGGTCTTACAATGCAACATATATGTTACAAATAGTGCCCTTCTTGGGCTCTTTTACAAATGTGCATACAATGATTACATATGTATCTTAATGAAAATGGATATCAAACTTGATCAATAAAAGTAACAATGTTTAACAGAGTGCTACTTACCTTGGAAGCACTTCACATGTTGATTCATGCCTACTTGTATTCATTTCAAAAGAAACTCTTCAGCTATGTATAACATGTCTTTCAATTGTTGTTATACCCCAAATCTAATTTAGAGAAAATTTTCAATGTTCACTCTCAATGAAGCCTATTTACCATCTTGTCAAATGCTATAAGAAAAGGTAAGCAAAATATCCCAATCTGAATGTGAGAACATAAAATAATAAATGATACAACCTCTAAAAATAGGTTGTTCATAATATGCTTCTCATCTAGATGGCTACTCCATTTTTCACCCTAAAGGAGTTATCTACCTCCACACTTACTATGATAAATGAATTTAGTTTATGTCATGCTTATTCAACAATAGAAACCAAATAAGTGAATTTAAAATGTTTTTAAGCATGCTAAATAAAACTTAGCTATGCAAAAATTCTATCCATTTCTTACCGATCCAATCTAATGGATGTTCCCTCTTGATGTAATCTTCTTTGGATAGGTGGGCTTCTTCATGGGATGCCTATGAATTAACAACTTCATTGTTTGTTACCTTTTTAATAGGAGCATAAACCTTCTTCGTCTTACCATATTTAGAATGGTGTGATAGATGAAGTTTCCAATAAGTTTCAACTATGTTCCCACTCATATGACAATGAGTGCAATAGTTCTTTTTGTCCTTTTTTTTTGATGAGAAAACATATTTTTCATTTATCACTTCTAGATTACAAGATTGATATTTAGCACCTACCTTGTTTTTCATAAAAGGCAATAACTTCTTCATAAAATATTTCCACTTCCAACGATTAGCCATAGAGTGATTACTTAACCCACAAAAGGTACATGAGAAAGCATTCTATATTTTTGTATGTCATAGCCATATTGTTTAAACTGAAAGAGAACATCAGAATACAATTACAATTATGTTTAGTGATATGGTTTGTGTAAGTATGAGGATGTGGTATTACATTACCTCTTTTCTTTGCTTTCTTACACACTTTCTCATCACCTTGTGATTGTGTCACATTCCTCTACAAGAAAGAATTCTACAAAGCTAGTCACATGAACACTTGGCTATTAGAATCTTGTATTCCTTCAGTTGTTATGGAACTCTCTCTATTTTCTATATCCATACTAACATAACCCATACCTATAAAATGAGGCAGATACTCTACTTGCATTAGGTTAATCAAACCTTGGCCATTTTTACCAAGGCCTTTTCCATCATATCCCATTTTAAGTAGTAATCAAGATCCAATGACTTTAGTATGTTTTTAAAATGAACCAAAAGCAACATTACCTGAATCTGAATCTGAATGGAAGGAATAATAATTACATGGTGAATAAATTATAGTGTACTCATTAGTCATGGTTTATACATCTAAAGTGGAAGGTAAAACCTTCTTTATCTCACCATACTACAATCTGATCAAGAGTTCATCCTTAGATTCAAGATTAGATCTCAAACATGTAATTTTTTCTCGAGGGAATAGAGCTTGCATCTTAGGAAAGAATTCTCTTCTTGAATTTTATTGTTGATACTTTCCATCTTTTCTAGCCTCTCTCTCTTCAAGGCTTTCCCCATGGTTTTTGCAAATAACTTGGTACTTTCAACACAATTACAAACTACAAATGTAAGATCAAAACAAGCTAACAAGTCTACAAATAACCCAATGTAATAGAATACTAAAACCAATTTCAAAACTCTATTCAATAGTATATCACACAATCAAAATTAAGTCCAGCATTCTAACTGCTCTAATACCAAACTTGATCCATAAATAGGTAGATTCCATACTCTAAAAATTTTACTTATTGGATCTTTATAGGCAGATTTGTTTAAATGCCAAAATTCAATTCCAAAAATATAACCAACTAAAAATAATGCAATGCAAGTAATAATATACACTGCACACAAGTTGATAATGGAGTTTGGTAAATGCATATGTCTCCAAGTTCTCTAAATGAAAACCAATTCATTATAAAAATCCATTTTCAAGCACAAATTTAAAAATTATTAAACTATAATAAATTTATCATAAAATCAAGTGCCAATCAATCTTACAAAGACCCATACTGGTCTTATAAGGCTTACACAATGTTCTGGCATGACCTTCTTGCTTCACACCTTCATGTTGACGTGTCTACTACATAGCCTCCAAAAGCCTCTACACAGAGATAAGTCAGAATAGGCATCAATCATCAGTGCCATAAAATAATCCTCTTCCATAACTTCCAAGTAGTTCTAACTCTTCTAATAAATCTATTGTTATATTACTTGGCTTAATAACACCTTGCGAATAATAGAGAATCGAATCTTTCGTAGTCCTATACAATGTTCCTCTAGAAACCTTAGAATGGAAGAGTTGCAATAAAAGTGAAAGCTTGCTTCTTAAATACTTATAATTTAAGTGAGAGCTTGGAGTTCTCTAGGAATTATTTTGGAATGAGTTTACAAATGAGGTTCATGGGTTTATCTAGTTTTTCAAAACCTACCAATTATGGATTTCTTCATTATCCATCCCCATGTACAAGCCTTTATTTAAGCTTCTTAGCCTTATCTCCCAAAATGGAGCATGATGAGGGTCAATGGGTCAAACCACCCTTCATATCTTTCTCTTTGGATAAACCTCCCATACATTTCTATGAGAAATTTGTGGGGAAGGAGATATTTATGGATTTAATCCCATTTCTCAAGCCTTAAGAAGTGGGATTTGTCTAAAATATTGGAGAATATTTTATAGCTATTGTATACATTCCAAATGTGAGGATTTCATTGGTTCATGTGTCAATAATCTATTGGACCATGTGTAGGTCTAGTCACCTTACCTACACATTTTTTCCCTATTGTGTGAAAACTTCAATAGGCCATAACTTTTGCATACGGAATCCATTTTCAAATCAAAAAAATGCATTGGAAATCTCTCGACAATCCCTTCACTGTGAGAATGCTTTTAATAAGAATTTATAACTTTTATTTTTATCCATTATAGATGATCTTCATATCAAAATATGATACAATATCCATTACATCTGCATGAAGATTGTCTTTTGGTGAAATATTCATAATTGAGAAATAATTAAAATGTGCTTGTAAACATTGTACTATATTTCTATATGGGATTAGTTTTTCTTATTTTTTATGATAAACATGACTTGATTAAAAACTAATTTTGAATCCCCATGTATCTTATTTGATATTTAAAGTGTGAGTGGCTTATAAGCCAAAAATTAATGCCTCATATTATACAATATTATTTGTGCACAAAAAACTCCAATCTATATGTAAATGGCATAGGCTCTCCTTGTGAAGTAATAAGAATAATTCCTACACCTACATCTGATGCACTTTTTGATCCATCAAACAACATTTTCCACATATCCTCAGTAGCATTATATGTTGTGAAATTATCTCTAAGGGATTATGTGTCCTGTAGTGGGGACACAACTAACTTGTCAATAATAAATTGCCCTTTTATGAATTTTTAAGGTATAATATTTAAGTATAATTCCATAAGTAACATTACCCATTTTGTGATACATCTTGATAAGTGAGATTTTCACTTAAGAAAATTCAATGGATCAACCCTTGTAATAACTTGAGTCTCATTATTGATCATATAGTGTTAGAGTTTCTACCTGGTAAAGACAAGAGCTAGGAAATATTTTTCCATTATGGTGTAATGGTGTTCATAGTTGAAAAATGTGTAGTTAATATAATATATGACTCATTCTCTATGATCATCATCATATTATGCCATTAAAATTCCTAGTGCATGATTTGTGGCTAAAATGTATAATAAGAGTGGTTAATCTAGTATTGGAGGCATGAGAATAGGGGGATTTATCAAATATTGTTTGAGTGCCTTTAAATTGTCTTGGCATTTTATGTCCCATTCAAACTTTTTATCTTTTTTGAGTAACCTGGTGAAGTGTTATGTCTTATCTGCTAGCTGAACTAAAAATTGAAGTGTTGCCTAAATTTTGACTTATAAAGAATGGAGTTGTTTCAATCCTTGAGGTGGAGGCATATCAATGATAACTTTTAATTTTTTATCAAATTCAATACCTATTATGATATAATAAATCCTATCATCTTCCTTGGGATTTATGCATACATTATATTGTTGTAGTTGTTCAACTATTTGTTGTAAATCAATTGCATGATATTGTATCCATTTAAATTTTGATAATAGATCATCCACATTATCCTCTATTATCTTGTGAATGAGATCTTGAAAAATATGTGTCATGTGTTAGTATGTATCCCCTACATTCTTTAATCTAAAAGACATCACTATCTAACAAAATCTGACCCATGGTGTGATGAATGATGTATTTTATTTATCTTCCTTGGCAATTCTAATTTGGTTATGACCAATGAATCCATCCATGAATGATAAAATCTCATACCTAGCTAAAGAATATAAAATCATGTCTATGTGGGGTAGTGGGAAATCATTTTTAGGGAAAGCCTTATTTAAATCTCAGGAATCCAAACAACACCAAATTTTACCATTAGGATTTACTACTAGAATAATATTATATGCCCATTCTGATTAGGCCATGGGTTGAATGAAACCTACATCAAGTAATATTTGAATCTCTTATTTAACTAGTAACACAATTTTTGGATGTATTTTACATATTTTTTGCTTAACTAATTTTGCATCTAGGTAGAGTGTGATCCGATTTACTACAATCAAAGGATAAATGCCAAGAATATCAGAGTGTGTACAAGCAAATATCTTAGGAAAATCATGTAATGTTTTTTTGATTGATTTATCCTCATAATTTTTTAGTGACATGATTAGATGTACTACTCTTGAATTTGTGTCTATTCTATAATTAAATTTTATTATCTCTTCATTTATGAGTGTGGCTATATCTTTGATATAAGGAGAGTGGGGTTCATGTCAAAGCCACTGAGTGGAGCATCATCATGTGAAATGTCAATTTATCCAAATTATGCATTAGAATATGTGGAATGAGGAAACCTATTCTTATGATATAGGGAGGGAGATCCTCATATGTTCCTAAATATTATAGTATAGATTCATCATTAGATAATTCATCTAATGTCATGATGTCCAATGAATGATAGTGTTAATAAGTTTTGGGTAGATAATTGATAATGTAGTTACATGATTGATGAAGTTGTTGGCTTAATTAATAGTTTTTATAAAATATATAATTGATGTATCTATGGAATTGAGTTAGAATGACTTGAATGGTTTGTATAACCAAGGCCCTACATACCTTGATAAGTAGAGGCCTCAATAGGATGAAGAGTGCCTTGTTCATACTTTCCTAGTCCCTATCCTTTGTATCCCATTTTAAAAAAATATTTGAGTCGAAAATTATATTGTTTATGACTTGTATTATTAGATGAAAGTGTTATCTATGTAAATGTAGGATTGTTAATAAAACTATGTATAAAAGGTTGCACCATTGACCAGTAGAAAAATCCACATGAAGAACATACTTGTGTGTAGATTCAATTACTTGACAATAATTAAATGGTTCATGATCTATAGGAAATGTATATATACCCTTGTTAACTAAATTTCAAGTATGTATGAAAAGTGGAAGGGATGGCCTACATAGTATGAACCCAAGGCCTCCCAAGGAAAATATTGTAATTGAAATCATTGGGCATGACTTGACATGTTATAACAATAGTTATAGGTTCCAGTGTGAGATTTAATAATATTTATCCCAATACCTAATAGGGGATGTAATCAAAACATCAAATGTTCATATATGGATAATCTAAATTCCTTGTTGTATGTTGAGGAGTTATAAAAAAATAAATATTAAAAATATTCAATCCTAAACCATTATCCACTAAGACCTGCTTAACATCTACATAATAAATTTAGAGTTGAATTTAAAAATGTAAAAGTTGATTGCTAATTTGTTGTGGTGGTAAATATTATTTTTCAAAAGATGTATACTCTTGTATCCATCATAATGTGTTAATGATAGATTTAATGTAGTTTGGTTCAGCATTTCTAGGAACAGTAGTGTCACACAATGTTGCATATAACATATCCTTGTACATAGTTTATTATTGAAGTAACTCTAGAATAGAAACCTTGGATGTTATATCTTTGGGTTTGATTATTTTTTTGCACATGCTAACCTATTTTAGTGATAACAACATGAACCACATGATCTAATATAAGCCTAGGGTGAATAGTATAGGCGGGATGGTAGTTGATAATTTAGAGGTGTAAAAGTGGGAGGAATGAAAGGAACCAATTTCTCCCTCTAGTGTCTAGTGGTAATATGTAGCAAGTTAAAATTAAAAATGTAAAAATAAGCATCATGGGGTGGGTTACTATTAGGTAACAAGTCAAAATTAACCATGTAGAATAAACTAATTTAGAACTTACTAAATTTTTAAATATAATAAATATGGAAAGTACAAAGAAAAACATAAAATTAGATAGAAAAATAAGATGCATATTGTTGTTAGAACTGAAAGTGATAGGGAGACTATGTTGACTGAGTGCAGACCTGAAATAGGAGTTAGCATGGACTCTAGACATGAGCATTGTAACTAGATAGTAGAGTAGTGCATATTATCCATGGGGAGCACCAATGTCTAGCAGCTAATAGAGATTTAAATTTTTTTGGGTAGGATCTCCTTTATATATGTGCTCTTTAGACTATACAGGAGCTTCCAATCCTATGCAAAAACCATTGTTTATCTCCTCTTTCATTGTATAACCCTAGATTAATGATATAATAAGGTGAATGTAATCACAAAGGAAAAATGGCACTTGAAGTTGTGCTTGACCTCAACACCCCTTGTGTTGAGTGTTGCCTACATACTAATACTCCCAAATAGGGATAAAAATATATGTAGTTATGCCATGCTACGATGGTATGTGTGAAAAATGCTAGATGTTGGATAAATCTAGGTGTAATTTAGTGTTTCAACTATGACTTATGACCTTGGAAGTGTATTTTAACTTTAGCTCAGGGTCACTAGGTTTATATGTAATAAGAAATGGGAAAATAGGGATTTTGATCTCAATGTGCAATTAGAATTTTGGTGCTTTTCAATGTAGAAGCCTCTTGTGTACAAAATGGTTTGAAATGTGGCTTTATAGTGGTATTTTTAAAGTTAATTCGAATGGAGATTTCTAAACTTATGGGTCAACCCTTTCATGAATTTGAATTTAGGAAATTATCCATTATTTGGTGTGAGGACAAGAGCAATGTATCTAAACAAGAGAGTAGTGTGTTGCTATCTATTTAGGGATTTTTTATTTAGGAACACAAACAATTGATTTGGGTATCAAAAATAGTTTGTGTGTGAGCCTAAACTATTTTGAATGAGGAACAGAGAAATTCATGGGTCATTAGTTTGCTTATTATAGATGCTAAATCTATATTTTACATGATAAATTAGTACTTGGCAAATATCACTCATGGCTAAACCCTTTAGTTCATGACTTTTTTGTTACTACAAGGATTGCATTCACCATATCACTATGCATAAATGCTTATCTTATAGTCTAACCCTAATATTTTGAGTACCCAAATTACTTTTCTACCATAGTTTTCTTAAAACCTGATTATTATCCTACTCTAATAGTTACATATAATCTACAACTTCTTATTCCCTAAGAACTATCATCTAGATTAGGACACTACATCAATGTTGTGTCTTAGGTCTGATGTTAGTGTTTTTACTTAAAAATGATCAATTTTGAAAATATTTTGACATGTATGTGTTGACCTATAATATTATTTTAATCCTCTCATGAGATCATTTCAAAAGTTGTGGTATAAATACAATCCAAAGAACATTCGTTATCATTAAGTATAAATCAAGCACACATATATATTATACCATGAAAAAACATCTCTCAAGCTTTCAAAACTTCCTCATTATTCCCTATTTAAAAATTAGTCATATGAATAGTATTATTATAGGTCTAAATCATTTAAAGAGCATTCCAAGAGTAGTATTTTTCAAGTTATAAGTGATATCACTACATGCACTCGCATATAACATATTTCATAATTATTCACAAACAAGCCCACATAAGGGGGTAACTACATCATTGTGAGTCCCTCTTCAGATTATTGGATTTGTAGTTATCACTCACTCATAGAGGGGTCATTGAGGTTAGTTCGACTTCACTTGAGCCCAAAAACCCCTATTTTTTAAGGTGAAATTCTTTAATTGGAGGACCTAAGGTTTTGAGCTACATAAAAATATCCAAAACCTATGTGCATGATTAGAATAGATAATTTTCAAGTCAAAATTTAACCCTAATAGGCATAAGTGGAATTTCTATGAAATTATATGTATTTCATACATGACAAAAGTGTTAGTTTTTTTATAGAAACATTGATGCTAGTAACCCTATTTTGATGGTAGTGTCTAGGTTGATAGAGAGCTAATTTATAAAATCTAATGAATCATAGCTAAGTATCATCTTGAATATTTATGTACCTAAATTTCTCATATTTTCTTGAGCATCATTAAATAATCTAAGTGTTATTCATTCTTTGTGTTTTTGTAATCAAATTACTATTTGGCATTATACTTTTTATATTTATATAATTTACCAGTGTATTAGAATATTATGAATCTAAATTATTTAATTAGTTTGATTTATAATATTCTTCTCCTTAGTTGATTAGGATACTCCCCTCCAACTTTATCCAAAAAGGGTTAAACATTTGGTGAACCTAATCTTCGAGTCTTTTTATGCAAAACCCTAGTTTGCCCTAGGACTTTTTGATTTTTTATTTCAAACTTAGTAAAAATATCAAAATTAGATTTTTACCAATTAAAATTTAATTAAGCATGTTTAATATGGATACATATAGTATTTATTTCCTTGTACAATACATTATGATAGTAATTTCTTACTATTTTCTATACATTTCTAAATCAATCAATGATATAATCAAATGAAGTCAACAAATTTGTTAAAACAAAGAGAGTGATTTAACATGATAAAAATATAATCTCCCTTTACAAATGTTATTGCAATACTATTTAATCATTATCCAGCTTCACTAAGCACCAACCTTCAATTACACTAGAAAAATGGATGTTTTATTAGTTCTTGCAATTAAACATAGTGCAATAAATACATAATGGTATAGTGATATTGAAAATTTCCTATATCAGATCATTTACACATAATGATAAGCCTAAAATATAGAGAGAGGTGCTCAATTATGTTATTATTGGGAATGTTTTATTCAAAATAGGTTTTGACGGTGAGTTACTCCAATGTCTTAACACTTCTCGAGATGCACGATGGTGAGTGTGGGAGACACTTCAATAGAAAATCAATGCCTAAAACTTATTACGAAAAGGTTATTATTAGACCACAATGGAACAAAAATGTATCGATCATGCTAAATTATGTGTCTAATGTAAAAAATATAAAAATTTAAATCATGCTCCATCTCACGAGTTACAGCTAATTATTTCACCATGGCCACTCTCCCTTTTGGGATTTATTTAATTGAAAAAATTAATTTGGTATCAACAAGAGCCCATAGATTCATAATCACAACTATATAATATTTCACCAAATGGTATAATAAATTCGCACTTGAGTTTACTATTAGAGATGACATATGCAGATTCCTAACAACCAATATTATTTTCCAGTTTGGTTTACCTTCATCTATTATTAAAGACAATGGATCATCATTTAAAAATAATATGATGAAACACTTATGTAGTAAATACAAAATTAAGCATGCCTCTACACCCTACTACCTAAAATTTAATGGTCAATTAGAAGCAATAAATAGGATTATTACCAAGATACTTGGAAAAATAGTTGAAAGATACATTACAGATTGGCATCAATTGATGGTTTTTACCTTATAGGCATACCACACTAGCATTAGTACACCTACTAGGCCACACCTTATTATTTGGCCTATGGTAAAGAGGTGGTTCTACTAATTGAGATTGAAATCTCATCTTTGTGGGTTTCTCTCAAGGATATTATTCAAGATAATGAGTATCATGAGAAGCGATTACATGAGTTAGAATAGTTCGATGCAAAAAGCACATAGGCTATTGAAAATATAATGATTTATCAAGATTGGGTTAAGAGAGAAAATAATAATAAAGTTAGGCCACATGATTTTGTTGTCGGTGATCTAGTATTAAAATTAAAAAATGCCAATGCTAAAAATAAAAAATGGAAATTCAAACCAAATTTGTTAGGCGCATTTGTAGTTACAATGCTTTTGGGAAATGTGTCTACCACCTGGCTACACTTGAATGAAATCCTCTCAAGAATATAATAAACTTTATGAAATTGTGTAAATATTACACTTAAAATTCAAAAAAAATAAAAATCAATAAAAAAATAAAAACATTCAATTAAATCAAAAATATTAAAATATTTACTTATTTACTAGTTGTTACATTTGTTGTTTACTTTATGTTAGTAGAAATCATATCATTTTCTATTTTATACACACATATGTTTGATGGGTACTTGAGTGTGATGCAAGCATATAGTAGATCTATTATATATTAGAATATAGATGCTGGACCTTTCTTCTACCCATTTGACACACTACATTGGAGGCATCTACTTCATTGATTACAATTAATACATGTGACATTATTTATTATCACTTTATATTATCATATTTAGCTTATATACTAACACTTACACATGTCTATACTCATGCTCACATCTTACATAGTGTGTTATATATGTTATTTTATAGGACATTTTGATAACACATGTATGTAGGGACTAGTATGATATGTTTATGCTAGTTTCTTATATTTCACTTATTCATCTTATTACATGGCTCATTAGAGTGTAAATTTTATGTTATATCTTTTTCAGATTATGTAACATTTGAACATGTTCCTTGTGTGTTGGCCCTAATTCCACTGAGTGTTATTTCTTTGGTGTGTATACATTTTATTGTCCCCCAAAAATATCACTCATTTTTGAGACAACATTTGAACTATTTTGGTCCAACAGACCAAAATCCTCTCTCCCCTCCTCAAAAAATTTTCTAAGCATTTGAATTCTTCATTATTCAAGCTTTATCAGATATCTACAGATTCTATAGGCTTGAATCTATGAACTTCACCAGTTCTACAAGCTCATTTCTATAGACTTCACAGGTTAGTTTCTACAAAACTCTATAGGATAGAAACAGGTTCAACACTTAGCCATTTTTTCTATCGTGAAGAAATTGCAGAAGCTGCCAAGTGTCATCTATCAAGATGCATTATGATTTGCTTCTCAAAGCAGCAGAACTTGCCATGTGTCCCTTATAAGATAAACAGAGTGCGCCAAGTGTCAATATCTGCATGAATCCAAGTGAGTCCCAAGTGTATCTACAGTGTTTCTAAAGCTTAGCAGAAGGCACCATGTGTCATCTTCTATGGGACTCTCAAAAGGCATCCAAATCCTTTATAAGTTAATTGGATGCTACCATGTGTCCTTGCCTATTTCATAGCAGATGCTACCATGTGTCACTTGTTGAGATCTCTCGATTATCAAAAACAAAACTCTACCTAAATTGAAAGGCATTACTAAGACTTTGAGCTCAGATTGTTGATCATATTTCGTTATTTGAATAAGAAAACAAGTGACTTTTCAGACTTTGTGCTGGGATAAGCTTGGTTTTTGGGGAAATTGTTCTTATGTATGTTTCCTTAATACATTTTCTATCCATTTAATTAAATAAGCAGAATTAGTGAAAGTAATTAGGAAGGTGTCCTGAAGCCAATTATGGAGAGACTTTGTGCTACCACAATTGTCTTTAGTTTGTCTATTTTCTACTTCTATGTAAAGGATCTTGGAATGATTTTTTTCCCTCATTATCCTTCGTATTTCACTCATTGGCAGTTGAGGTGAAGACTTTGCACTACATTTCATCCTGCTATGTTACTGCACCCTATTACAATTACTTATTATCACCTGAAAGATTCCTTTTGTCTGCTAAACAAACTTCTGAAAGAAGAGGAGTGTCTTTTGTCATTTCATCAGGATTTATCCTTTGATTTGTGAACATCGTCTCTAAAAAAAGAGAGATGGATGGTTTATCCTACCCTTGAGTGTTATTTTTTGTTTATATATATATATATATAGCTCCTACATATCTATAGGGAATCTCCCCTTGATGAGAGGAGAGATTTGTCCCCTTTTGATGTAGTAAACCTACACATCTGGCTGACCAATCTCCTTACTTTGGTTGATCAGACTTATTTTGTTCATTAGTATGTTGATTGACAAAATATTCACCCAACAATTTTTGGTGACTCCGCTAGGGACATTGTAATTTTATACAATTTGAAGCCTCAAGCTTTAGATTGAAACATCACCTATGTCTTACCCATTATCTTTATACCCTTATCCATTATAGATTCTGGTGACTCCATTTTGCTTCTTACCCATTATCATTATAGCCTTACCATCTTTATCCATTCCCATTATATAATTTGGTCTGTAAACCAGATCCACTGAGATAGAATGCATAGTTTAAAGCCTCAAGCTTCAAGCTGAAGTAGAGCTAGTTCTTTCTCATTTTTGTCCTACAATCTAGTAGATCCATGGTATACTCAAAGCCAAAGGGCTAAAGGTATTGTTGACCCTATATTTGAGTTGGTACAGCAAAGTAATTTTGATTTGTTTCCTTCACCATCTCACCTTCAATGAACCAGGAGCTTTCCTCCTACTAAAGTTAGGTCTCTATTACCAGGCGAAGCATCCACTTCTGCTATTGATAAATCTTTGCCAATAATTACCCCTCTGAGATTTGTTATTCCACCTTTCCATAGTCATACAATGGCAATTCAAGGTCCTTGGGGTAACTCTTTTGGCCCACTCAACTTAACTCCACCTCTACATGAGTTACCACGCAGTTCAAGGAAAAATTTCCCCAAGTTCTATGGTGATGGGAAAGTTCGTCCTCATGAACATATTGCAGCCTTCAACATATCCTATGGCATAATAGACATGGAATTTGAGGATGTGGTAGTCAGGCTATTTGTAGAGACATTACAAGGTGCTACTACAAATTGGTTCTACCACCTATAGACTTAGTCATTAACTGACTAAAACACCCTCAAAGCCAAGTTTGAAGCCAGATTGAAACTTGCAGAAGATGTGCATGCCCTTCTGGCTTAGCTCACACAAATGAAGAAGGAACCTCATGAACCAATGAGGGATTTCATAGCCAAATTTGACAAGCTGAGGAATAGGATCCCTGTAATTGCTTGACCTACAACTAAGAATCTCAATGTTTCTTCATTAATTCTTCGCTACCTAAAGTGAGTTTCTTGTTAAGACATGCTAGTCAAATAGACCTTACTACAGCTCAAGATTTGGCCACTGAGGTAGAAGATGATCTCATCTTAGCAAGGAAGATAAGGAGAGATCATAATAGAAATAGACCATCATCATCTTCTGAATATCCATCTATAGGCACCACTGATCCAATGGTGCAGAAGTTGGCAAATGAGTTACTTGCTCTCAAAAAGCAAATGGCACAAGGAATGTCTTCTTCTCGTTCATACAGAGATATGCCAAGGAGGACATTTCCAAATTAGTTGTACTAGGGCAATGCTGCAAGGAATCAAGGGTAGCTAAATCATCTTCCCCACAGGGGAAACTTGCCATTGAAGCACCCCCAGCCAATTCAGCAGTGGGATATCTTGAAGCAAAATTAGATTTCTCTTTCTAGCTTGAATTGAATTAAGAAAATGACACTGATCTCCTTGTAGAAGGCCAAGAAGAATTAGCTGGTGACTCCAACATTGGTTTCCTGAACTACCAAGATGAACCCAGAAGTAAAGGAGAAGTGTTTGATAAATCATACACAGTGTTTACCAGGTCACAAAAATAGTCAGCTCAACAAGCTGATAAGGGAAAAATGGAAGAGCATTCTCAGCCTATAATTTTAATTTCTAAGCGGGGAACCACTTTGCCTTTCCAGCCAAAGGACCCGATGATCACCAAAAAGGTAAGTACATCAAGTTCGCCTTCACCTTTAACTTCAATTTTGCAAATCAGTCCTTCTCCTATAAACCAGAAGGTTGAATTACCTTCCTCTATTCTTAGTCCAATTTAGTCATTTGACATAATTGATCATGTCAAGAAAACTAAAATTCAAATGACTGAGTTTGAATATTTACAATCTAATCTTGAGCAGCTGGATAGGTTAGTTGAGTGTGTGAAGAATAAGGTCATCCCTACAAGACAAGATGTTAAGAAAGTAACTCATGATCCCCTAAGGAACATGTCCATCCCAAAAAATCTTGTCATTACTCCTCCTATTGTCCCTAGGAAAATAGAGCCTTTCTATGTTTCCCTGTTGTTTAATGGTCACAAGCTAAGCAACTACATCATAAACTCAGGTGCATCTGACAACGTCATGCCTACCAAAGTGGCAAAATCTCTTGGACTCATGCTGACCAAGACCTTTGGTAGATGCTTCTCCATGTAGAAAAAACAAGTACCACTGCTAGAACAAATCAAAGACACCCAGTTTGCATTTGCAGCCTTTCCAAAAGAGAGAATTGATCCAGGCATCAATTCAGGCGACAATTCGGGTGACAGTTCCACCCCAATTGATGACAAAACTTCTGGGAGCCATAACTTTTGCACCGTAGCTCCAATTGACTCGCCGTTTGAATCGTTGGAAAGCTAGGAATGAGGGGAACATCGTGAAATGGCATTGAGCTCTGATAAATTAAGTTTGACCCCCAGAAAACCCAACGGAAGTGCCTCAAATTTCAATTTTAATAGTGCTGTCTAAAAATAGTAAGTTTCTAAAAATAGTAATTCCTCAAATTATGTATTGTTTTAAATATTGGAAGTCATACCACTTCATCTCCCTCGAGATTGGTGACCTTCCACATCCTTCCCATGCTTTAAAATTGTGTATAAAAGAAAAGGTAACCTGAAATGTGAAGACAGACATCTCTTCCCAGAGATAAGCATATTTCTGTATTACGATTTTGAGTAATACTACATCTCTTCTCAGAGAATTCATTGTTATTATGTTATTTCTATGTTATTGTGATATTTATCAACCTGAACTTCTGAGTTTTGGATCAAGAATCAAGATGACTATCCTGGTGGCTGGTGTTTCAGCCTCATACGGCATTCTTCTGGGGCAAAATTTCTACAAAGATGTTGGTGGAGAATTGAGAATGGACTTGTCTAAAGCAAGGATCCCTATCAAAGGCATTATGCAGAGGTTGCTCCCTGAAAAGCAAGTAAAATATGTGGTCACTCAAACATCAGCACTTGAACCTCAAATTCTATTTGAGTCTTCAGGCATGGGTAATTACTTTTTATCCACAGAAGAAGTTCATGAGGTGCTTGATGAAGTCCCTAAATGTGATCTAGATTTTGACTCAAACCATACATCAGAATAATTGGTAGGTTACAGTACAGATGGAGAAGGATTTTCCCTCTCTAATGAAGGAAAATCTTAAAAAAATTAGTGTCTAATGAGGTATGGATTCTAGAATTCGATGGCAGCTTCTCCTCTACCAGTTCAAGAGCTAGGATTGTGTTGATATATCCTCAAGGAGATATTTTCCCCTACTCATATAAGTTACAGTTTAGAAACACCAATAACATAGTTGAGTATGAATCTCTATTACTTTGATTGAAGGTAGCTCAAGATAGGGGCATCAAACTCCTTCATGCCAAAGGGGATGTTGAACTGGTGGTTTGTCAAGTAAGGAACTTGTATCAAACCAGAAATGAGAGATTGTGCCACTACTTCAATCTAGTCTAGGATAAAATTGAAAGCTTTAATGATTTCAACATCTCTGCCATATCTAGGGAAGTCAATGACTGAGCTGATGCACTTGTTGTTTCAATAACTCTCCTAGTTCCTCACTCAAACTTCAAAGAAGATAGGTACAACATTGAACTATTTTTTTGACCCAGTGTGCCTAAAAATGCTGATCATTTGCAAGTATTCAATGATGATCACCAAATCATTGCCTTCTTGGAACAAAAAGATAGCTTTAAATAACTGCATTTTGAAGGCAGTGAACCTCAAAAGTGTGAACCAGCTCCTAAATCAAATACGGACACAGGTGAGGAGTTCCTACAACTAAAAGAGAATAAGATTCTCAAAGGCCTAGTTTCTCTTAAGAAGCTATTTGACAAACATGATAGATTTATCAAACAGCAACAAACAGATTCAATCTCTTCTCAGGAATTTGATCAAGTAAATCTGGGTACCAAGGAAGGTCCCAAGATGGTTAACATTGGTAAATGTTACTCTCCCAAGGAAAGGTTCAAGTTCACTAATTTGCTCAGCCAATACATGGACATCTTAGCATATTCCTATGATGACCAAAAGTCTCTTAGGCCTGATGAAATCCACCATGACATTCTTCTCAAGGCTGATTCAGTGCCTTACAAGCAAAAATCTAGACAGTACAATCTAAAGATATCAGGTACTATTCTATTTGAGATATAAAAAATGTTAAATGCTAGAATCATCTTCCCAATCCATCATTCCACATGGATTGCAAACATAGTGCCTATAAGGAAGAAGAATGGCAAAATTTACCTCTGTGTAGATTTTAAAAATTTAAATCAGTCATCCTTGAAGGATAACTATCCTTTGCCAATCATGGATCAAGTGCTTTAAACAGTGACTAGTTTAGAGATGTTATCAATGCTAGATGGCTTCTTAGGATATAATCAAGTTGAAGCTGGTGAAGTAGACCAACACAAGACTGCCTTCACCACACCTTGGGGCACGTTTGCATATAGAAGGATGCCTTTTGGCTTGATAAATGCTGGCACCACCTTTCAGAGAGCAATGGACCTTAATTTCAAGGATGAGATGGGTAAATTCATTATGGTATACCTTGATGACTTGACCATCTTTTCCAAGCATCACTCTGATCATATACACCACCTGCAACAAGTGTTGGAGCACTGCCGCCAAAATGGCATTTCCTTGAACCCCAAGAAGGTTATTTTTGGAGTAACAGAGGAGAAACTTCTCAGACATATTATGTCCAAAGGAGGCATAAATATTGACTCAAATAGATTCAAGTCTATCCAAGAGCTTACCTTGCCCACAAGTAAGACTATTGTTCATTCTTTCTTTGGAAAGGTGAATTTCTTACGGAGGATCATCCCCGAGTTTGATGAAAAGACTCAACACATTATAAACATGATGAAGGTAAAGGCCACTTTCAGCTAGACTGAAGAAGGCAAGTCAACATTTGAGGATATCAAGACTGCCATTGCCCATGCCCCAACTTATGTTTGTCCAGATTACAACAAAGAGTTCACCATATACAATTATGCTTCTGAACACATGCTTTCAGCAATTCTGGTTCAACAGAATAAAGAAGGTATGTAATCTCCCATTTCTTTCATGAGCTGCCCTCTCAAAGCTCATGAGCTAAAGTACTTGAATATGGAGAAGCATGTTTATGCAGTGGTGAAGGCAGTCAAGCATTTTCACTTCTACATCCTAAATTCACACACTACTACCTTAGTTCCTGACACCATAGTCAAATCCATATTAACTCAGTAGGAGTTTGAGACGAAAAGAGGCAATTAGATTGCAAAGATCTAGGAGTTTGATCTAAACATCAAGCCAAAAAATCTGGTATGGGGAGAAGGTTTATGCCAATTAATTGTTGATAACAAACCAAAATAAATAGAGCATGAAGAAGCAGAGGTGGAAGACACACTAACAATCCTCTTTGTCTCCACTACGAATGAGTGGTATTCAGATATTGCTCATTTCCTTACTTATGGTGAGTGTCATGCTCACTTATCTTATAAAGAAAGGAGGACTATCAAGTTGAAAGCTACCAATTTTTTCCTTTGGGACAATGGCTTGTACAAGAGGAGCCTTGATGGAGTATTCCTTCGCTATGTAGACAAGGAGTAGCAAAGCCAACTTTTGAAATCCTTCCACAATCTAGCCTGTAGAGGACATTTTTTTGCTCCTGTGACTGCCCATAAAATTTTGTGAGCCAGCTATTACTAGCCAACTCTTTTTCAAGATGCATATAAGTGGGTAAGGAAATGTGAACTCTACCAGTAATTTGTTGGAAGACCCAAGTTAGCTGCCCTACCTCTCAAGCCAGTGGTCATAGAGGAACCATTCTAGAAATGGGGAAATGATTTTATTGGAGCTGTAAACCCATCTTCAAGTGTTGGACATGATTATGTCCTTATAGCAACTAACTACTTCACCAAGTGGGTGGAAGAAATTCCAACCAAGCATGCTACTTTAGAAGTAGTGTGAAATTTTCTTAAGGAGAATATCATTTCTAGATTTAGAGTCCCAACCAAGATTGTTACTGATAATGTAGCTTGTTTCACTTCCCAAGACATTACACAATTATGTTTCTAATATGGGATTACACTCTCCCACTCTTTTGGTTACTTTCCATAAGGGAATGGACAAGGTGAATCAAGAAATAAGAACCTGGTGACTATTACAAGAAGCTGGCAAATGACAACCAAAGGACATGGCATCAAGCATTGATTGATGCTCTATGGGCAGGCATAATTACACCAAAGAGAGCAATTGGTATGTCTCCTTTCCAACTTCTTTATGGTGTCAATGCTTAGATACCAATCACCTTGAAATTGCCAGCATTAAAATTGGCTAAGGCAATTGAAGATCAGACATATGAAAGACCCCTTGATAAAAGGATCATGTGCCTGACTGAACTAGATGAGTAGAAAACTATAGTGGTGGATTGAATTTCTACCCATCAAAGTTTGGTGAAGAAAATATTTGACCAAAAGGCAAAAAACCATGATTTCTAAGTTGGAGATCAAATCCTGTTGTGGAACAAAAGGAGAGAACCAAAGGGAATGCATGGAAAGTTTGACTCCCTTTGGAGGCACATTTATTATCCATCATCACAATGGTGAAAACAAATTCCTATTGAAGTATCAAGATGGCACACTCTTTTCTCTACCTCACAGTGGACAACATCTGAAACACTTCAATTTTTGAAGTACCAGCTCATTTCATCTATACATATGTATATTTGTATAGTTTTTAGTTCCATTTTATTTTGTTTGTTTTTATTTTTTCCACCTTTCTTTTTGGGTAGCACGACTCTATAGCCCAATGGCATACTTCAAGGCATTGAAGATTCTAGTTTCTACCCCCCTTAGCTATTCCAACAGAAGGAAGTTCCCCAACTGGAGCCAGCTATTGTCCCCCAAAAATATCACTCATTTTTTAGACAACATTTGAACTATTTTGGTCCAACAAACCAAAATCCTCTCTCCCCTCCTCAAAAATTATTTTGAGCATTTGAATTCTTCATTATTCAATCTTTTTTAGATATCTACAGAATCTACAGGCTTGAATCTATGGACTCCTTCAGTTTTACAAGCTCATTTCTATAGACTTCGTAGGTTAGTTTCTACGAAACTCTACAGGATAGAAACAAGTTCAACACTTAGCCATTTTTTCTATCATTAAGAAATTGTGAAAGCTACCAAGTGTCATCTATCAAGACACATTATGATTTGATTCTCAAAGTAGTAGAACTTGCCACATGTCCCTTGTAATATAAATGAAGCTCACAAAGTGTCAATATCCACATGAATCTAAGTGAGTCCCAAGTGTATCTACAGTGTTTCTAAAGCTTAGTGAAAGCCTCCACATGTCATCTTCTGTATGACTCTCAAAAGGCATCCAAATCCTCTATAAGTTAAGTGGATGTTGCCACGTGTCCTTGCCTATTTCACAGTGGATGTTACCATGTGTCACCTATTGAGATCTCTTAGTTATCAAAAATAAAAATATGCCTAAATTAAAAGGCATTACTGAGACTTTGAGCTCAGATTATTGATCATATTTCATTATTTGAATAAGAAAATAGGTGACTTTTCAGACTTTGTGCTGGGATAATCTTGGTTGTTGGGGAAATTGTTCTTATGTTTGTTTCCTTAATACATTTTCTATCCATTTAATTAAATAAGAAGAATTAGTGAAAGTAATCAGGAAGGTGTCCTGAAGCCGATTGTGGAGAGACTTTGTGTTGCCACAATTGTCTTTAGTTTGTCTATTTTCTATTTCTGTGTAAAAGATCTTGGGATGAATTTGTGCCCTCATTATCCTTCATATTTCACTCATTGGTAGCTGAGGTGGAGACTTTGTGCTACATTTCATCTTGTTGTGTTACTGCGCCCTATTACAGTTACTTATCATCACCCGAAAGATTTCTTTTGTCTGTTGAACAACACTTCTGAAAGAAGAGGAGTGTCTTCTATCATTTCATTAGGATTTATCCTTTGATTTATGAACATCATTTTTGAAAAAAGAGATATGGATGTTTATCCTACCCTTGAGTGTTATTTTCTATTTATATATATAGTATATAGCTCCTGCATATCTACAGGGAACCTTCCCTTGATGAGAGGAGAGATTTGTCCCCTTTTGATGTAGTAAATCTGCACATCTGGCTGACAAATCTCCTTACTTTGGTTGATCAGACCTATTTTGTTCATCAGCACGCTGATTGACAAAATATTCACCCAACACATTTGAACATGTCTTTCCATTTGAGTGTGCAACATTTAAACATGCCCCTTGTTCTTGGTCTCCTTAGACCCCTATTTATGTGACATTGAGTGATATTATGTGTGTGCTTAATTATTTTCTAAGATTGTGCTTGTTACTTCTAGATGTTAACATGATTCATATCATGCATCTTACGGCTTGTTATGTCTAGATAATGTGAGCTTTATTGATACATAGACTTTAAAATGATACCACTATATGCTTCATTACTACATGATTGATACAAATATAACATGGTTATCTTATCCTTTTAAGATAAGATGACTATCACATTGCATTCCTCTCACCTCAAAATGGGGGGCATGTCATAGAGACATGAGTCCACATACACACACAATTGGAAAAATAGATAGAGTTGGTATAGTTTACATGATTCAGATTTACACTTGGGTTAGAATCTTATGTATTTGGCATTGATTCTACAGATTTGAGACATATTTTTATATTTTTGATAGACAATATACATAATTTATAGATAAAATATTACATTTTGATAGATACTTCAACTTGAGACACATTAGAGGTGCATATATCATGAAAATGCACCAAAATCATAGATACATATTCAACTTATATACAAATTTATGCTATAACCTTAATAATATACACCAATTGAGATTTTATAGGTCTAAAATAGTTGTCTCCCTTGATTAGTGTGATCGATATTCAATTTAATCGATGATCTTGGCACTAATTCCATTTTACAATTTGAGGTGGTTATACCATTTGACCTAGGAGAGATTGGCTAGATTATCTATACAGTTGAGTTATGCAAATGAGATTCACTTACCTCAATGCCCTTGGCACAACTCACCTTTACACTATATTGGGGGAATTATCTCCCTTCAATTATCCTCTTCACATCTCCAAGGTTCAATTGTGAATCTATTTCTTTGATGTTTCAATAAAGAAGCATCATTACCAAAGAAAACTACCAATGGGAAACATGGTTGTATCGACACACATGTGTATTACTTCCTTGCTCTCTTTTATTTCAAGCATTTTAATTATTAAATTTTTATATTATATGCACTAATTACATTGTATCATTCTCTTTATTGAAGTTAATACACAAACAAAAAATTAAAACATGGCTCAAGTTAAATCAAGATGTGTTTTTGCACACCACGGTATGATTTTTATTTCCTTTAACCTAATAATTACATATTTACACATTAATAGATTAAATTAGAGATAGAATGTAGATGTTAAATATAGGTTTTACATGATAAAATATTCTTGTACACTTGTAAAATATCACTCATGGCTTAAACCTTTAGCTCATGACCTTTCCACTATTGCAAGGCTCATGTTCATCATCTCACTGTGGCTAAATGCTTATCCTATAGTCTAACGTTGATATTATGAGTACCTAGATCACTTATAGTTGATAGTCTACTTAAAACCTAATTAATATACTACTTTGGTAGTTATATATTTTTAATAATTTCCTATTCTCTTGGATACTATAGTCTAGATTAGGATACTAGCATTGATGCCAGTGTCCCAGGTTTAATGTTAGTGTCTATACCTTACAAATGATCAAGTGAAAAAAAAATTAACATGTGTAGTTTGGAATTTAGTATTATTTTAACCATCCTATTATATCATTTCAAAATGTGTGGTATAAATACATGCCATAGACCATTCATTATCATCAAGTATAAATCAAGCAAACATTTATCTTATAATAAACAAAAACATCTCTCAAGCTTGCAAAACTACCCTATTCTTCCCTATTTACAACTTAGTTATAGAATAAATATTCTTATATATCTTAAGCATTCAAAAATATCAAATGAAATGTATTTTTCAAGTTACAAGCTAGATCATTACATGCACTCACATATGGAATATTTAACAAGTGTTCACATAAGCCCACATAAGGGGAAACTACATCAGTTTAAGGCCCTCTTCAAAGTACAGGTAGTAAACATTATCATAGGGTTATTCTAGGTTAACTCAAATTCACTTAATCCCACTAACCCCTATTTTATAATGTGGCATGCCCTAATTAGAGAACTTAGGGTTTTGAGCTACATATAGATATCTAGAACCTATGCATATGATCTAAACAAACAATCAACAAGGAAACATTGAACCCTAACATGCATAAGTTTAATTTCAAAAAAATAACCTTTATTCCATACAAGACATAAGCATCAATTTTTCTATAGAAGTGTCAACTAAAGTCCCAATTTTGATGGTAGTGTCTAAGTTGATAGAGAGCTAATTTCCAAAATTTGATGAATCACAACTGAGCATCATCCTGACTATTTTTGCACCTAAATTTGTTATATCTAATTTCACATCATTTAATAATCTAATTATTATTCCTTATTTATGGTTTTTCAATCAAATTATTTTTTGGCATTATACTTTCAATATTTAGAATGTTTCCATAATTCAACACTGTATCAAAATATTGTGAATCTAAATTATTTAATTGACCTATCTTTAGAATATTATTCTCTTAGTTGATTAGGATATTTATCCTAACTCTTTCCAAAAAGGTTCAAACACTTATAATAATAATGAATTATTCACATCAAAATTGAATCAAAATATTCAAAAGGCCCTCGAATAAGTCATAAGCTAAGTGCATAAAAAGGGTGGTCATAAATACATTGTTTTAGCTTAAATGTTAATTTATGTTTACAATACCTCATATTACTAACACTCTAGACCAAATTTCCTCATTCAATTAAAACTTTGGTCTCATGTTCCCCCCTCTTCACACTAACTATGATAATTGGCTTCCCCATGAATAATTTGAAGTACCTCTATCGATAGACCCTCATTGTCCCTCCTTTGTGCCATATCACCATTATTAACCCCTTTATTTGCAAACCAATCTACTACTCTACTTAATTCTCTATTCACATGTTGATTATGGATAGCTTAAAATTTCTAGATAATATTCATAGTGTCATTTATTAGGTTTTTATGGTCCAACTTGGTGAATTATTCTTAGATAAGAAATTTATGATATTAAGAGAATCACCTTCTACAAAAATATGAATGATCCCCATATCCCTGGGTAATTAAATGCCCCATAAATTTTCCTTAGCCTCAGCCAAGTGATTAGTTTTAGTTCCCAAATTTTCTACATAAGCAATAACTACAAACCCATTGTTGTTTCTTTCGATAACTCATCCAGCAACCTTCCCCAAACCACCCTTTATATAACCATCAAAGTTAATATTCACCCACCCTAGAGATGGACATGACCACTTAATATTTTTATATCCAAATTCATTTAATCCATCTTATTAATCTCCTGATTGCTTATATTCCAATTGGATGCTATTTTAATTTCCTCATCCCTTATCTTGTCTTTTTTATTACTGTTTATTGTTGTGAAGTTTTCAAGAATTGATTGAAATATCCTTGAATCCATCCTTTCCATTGAATTATTTTGATTATGGAAAATTATGAGGTTTTTTTCCATCATAGCCCCCCAAATACATGAAGGATGGTTAATTTCCATAGGTTTTTTAGGATATCACTGGCAAATGGAGAAGACCACTAAAGAATAAAATCGGAAGTTAAGTTTTGTTGTACCTAATAAACCTAAAAATTGTTAATAATAATCCTCAAGGTTTGGTATACACATGGGAATCATATAATAAGGTGAACCGTATTTTTAACATTATTTTCACACAATACACATCTATTCAAAATCATAAGTCCCCTCTTCACCAAATTATCTATAGGAATAATTTTATTTTGGACAACAAGCTAGAATAACTTAATTTTAGGTAAGAGATATTCATCCCAAATTGTATTCCAAGTAAAGTAACCATGATTGGTGTTTATGGTCATCTTATACCCATGTTTGATACGGTATATCCCATTCGTAGAACAAGCCCACACTAATTCATCCTCTCTATCAAATTATCTGATGTGGTAGCCTTGAAGAAGTTTAGTTAACTCATAAATTATATTTATTTATTCTTGATTTAAGGCTTCAAAAGTAATGTTTTTCCAAACTATACTTTCTTCCTTTATTTCCCTATAATCAACAATTTTCTCTCCCATATCTCTTTTTCAGCATATTATTATTTTTTCCCAAGGTTGAGTCGACTTAAAGGAGAATTTAAGATACAAGAATCATCCTAGAATAAGACCTTTTATACTGAACTCACATTCCACTTACAACCCTGGCATAATAACTTTATACTTTCAACTATTTTTTTTGAAGGCACGAACCAGTCGATAAGGACTTAGCTGATAATAATCCTTCTACCTTAGGTTTGTCTAGATATTTTGATTTTAAATCCAAAGGTTTATCTATTCTAAAAATCTCCAAACTAATTTGTAAATTAGAGCTTTATTCATCTACTTTATTTTATGGATTCATAGTCCACCATACCCTTTTGGAAGACACACTCAATCCAAGGCTACTATAGCAAACTTTTGTTTGTCCTCCATACTTGTCCACATGAATCTTATTTGAATTTGTTCTAGGTTATCTATTGCAAATCTAGGCATTTTGAAAATTGACATTAGATACACTAGAAGGTTTTGTAGGTAGTTTTAATCCACTATATTTTTCCTACCTAAGTTAAAATACAATCTTTCCATCTGGCTAGTTTTCTTTAAACCTATTAATAAGAGTATTACAAAAGTTCTCATTTCATTTACCTATGAAAAGAGGCGTACCTATATAGGTCAAAGGAAGATCCTTGATTTGAAATCCCAATATTCTTGAAATTTTGTGCTTCTTAAGAATTGTAGTACTGATGAAGAAGAGGGAGATTTTATCCAAATTAGCTTTTTGACCTGAGACTTCATAATTTCTTAACATTTTCTTCCAATAATTTAATTCTTCTACTGAGGCTATGCCTAAAAAAACATTGTTTTAATTTTTGAATTTGAGATTAATGTGATTTAACCCTAATTCAAATATAAATTAATAGAATATTGATTTACATGTAAATGACTAAAATAAATAGTTAAATACAATTTTGACAAATGAGCATTATGATAAGTAAGTTTGAAAATTTACAAGAGGGAAAATAAAAGGATAAATAGAGACTTATCTTGTTTGGAATATTAACCTATGACTTGTGAGTTGAAAGACTGATTTGTAGACTGAGATTGATTATTGTGTTCTACTTGTTCTAGAATCTGAGTGTTGTTTGATCACAAGAGACCAATGCTATCCTTGGACACAAGCGCATGTTTATCCTATTCCTTCCTAAAAACTTTGTCCTTCAATAATGAAAACCTAAAACTTGGTTGGGAGATATGGAGACTTTTATATTACTCCTATCCAATTTTTTAATCTTTATTTCACACACACATGAACCTGCAATATCAAAAACCCTACTTTCCTGCACATACACTAGATATATGATTAGATTTAAAAAGAGGGGGGAAAGGTCTAGTAATGAGAATGGATGATTTGATCTCAATACCCCAATGTATTGAGCATTACCTATATAATCCAAATAGATCTCAATCCGATGTAGTTTTCCATTTATGTATGTATCAAGATAACTTTGATAATTATTCTCTTAGTTCACACTTGGCATATGCAAGTGTAGTGTTACTTCAGAATATAGCTCTATGCAATGTTATTTTGAAAATATTTTAAAAATGATAAAATACTTTGAATAATAATAATGCCAGCTTGTAATGAAAGGTGATTGCTCATGAATACATCTAGTTTATATCATGTATGAATGATAACACTTTTTATTAAATGCCATCCATTAGCTTTATTTATATATGAAAACTTATACTTTTCTTAAAATTTAGTGGTGCACACAAAGGGACCAACTAAAAAAGAAATAAAAAAACTTGAGGGGTTAGTGACTTAAAAAAGACTCAAGGAGGGGTTAATGACTTAAAAGGGCTCAATGAATTAAAAGAGGGTTAAATCAAGTCACAAAGGTCATAAAATAAAAATGGATTTATAATAAAAGTGCACCATTTAAGTATTTAATTATTATCTAAGACCACACATAAATAAATTAATTAAATTACATTTAAAAACAAGTGTTTTGAACCTTTAGTTTATAATTTTAGTGAAAACTAAAAATATTGGATGGAAGGGAAAAAGAAAAGGTAAACCCCATGTGGATGTGTTAGTGTAGATGTATCATGTGCCATAATGATCTAAAGTATTCCTACAAAATGAGATGTATGTAATCAGATGTAATCATAGTCCAAATAATAAAAGACATAACTATAAATGAAATATTAAAAATAATAATCAAGGAACAACTACACATGTATGTGTGCCATGGATAAGTAAAACTACCATGGAGATAAGATGGGACTTATAACATCTATTCATTCTTGGCTAGGGAGATAAATAATATTTCAAGTGGTAATGGGATGTGTATAAACATTGAGGGATATTGAGACCTCAATGTGCTACCTATACTAGTTGTGATGTTTGGATAAATTTTAATTTTTGTCAAAAACTTTAGATAATTAGGGATGATCAAGCCCCAATATTAATTGTATCTATATAAGAATGAATAAAACCCCAAAGAGGGATGCTAAGACCTAAATTTACATCCATTGGTCTTTGCAACCCCAAGACATGAAATAGGTTGGAATCCAAAATAGATTCATTCACATAATATTGGAATCAAAGTCTTATCCAAGTTATGCATCATGCTTTATGAATTGAATTGACCATTGCAGATGGTCTATGATTTAATTATATCTTCAATTCATGTTCAAAAGAGAATGGATGTATTTTATTTCCATACCTGCCTATAGATAATGTATAAAATGTTTAGACATGAATCTGTATCATGCCCCAATGAATTGTGTCTCATGAATCTAAATAATATAGTGAAAAGGAATTTATATCATGCCTCTAATAATCTATAATAATGTATTAATTTTGAAAAATTTGTATTGTTTTGTAACTGAAATGTGTAGTATTCTAAAATTTTTACTGTGTATTCTCTTATTTTGATTAGATGTGTAATTGAAAATGACCTTATTAATGTATGAATATCTAAACCTCTAAGTCACACTGTGATATGATAAGTGGTTGAGTACTAGTTTTGTATAAATGCGTATATTGTTTACCCATGTTTTCCCCCATTTTGAGATAAATAATAAACATAATGAGTCGATCGAATCGAAATGTATATCAAGTCATAAACATTTGATATGTTAGTGATGTTAGCATATTACGTATTAGATGTTAGATTTATATTTATATTGGTTGTGATAGAGTATAATTGATAGAATAGTAAATAGTCATATGCGATTAATAAGTGGGATTACCAAAGGTAATGGTGATTGGATCATTAAGTGTAAAATTAACTCAATTTTAAAGTTGGTATTAGTAACTGATTAGCATTATGATTTGGATTAATATTGCATGTGTGTCTCAATTCAATTTACATAATGTGTTTTTGATAAATAGAATGTGACATATCACTTCCCAAAGTTTTTTATTAGTGATATAATTAAGCATGCACTATGGTAATTGACATTGAAAAAAGTCAACTCAATAATAGCTAATAAGATTGAAAGTGATGTGTAATTTGATTTTCATCATTATATACATTGATATTTGATCTTTATGTAGGAAAAGATGTTGATTTGATGACCCATGTTAACATTGTTATTTGAGCATGTACGTACAGATTATGATTGAAATAGAGATAATAGGGGATCTGGTATGTATCCAATTTTATTCATTTGAATGTATAAATATTTTCTACCTTTTAAATTTCAAAAAATATGATATTTTAATCTTTTTAAAATTTTAGCTTAGTTTGGATGTAAAATCCATATCCATCATTTATGTTTATTTTGGATAGTACTGTACAATTCTTAGTGCTAGTGTCTTGTGTTTAGCACTATTGTCTACATTTATGTCTTAGTTGGGTAATGATGTATTTTGAAATGTTTGACTAATTTTGGAAATTTTGTCATTGTATATTGATGTATCTCAAATTAGTAGTTGACTATGCATTATGTGCTTATTTTTTTGTAGCATGATTTATAGCCACATGGGTTTCGACATGGTCAACATATGAGTAATTTTTTGGAGCTAGGGTTAGATGATGTTGATTGGTATATATTGGAGGATTTTGGTTTAATATATGTTAGATGATTAGGATAAATTATGTACAATATGCACTTGATGACCGCCTTAGTAGAGCCATGGAATCCTAATCCTTATACTTTTTGGTTATCAACATGTGAGATGGCCATTAACTTAGAGAATGTTTGACACATCTTGAAGCTTTCGATTCTTAGTGAGAGACCATTGGTGATGGATATTTTGGGTTTGGGATACATGCATAGAGCATACAGATATATGAAAGGTAGACTTGAGGGTGTCGAATAAGGTGATAATGTGTTATTAGAATAGATTATACATGCAGATGTTCCTTGATTGTAAAAAATTATATGTTCTATATTGGAATCATTCTTAGATATAAATGGAGAGTGGTATCCATGTCATATCATATGTATCAAATTTTAATATATATGAAGGAGATCCATCAAAAATATTCATGGGGGTGGAGCATGTTAGGTCATTTATATCATGAACTGTATATATTTACTTTAGAATTATTCAGAGGTGGCTTAGGTAGTACCACATTGTTAAATATATGGTATTATGGGCATATTACTATTATTCATCCTCTTGGTGGCCCACTTAAGTATTGGGCACATCCAATTATATTTATATCTGGGTGTGTTCTCCTATGATAGAGAGTACTAAGCACTATGGAGTTTAAAGTGGTGTTGTATAGGTTGACACCTGAGGTGATTCCTTGGAGAATAAATATATGATATAAGGTTTGACCCAAGGATTATCATGAGTTAATATGTGTTTGAGTGACTATGTGGATACAAGATCAATTCATAGATGTGTATGAGAGATTTTAGTATGAGTGTGTGGTTTAGTAATTTGGTTTGATTCAAAATGTACTACCCAGTTCCTATATATGGACACAGAGTGTGAGGACGCATATTAAATTAGGTTCGAGGCTAGGTCCCATAGGTTTATATTTCACTAATCATCTAGTGACAAAGAGAGATCTAATTATTCCTCTATCTAATAGAGATGATGTAGGATACACAACCACCTATTCATAATGGTGGGCCAATGCATGATGGGTCATATTATTTTTAGTGAAATTAGATGATCTTGTTTGGATGCTCCAAAAATATGATGGGGGTGGATATGGAAGAGGCGTGACACCTAGATTGTATCTTGCAACACAACCAATTAGTGTAGATGCCCAAGTTGTAATGGCTATAACTAGACAATAGTATATGTGAATTGTTTACTTTTGTATTTATTTAAAAATCATATAAAATTGCTGCTAATTTATGTACATGATGTGATATTATATGTGATGCTTATTGTATGAATATGGTGGATGCATCCATCTGCACTATAATGCATAATGTTGTATGACATAATACATGAAGATTTGATAGAGAGAGTTTATCTAATTATTGGTGAGCATGCATATCTATTTTATCCTTATGTGGTTACATTTATAGCATATACTATGGTATTAGTCAATCATGATGACCTTTAGGTAGAGATTGATAAACAACCTATGTCAAGTCAACATTTGGATTTGTCAAGGGATTTAGATCATGATCATGTGGAGCAGTCAGATTGGATGAGGCCTCTACTTCATGGGCTATGAATATAGATATTAGTGATGATTCAGATGAGGGGAATTTCACCATCATTGATTGATATATAAAACATGATTTTTGAATATATATATATATATATATATATATATATATATAATCCTTTCATATTTATACATGTGTGATGTAAGATGTATATGATTATGTATATGATGATGTGTTTGAATTATTTTACATTGATGAGATTTGTAACTTGATGATAACTTATTATTTTATATGGATATATGATGTGTTGATAATAAGCATTGGGTGTTACTATTCTTTAGTTGTTAGTATCATATATGTGACATGATCATCAAGAGATAACATGAAAACTAATAGTCCAAAGATTAGAACTAGCATAATCTATCTGACGACCCTATGGTTAAATAATGAAAAATGGTGCCACTTTTGATTGTTGTGATATGTTGTTTACTTGTGCCTTTTCTTATTGCATAGTTATTTATTCCTTTTGTTTCTTACATAGTGGCTTATTTATAGTCATAGATGTAATCAAAATATACAGTTTGGTAATGGGACTTCTTCTAGTATCAGTTCTATCAAGAGCTTGAATAACCAATGGTTCTTGAATAAGATTTTTTGGGGAGTCTTTAATCTTTGTAGAATTTGAACTAGAGGAAGGATCAATTATTAGTTGTTTATTTATATATGGGTTGATAGTCCACTTTTTCCTTGGTAGGAATGTCATGAGATGTTTTGATCTTTAGATAATAACTATTAGAAGAAATGGAAGAAAAAGACCTTATTGTCTTGTTCTCCAATGTGATAACTCCTCTGTCAACAAGTTATGTAAGTTTTCTTGTAAATCATAATAATTGTTAGCAAGATGTCCATTAGTACCATCATAAGTATAAAATGTTTGACCTTCTACCTTCTCAAATCTATGTCGTGGATGATAGTAGATTAAAAAAAGAGCAATCAACTTCTTATCCAATAATGTATGCAATATTTCATGTAGTCTATATTTAAGATGATCAAATTGAAGTGGTTGCCTCTTAGTAGAAGTAGATGCCTTAATTTTGGGAGACACTATGTTAATTTATTACTTTATTTTATTAAATACTTTTGCTTGTTCCACATTATGCAATGCATGTGTCCTTTGATTAGGAAACTTGTTAACATGTGCATTCTTAGAATGGAAATTATTGTTGAACTCTTGCACTTTACTTGTGTTAACAGTAAATGGGGGAAATTACTTACATAAAATAATGAATTTATTTATTTAGTTTTATACCTTGACAAGACCCAATTATTATTCTAATGATGATGCATCATAATAAAGAGCTAATAATTATTCCTATGTATTATAGATTAGTTTCTCTTTTAGTGGACAGATAAGACCTCTACTAAAAATGTATTGGACCTCCAAATTAGTTGGTTGGAAAATTAATTGATGCATACAAGTCTTAAATATTAAGATATAATCATAAACTTATTCATATTTTCCTTGATGCAAAGAGGGTAACATTTCATCAGTTACTCTAGGTCCCTTGTTTTGAATATAATGTATCGAGACAACATCATCTAATACTAGATGATATTTAAGGATCCACTAGGAAGAGAATGAAACTAATGAATTTCAACTCCCACTAGACTTTTATGAAATATTTACAATAACAATATACTATCATTGTAACCATTCATATATTCTCAAAAATATTTTATATGTATATAAGGGTCTCCATTCCCATCAAATGTGGAGAGTGTAGGGAGTTTGAAATTAGGTGGTAAGGGTGCATATGAAATGTTGTGTATAATATGGTTACCATGGATTTAATTAGAGTCCACCAAAGATTAATATGCTTTAATTTATAAGGATAATTTATGTATTGTATCTTTCAAATCACCTATAACATGCATTAAGGATATAACTTATTGGGAAAGCATGTTGAGATTTTCAAGAAAATCATTTAAGGGTTAGAATACATTGTTTATTATAGCCATGGGCACACTATTTATAATAGCAGAAGAAGAAGGAGAAATAGTTTCCTTCATTTGTTTAGACAATGCTTTAGGTATTTCAAAAATAGGTTTTTAATCATTGCATTCTAAAATCATGTCATCCTACTTTAGAATTATTGTCTAAATGAACATTGCATAACTCTTTAGAAAGAGATAAAGAAGTATTTGGCACACATGTTTCTAAAACATAAGTATAAGAATCACATTTAATGTTTTCATGAGCAAGAGGAAGTAAATAAGAATGACTTTCCAAAAGAGATGCACATACAATATTTTTACATCTAATGTTTTCATGATCAAGAAACAGTAAATAAGAATGACTTTCCAAAAAGAGATGCACATTCAAACTTTTTTTCATTTTCCTTATCTATCCCACTTTTAGGAATTTTAATTTTTAAAATTGAAATATGATCAATTAAATCATTCATATTTGTTTCATCAATCATGACCTATTCCCTATCATCATCATTAGTAATAAAAAAAGTAGTTTCACATTTTTTGTCCTTTGAATTTTCTAAATAAGAATTTTCAATGTTCGCAACATTTGAATCATCAAAGGAGAGAGAAAGATAAGTTATTTCACATTGTGTATCATTTGTATTTGCCAAAGAGTAAGAATTTTCAATTTTGACAAAATTTGCATCATCTAAGGAGATCGTAAGAGAAGTACTTTCAACATGTGCATCATCTAGTAAAGGAGAAATATTTTCACATTTTGCATCATAGTAAAGGAAAAATATTTTCACATTTTGCATCATTTGATAAAATAGAAGTACAATCAAATTTTTACATATTCATATCATTACAAGGAACCTCTATGCATGTAGGAGTATAAATGTGTACCTTAGCATCATTGTCCTCATATATGTCAAAAATATTATGTTGTTATACCTCCTCTTCTTGGTAATCATAGTCACAATCTTTCCATTCACTATCATTTTCCTCATATATATCATTAACATTATTATTCATGCAATAATCATCATTAGTCCATTATTTAGAATAATCATGTAGTATAGCATTTACATAAAGTAAAACATCTAAAGGATGATGAGTATGAGATTTTGAATTAGTTATTTTGTAATAACCATATGAGGCCACTGTGGGATAAGGAACATAGGATTCTAAATTAGTTACCTCTTGATAACCATATGATGCAACAGTGGGATAAAACAAAAAATCCAAGGGATGAAGAGGATGAGAGGATGTCATCTTAAAAATGAAGATAGATCAATTTCAAGAGATTGGATGAGTATTCTAGAAATATGAGATTTTTTTTCTAAAAAAATTTTAATAAGTAAAATCAAGAAAATTAGGGGGAAATAGATACAATGTATGGCCTATATGTCAAGATTTACTAAAAATAGTAAAATAAACAATCTGGAAAATCCTTAAAGATTTTGAGCAAACAATAGGATATTTTTATTTGTATCAAAAAGAGTATGAAAATTTAAGGGATTTGAAAATTGAGCTGATATGAAATAAAATAAGCCAATCAATGTAAAGTGCTTCATAAATGAAACCCTAG
Organism: Torreya grandis; assembly: GCA_037957365.1. Lineage (NCBI taxonomy): Eukaryota > Viridiplantae > Streptophyta > Pinopsida > Cupressales > Taxaceae > Torreya > Torreya grandis. The sequence continues at coordinate 2,552,830 of JARHVA010001226.1, read as the reverse complement.
ATATTCCCAATAAATATAATTATAAATTATAATAAATTAGGATGTATTTCAATAATCTGAGAGAATTTTTTGAGAAAAAATAGTTGAAACATGAAACCCAAAAATTAATTAGAAAATAGATATAGCTTTTGCCTTGTATGTCAAAATCTATTAAAAATAATAAAGTCTAAAAAATCTGTATAAAATTGATGCAAACAAAAATATTTTTTGTTTATATCATCAGTAATAGTAAAAAACTTTGAGGAATTTGAAATTTGAGTTGTTATGAAATGGAAATGAGCCAATCAAGGAAAAAGCAATCATAAGCTTATGAACACAAAACCCTACCAACAAAATAATTGTGAAACCCTAGGGTAAAAATGTGAAGGAATTCTAATTTTTGCACTAATTTTAAGGGAAAATTAGAGATAAAATATAAAACCCTACAGAAAAATTTAGAATTTTTAAAAATACGGTTAAAACCCTAAGGGAAACCTAGGGTTTTCACAAGGTTTGATCAATTGTCAGGTTCACCAAATGTTTTAATATTTGAATTTGAGATTAATGTGATTTAACCCTAATTCAAATAGAAAGTAATAGAATATTTATTTCCATGTAAATGAATAAAATAAATAATAAAATATATTTAAGACAAGTGAGTATTATGACAAGCAAGTTTGACAATCTGTAAGAGGGAAAATAAAATGATAAATAAAGACGTATCTTGTTTACAATACTTCCATGTTCCCTATGAGCTAAAAGATTGGTGTGTAGATTGATATTGATGACTGCATTCTACTTTTTCTATAATTTGAGTGTTTTTTGAGCCTAGGACACCCACTCTAACCTTGGATACTAGCACCTGTTGGTTCTATTCCTACCTGACAACCCTATCCTTCAACAATGAAAACTTGAAACATGGTCAGGAATTGTAGAGGCTTCTCTATTGTTCATATTCTCTTTTGAAATCTCTATTTTACACATGCATGAACTTGTAATATAAAAAAACCTAGTTTCTTTCACATGCACTAGATATATGATTATATAACAAAAGAAGGGTGGGGCGGCGGGGGTGGGGGGGCGGGTGTGGGGGGGGTTGGGGCGCGGGGGGTATGTATCATGAAAATTTTGATATTTGTTCTCCTAGTTCACCCTTGGCATATGAAAGTGTAAAGGTTCTTTATAATATATCTCAAAGTAGTGTTACTTTGAAAATATCTTGAAAATGATAAAATGCTTTGAATAATGAGAATGCTAGTTTGCATCTGTTTGGTGCTTTCTCATAAATATGTCTATTTTATATCATGTATGAATGATAACACTTGTTAGTGAATGCCTTCCATTAGCTTTATTTATATAGGAAAACTTAGACTTTAATTAAAAATTAGTGGTACACACAAAAGGGGTTCACTCAAAAAGAATTAAAAATAGTCAAGGAGTTAGTGACTTAAAATCACTCAAGGTGGGATTAGGGACTTAAAAATACTCAAAGAGGGATTAGTGACTTAAAATGAATCAAGGAGTTAGTGACTTAAAAGGACTCAAGGTTGGGTTAGGTACTTAAAAAGACTCAAGGAGGGGTTAGTGACTGAAAATGACTCAAAGAGGGGTTAGTGACTTAAAATAGACTTAAGGAGGGGTTAGTGACTTAAAAGGACTAAATAAATTAAAATAAGGTTAATTCAAGTAATAAAGTTTCATAAAATAAAATTGGAATTATAATAAAAGTGCACCATTTAAGTATCTAATTATTGTCCAAGACCACACATAAATTAATTAATTAAAAGACATTTAAAAACAAGTGTTATGCCATATTTGGGTGTCTACAAGTTAATCATCAACAAATTTTTGACATGAGATTGGATCCAATGAAGAGGTAATTTTGAAACCTTTGGAGAGGTAATTCTGATAGCTTTAATTATTCCTTTTCTTATTGCATTAGAAACATTTCTACCTAGATCTTTGGCCATAATGATGAATAGGAAAGGAGATCCCCCTTACAGTATACCTCTTTCACTACCTAAGAAACTCATAGAACCATTGACCATAATTGATAACATAATGGTTAAAATACATGTGTTGGATAGCTTCCTAAACTTAATGTTGGGATAAATAACCGGAAGCACACAATTGATTACCAAGCAACTTAATATGCGTAAATTAACCAGAATACACAAGTAACTAGAATTCAGAAATAACACATGCTATGAGAGACAATACACAACTTGTATTAAAACTCTTTCAGAAGGAAATACAACAAAGAAGGCTGCCACAGTTCTTCTTCCTTACACACCTCTAGGGCATAAACAGTAAATCTTCCCTCAAAGCTCTCTCTCCTAGGTCCCAATGCCCAACTCAAACACAAAGTTGGTGTTCACCTTACACCTGTGCTCCACGTACTCCACAAGTGCTCCACGCACTCCACAAGTACACCAACTTACTTCAAGTAGATCCTGCCTGATTCTGCTCCCTATTGTGTTGATGTCCTATCTGATCTTGCACACCTACAAATCAATCTAGTTCTGTACACCTGTGAACCTTGACCTTGCACACACATACACCTACAAATCAATGATCTTACTTACCCATGCAGATCTCCTATCATAGCCATGCTCACCTGATGACCAAGATCATACATACATGAAGAACCCTGCTGATTCTCCAATCCAGGACCCACACTTGGTACTGTGGCACTATGAGGAACACACCATTGCTCACCTCTCTCTGAAGGAGCTTATTTGCTCTCTTACTCTCTAGCACAAGTTTACAATACAACTAATGAGTCTCTTAAATAGATCTCATGCAAACAATAATTAGACACCTAATTACAATAATTAGATCCGCAGCTTCTAGTCTAAATTTGGCTCTTGACATGCAAAAACTTGGTTCGTTAGCTAACTGCCCATAGCATTCACAGTCTAAACCACACAGGTGACCGACATCGGTCCCTATCTACCTGGGGGGTGTTGACAATGACCGACTTCTAACCGACGTCAGTTGCTCTCCTACCTTATCCTACCGATGTCGGTTGGCCTGACTGACGCCGGTGTCTGTGACACTTTGCAACCCTTCACAACCTCCTTCCCTGCTTGCATCAGTGAAGCTTTTAGCTCTAGAACCTAACAATCTCTCACTTGGAGATAAACAGCTACACTATACATGTACATGTACTCCATCTAATCTATTTCCTGGCTTGTATCCCTCTTCAAGCTCAATCCTAAAGACAACCCACCACACAACCTATAGTGCACCTCATGTCATCTGAGTACCCTGCCACATCCAAACCTACAAACCCATGTAGTGAAGTCCTGACCCTGCATGTATACCTACTGCTGGTCCCTCTCAAATACCTGAGAACCCACTTCCTCGAATTGGCTCCTAACTCTCTAACAACACCCACTGCTTGGGCAAACTCAGGCCTATACTAGACCTCATGTGATTTTGGACACTGAATTGTCCATCCCTTAGTGTGCTCCGGCTCTGCATCCTGCGTAATGAACCTCACCAACATCTGATTCACATTAGCTCCCACTAGAGACAAAATCAACCTGTGATCTCCCATGTCTCTGATGCCAAAGAATTTTGCTGCTCCAAATTCTTCATAGCAAACCACTGAACTAATCTTACCCTTAGCTCAACAAAACCCTGTATGTACAAACCTACTATCAAACATACCATCCACATACAGTAACAGGATAATGTCATGACCATCATCCCCCTGGTAAGACAAACCACAGTAGTTACCCTGACATTAACTAAAGTCATGCTTTGTCATCCCCCTGTCAAAACCTGTACCACTGTCTTGCAGCTTCCTCAAGACCATATGCCCTGGTCTTTCGTCTCACGTGTCCGTTCTCTCTATTCTTCAACTAAGGTATCCATTCGTCTCTATGCTTTCATACCTGCTAGAAACCCTACCAAATCTCCACTTTGTTTTGCAATCTCTCCATGCCATGCTCCCACTGTTTCCTGGATCCTTCCTGCTTTGCAGTCAACAACTAGTATAAAGAAGAGGAACAATGAATTTGAGGCTTACTTACCATTTTCAGTCCTCCATATGGGTGTTTGAGACTCCTTGATAGCTTGCTATCTGCCTAAAATATGTTACAGTGATCGACCTCGGTCACCACACAGTCTGCATCCAATTGACGTCAGTTCCATGCGCCTGTCCTGACTACCAACCCTATCAACATCAGTGTCCTCCTGCTGCCGACGTCGGTCCTCATGATCGACGTCGGTCTTACCTACTGTGGATGTCAATTTTCCTACCAATGCCGGTACCTGTGTTCACCTGTGAGTGATGACTTTTTCCCCGCGAGCTCATTTGAATCAAAACCCATGTCCAAATTGCCCTGCCCAGAAGTATCCAGCCCCATCCACTGGTCTCTGTCCACCATCTCCTCCATAAACACCAAGGCTTTCCAGTTATTAAGCCTATCAAATATATCTATCTTCCGCTTAAGAACATGCATCTCCTTCCTGCTCATGTGACCAAGCCTACGAAGCCACGTCTCTGTAATAGAAGAAGAATTAGTAATATAAACAAGTAGATAAAGAGTACCTATTTTCTTACCACCAGCTAATTCAAGTGCATCCACTATGAGAGTGAGTACCTATTTTCTTACCACCAGCTAATTCAAGTGCATCCACTATGAGAGTTCTTGTGCATCTCTCATCACCCAACCTTTCTAAATAAATTAGCCACATCTCCAAACTTGGGACCTGCATAACCTCCTTCAACACCCATGTGTTGGCCGCCTGCGATTTGAGCTTCACTTCCCCTTTGCCAATTCTTTGACAAGGCTCACCAGCTCCTCTCTCTAGGGCTGCATGGAAAGAGGCAACATAATCTGTTATCCAAGATTCAACTTTATCCAAGAAACCTCCCAGAGCATCCTGTGCAACAACCCCTGCAACATCTGCATCTTCAGTTCCTTCATGTTGATCTGCTACCAACCAACAATATTCTTTTACCTACTCTTTCTTTCCATAGGACCGTGGGTGACCATCTATGCTTTTCAACTCCTCCATTCTTAGCTTACTTTCATCTGCCATTGCTCTACTCCCACTCGATCAGAAACCCCTAAGAGTGACTTGTAACCAAACACAAAACCTGCTCCCTGCAACCTTAGCTCTGATACCACGTGTTGGGATAAATAACCAGAAGCACACAATTGATTACCAAGCAACTTAATATGCGGAAATTAACCAGAATACACAAGTAACTAGAATTCAAAAATAACACATGATATGAGAGACAATACACAACTTGTATTAAAACTCTTTCAGAAGGAAATACAACAAAGAAGGCTGCCACAGTTCTTCTTCCTTACACACCTCTAGGGCTCCCACACCTCTAGGGCATAAACAATAAATCTTCCCTCAAATCTCTCTCTCTTAGGTCCCAACACCCAACTCAAACACAAAGTTGGTGTTCACCTTACACCTATGCTCCACGCACTCCACAAGTACACCAATGTACTTCAAGTAGATCCTGCCTAATTTTGCTCCCTGTTGTGTTGCTGTCTTATCTAATCTTGCACACCTGCAAATCAATCTGGTTCTACACACCTGTGAACCTTGACCTTACACACACATACACCTGCAAATCAATGATCTTACTTACCCATGCAGATCTCCTATCGTAGCCATGCTCACCTGATGACCAAGATCATACATACATGAAGAACCCTACTGATTCTCCAATCCAGCACCCACACTTGGTACTGTGGCACTAGGAGGAACACACCATTGCTCACCTCTCTCTGAAGGAGCTTATTTGCTCTCTTACTCTCTAGCACAAGTTTACAATACAACCAATGAGTCTCTTAAATAGAGCTCATGCAAACAATAATTAGACACCTAATTACAATAATTAGATCCGTAGCTTCTAGTCTAAATTTGGCTCTTGACATGCAAACACTTGGTTCGTTAGCTAATTACCCGTAACATTCACAGTTTGAACCACACAGGTGATCGACGTCGGTCCCTATCACCTGGGGAGTGCTGATGCCGGTTGACTTCTGACCGACGTCAGTTGCTCTCCTGCCTTATCCAGTCGACGTCGATTGGCCTGACCGACGCTGGTGTCTGTGACACTTCGCAACCCTTTGCAACCTCCTTCCCTGCTTTCATTAGTGAAGCTTTTAGCTCCACAACCTAACACTTAACATAAAAACCAAATTTTAATATAACTTTTAATCAATAATTTTTAGTACTATACTAAAAATAAGTATTTATGGATACCTAAATTTGGTATTAAAAGTTTGGAAACATTAATTTTGACCCATCTTTGATATACATGACTTGTGCATGCACATTTACCTCTTGTTCACATTCTCTTCTATTCGTTTATCTAATATAATTCAACAACCCAATTTGTCATCATTCACACTTAGGATCTCCCTAGTCTATGTCATAATGTTCTATTATCCTAAAAATATTGTTTCCATATTCCATATCGCTTTTTCCCCCTTCCTAGTAATTTTTGGCAACAGTCAAATACTAGTGGTTATTAACCATGTATGCCTTTGCCAAAAATGTCCTATGGTCCTTTAACAAGTTGTTTTAAAATTTAAATCCATCCCTTGGGTTAGCCTACACATTTAAAATGTTGGATATAGAGGTGAATTTCCTAAAGAGACATCTACATATACACATCAGGCAAAAGGTCATTCCTATCTAGGACTTATTTAGCAAGCACTTAACATTTAACATTAATATTAGATAAGTTTGCCAAATCCATTTGTATATCCTTAAGGCCTTATCCAAAATCATAAAAATATGAAAATCCCTCAAAGGAATAGTCATAAAATCTAAATATTCACACTAACACAAGGTCAAAATGGCATGTTTTTGAGTGTCAAAATATGAAGAGTTATAATGCATTCTAGCAGAACACTATTAAGCACACATACACATAGGTGGGAGAACTACCTATATTTTGAGCTCTATTTAGAGTATTGGAATGTAGTAAATGATCAACCAATCAGTGGGTGTGATTTAGGCTATCTAAAAAATCTTTATAACTCATTTTTATAGGTCAAACAAGTGTCAAAAGTGAACTTAGGGTTTCAAGGAAAAGGGGATAAAATCAAGATTTGCACATAAGACCAAATACCAATGAACATATATAAATCATCTTGATAGGTATGTGTAGTGATATATGGTAGAACAAATCAAAAATTTATCCAAGGATGGTTACGATAGACAATAGATAGATTTGGTTGTCATAGATGTCTAGGCTTTACTAACAACATCTTTGTATATTTTGTCAGTCTATTTCTTGAACCAAGAAATCACAAAGCTCTCATAGACTATTTCAGATGATGGTGCATAGACAGTGAGCAAAAGATATTATAGTATCAACTAAGTACATTATCCCTTAGTCATTTATATATTTAGTAAGTGTAATCAAACTTTGTTTGGCAATTCAGATTTTTATGTGGAATTCCCTATCTTATGCAGTCTAAATTTCAATAGTTTTGATCCTTTTATATCTCCTAAATCTATAATAAGATAAAACACATACATGCATCAACTAATCGAGTAATTGGTTCAATTAGATGCAAAATCATGGCTAATCAAATCATATTAACTAGATTTTTCTCAATAATATTACATATAGACACCAAATTTGTAATTAAAATACATTCAATGAATGTGTATGTGAATTCATGAGTTAATATCCTCTCAACTCTCACTATATTTAAAAAAGGTGAGAATCATCAAATTTAATTTTGACACTTCTAAAAATCTTTAAAATACTAGCAATCAATCCAGAAGACTCAAAACCCTAAAAATGACCATTGGTTTACGCAAAAATAAAATGGAGTGAAAAAATTACACACTAAAAACCTTAGGTTTAATAGTAAAATCTTGGAAATGAACAAGTATTAACTAAATTTAATTTTTAAAGATTATCAACTAAACAGTAACCCTTGGAGATCTAAGACTATGTCTTTAAAATGTAAAGTGGCCCTAATTTATTATATTTACTAAAATTAGGGATGGATAAATTTGATACTAACACTATAAATTATTTATTTTCTACACCAACAAGGATGTGTATGTGATATAATATGTATGTGTGTTTTAGTGCATACACATTATGACTTGGTAATTACCTAAACACATTCAAACCTTTCACATATACACTTCCTTCTCAATCATTTTTTAATTCACAAAATGTCCACTTTTTGGCTTCCCATCTTCATGCACTTTCCTTGTGAATTTTTATTTAATAATTTAAAGCAAACTATCACTAAAGAGGATTTGAATCACATTCTATAGTGCCTCATAACTCATCTTGGTAATCATAGCCTTAAACTTAATCACATAACCAATAATGTGTTCATTGTATCTTTTTCTAATTTGATTTTAGTTAATTCAACAAATGTAACCTTTTGACTAATATTAATCTTATATTGAGCCAATAAATAATTAGCTAGAGTTGTGCAATAATGCACATATTCACATGGAATAACATAAAATCAATAAGAGCATATTCTTTTAAGATTATAGGAAATATTTTAGTTAACAAGATATCATCATTAAAAAAATATAGACAAGAAGCATGTAATGACCTAACATGTTGTGATGTGTCTCCTTTTCCATTAAACATTTCAAAATTTGGAACAACAAAACTTATTGGAAGAGGATAGGAGAGAATTCCATAAACCAAAGGATTTAGGATCATATCATTGGAACTAATCCTCTTTTTTGGTATCTGTGATCCTTAGGAAAGAAGCTTTATTTGATTCTACATGTCACTAAGAGTGTGCATCACAGTAGTCATTTTAGGATTGAAGAGAATTAGTAATTGGAGAAGTGGCATGAGTCAGAGTAAAAGATTTCTAGAAAATTTTCCAGGAGTTGTGAAAATTTGAGATGGTAAAGAAATATTGTGAGCAGGAATATTTTGAGAAATGGAAGAAAAGTTAGCAATCAAAGGGTTTTGAGAAACATGAGGAATGTTAGAAACAAAATAATGATGAGGAATATGAGGATTTTTGAAAGCAAGGGCATTTTGAGAAATGTAAGGCATGTTTGAAGCAAGATCCTGTTATGGAATAGAAAGAACATTAAGGGTATTAACATGATTATAAATGGAAGAAATGTTTAAAGCAAGATAATTTTGGGTAACCATGGGATCATAAATAACTTTATAAATGACTACATTAGAAGGTAAAACTTAATATGAAACATCTTTTATGACATCAAATAATCTCTTGAGGGCAATCTAAGAGTCATTTCATAAATTGTACATCTGATAAACCTCTTAGCTTGGCATTGGTTTGAGGAGGATTGTGATCAAAATTAATATTGGCCCTAGTTTCAAATTAATTATTATCCACATCATAATGAACATTTTTAATCCTAACACTATCTTGAGCATTCAAATATGCCTCATAATAATAACAAAATTATTTATTTTCATTCACAAAACCATCTTGAGATATGTTGATATTCAAAACATTATCAACATTAGTTTGGACATGATAACATGAATATAAATCAATAATAGTTCCCATACTTTGTGTTATGGGTTTATAATTCTCTATGAAGGAATTAAATAGTTGAGTAACATAAATATTTTATGCATAACAAAATATAAATCCATTATTAGTTGTGAAATAAATGTCATCTTTCATTCACTGCATATCTTTATATGTTTATCATAGAAAAGTTTGATCTTCCCTAATCATGAGGGCTTAAATAGAGAGAAACAACATTAAAACATGTCACATCCCACTTTTCCCATGTTGGATTATAGAGGCACTTTTTATGATTAACATTATAGAACGTAATTAATAATCGAAATATTGGTTTTATGCAATCAAAGATCAATTATTTATTTATTTCATTTATATGATTTTAGTTTACTCAATTTTTATTATCATATCTCTATGCTTATGTGATATAACTAAGACATTTAATTTAGATAGATAGATGTTATACAATTATGTATAATAATTTTTAATTAACACGATTTTGATACTTCATATCATGTAATTTTGAGTTCATGACTTAAATAACTTTCATATGTTCACTTGTTTTTCACACAGGTAAAACCCCCTTAGTGCGAGGGAGATAATCATCGGAGAGGAGATAAAAGCATACTATGGACAATAGAGATAAAATCTCATATAATGAGGTGTAATTATGACAAAGAAAATCATATACCTTATCTATCTTGGTACAAGTACTAACATCTAGTTTGGTGATTCTCTAGTTTATTTAGCATTGATTTATCTTTTGGATTAGTTATGATTATCGATGCATTAATTAATAATTTTAAGATTCATAGCATATATGTGACAACGTGTGTACCCAATGTTAGTGTATGCTTGAAATACCCTATGTTCTAATATGGAATTTAAGTGAATAGTGAGAAAATGCTTTCAGTTGACAAGACTTTTCAACAGGCTTCATTCTATTTAATGTTTGTAGAGTACATACATTATATAGGTTTATAAACCATTGGACCACCATAACTAAACTATAATGACCATTTAGTCAGCATGCAATTTTTTGACCTAGTCATAAATCAAAGATATTAAAGTTGAGTTTTTTATTTGACTTTGTGTTGCGACATCTTAAGTGGATGTCAATATGAAAATGGTGCATGCCCATTTGCAAAGTTTTTTTGTGACAACTTAGTGGTATTTGAGACTAAAACACTATTTGACATGTCATTTGGGTGATTTCCTTGTCATAATAATTGGTATCATCCAATTATGTGATTTTTATAAGGTAACATGATTACATTGAGATTTGAAAATAATGCATAAATTATAAAACTTAAATAAAATTGAAAATGAGAGTAATAATGGATAGTGTGGCATTCTACGATGATAGTTTAGGCATAACATTATATTATGATGAGAGAGAATTGACATCAAATTATTATAATAGAATCATTAGAAATGTGGATTGTTATTTAATATACTTCTACCACTATAAAAATGTGGCTGTTGAAATTATTCCCATTTATTGAAAATTGTATTTCAATTTTTAAATGACTGTAAAATTATTTAACAAAAGATGTTTATACATAATAAGAGGATGTAATTTAATTAAAACCAATTTATGTCTATTTCCAATGCACCTTGTTAGAAATACTGAATAATGTGGTTTTAGACCTGCCAATAGCATTTGTTAAAAAAGCCTTGCGCTCTTTTGAACAACCCATTTTGTTTAACCCATGGTGTTTCATGTGATGACAGCTAAAAGAGGAATTTATTTGAAACACCATAACGGTTTCTATATCCTATAAGACATTTTTTTCATGGCAAATAGTCCACACACTTTGTATTGCCTAAATGCCTCTATGCATGTTTTTTAGAGCACTAGCAATTCCAACATCTGATAAAAATCCTCCTTTAAAAGGCTCTTATTTTGGGGTAGAATAAGAGTATGCTATCAAATATGAAATGAGTGATTTTAATATGAAATTTTCAATGCATTCCATGAGATAATTGTTACATATTATATGTTTGGGGATGCAAGTATATCCTTTATTTATCTCTATGAAATGACGCATAGCAATTATTATTTTCAAATCCAAGATCAACAAATAATGTAATATACCTCAAATTAGGCTAATAAGATAATAATAGGATGACTATTAGGCTTCATCCAAGTAGGCTTGGCCATGTAGTCATTTCATTAAAACTTCAATATATTGTTCACTTGAAGAACTTATATTCCTTATAATGATTTAGGGGTAATCTATAGGTACATGGTTGAAGAGCACACTTTAATTAAATAAAATTTATTAGTTATTATTCTCATTTATATTCAAAATTATCCTTATCTTGTTGAATATTTTATAATGTTACAAGAGGTTGGTTATATTTCTATGTTGGCATAAATTATCACATTTTAAGTTTAAAATGGTGTTCATCAATTGTTATATCATATAAGGTAACATACGACCAAGAAAAAGATAAAAATAAGGTGTTTGTCCAATATCACACTTTTTAGTGTGTTTTTTCCTATATAGACTATTTTGTGTTGGTTCATCATTGAAGCTCAAGAGTTGAGGCTTAGGGAATAAGATGAAGTTATAATAATAATATTGGTAATTTGAGGTTTATGGATAGTGATTGAGATGGGCATGATTTATCTTAAAAATCATATTAAGATGGATCAACACAAGTTAAAAATGTGTGTTATGCCAAATTGAAACCTACCAAGATCTATATTTACCTAAATGATTATAGAAATCATGTTATTAGACTACCTAGTCAATCATCGAATATGGTTTAAGGAGATTAACATGTATAAAATATCCTTTGATATCATTTGTAATTATGAATATTGGTATAACTCTTGATTAGTCTAACACTAATGGAAAAACTTTTAAGATTTATATGACTTAGTGATAATAGATTTAATAACTTTTGATCTAAAAGAATTCTCACTTAAAATTTGATACAAATATGCTCATGTTTATATCTAAGGACTTATAAAAGTATAATTAGGTGTGTAACCTGATCTAATGATTTTATGATGAAGGGTTTTATATGCATATATGTGCAATTAGGACAACACACCTCTTAATACCATTTATAATTAAAAAATGTGGATTAAAATATGTGTAGAGCCCTAAAAAGATAATAGGGTAAATAATGTTAAGTAAGAAGTTTTCAAATCTTCATACTTGGGTTTGTTATAGTCTCCAATAGTGATGATTTTATTATGAATAATTAGAAAATAATCTAGATCATTATACATTAATGAGATCTTGATATCCTTATGTTGGGATGCAAAATTATGTTAAACTCTTGGGGAACTCTAAGGGTAGATTGAATATTACATATAGGAGCTTGAATCTCATGTTAACATAGGTGGGTGGTTTATACATTATTAGATGTTTTGAGATATGGGCTTTGAGATTGGTTTTGCTAGTAAAATTAGTTAAAACCTTGTTTTGGTTATGTTACCAACCCTTGCCTTCGTATTTTGTAATTCACGCTCCTATAAATGGTATGCGACACTAATAAGATGTGTTATGAGTAATGTAATTATATTTATCCAAGGACCTGTTGTCACCAAATATTGTACCCTAGAGGAGGGTGTTTAAGCCTCCACCAGACTTGGGAAACATGGGAATACTTCTAGGTATGTGTGTTTACCTATAGTATAAGTAGACCTCTAGGTTTAAGGGCTAGCTCCCTGAGTATACCTTGAAATGCTTATCACTTACTTAACTATTTTCTTGTGGAAAAAGAGGTACAAGTTTACATGAAAAGAAACTATTCTAAGGGGGTGATACACCATAAGGATTTCCACAAGATTATCATACTTTTTTCACAATGAAACAATACCTACAAACCAACTTCATAGTCCTAAGATATTCTAAGATAAGTATTTTATTATAAAGGTGATATGCATGAGACAACACAAGGTAAGTGAAATAGAGGGTAGATCACACACTCTAAAGACAATTTTACTCTTGAAAGGAGCCTTAAAAATTATTTACACTCTATATGACCTATTAGAAAAGGAACTCTTGCATAAACATGAGAGGATAAGGAGAAGCAAGGATAGAATATTATCACTTTAAATCTCCATACATCACTTTGAAACTTAGAAAAATGTTCACAAACTCAAAACTAGAATTGAATTTATTGTTTAAAGGCAAATTAAAATTTCAAAACTAGTAGGGATTCACCATATATGGTGTGGTATTAGTCTACAAGAGCCAAAATGGCTACTACTTATAGAATTTGAGAGAGAAGAGAAGAGAGTGAAGTTCAAGAGTCATAAGAACACTTGTCAAGATAAGATAATGAGTTACACATGTAGGAGAATTAAGTGGGAGATATACCATGCAAGGTATCATAGGACAAATGTCCTTGAAAAGCATGGAACTCTTTGAAATGTGGTGTAAGATTCCTCATTTGCATGCCTAGAAACTATCTTCATCATTTAGCCTCCTTGGAATGCTCCACAAAATACTAGGGATAGATGTAATTATTTCACTAAGAGGGAGGGGTTATACACATTCTCCAACATGCATTGGAGGTGGCCCTAATCATCAAGATTCTTTTGGACATGACTTATCACTATTTGTATTCCAATGAACTCCTCTTTCACTCACCTTGCACACTTGGAACCAAATTTACCTTAATTTTTCTAAACCAAACCCTATATATAAGTTTATGACACTTATAAATAACCCTCATGGCCTTATATTCCTCAAATAGACCCTAAAAGGCCTCTAACATAGAGCTTTCACCTTCTTACTTGCTTGTTCACTATGCCAGTTTGGACTAGCTGAGATGAAGGCACTTAAAAGAGGAACTTATGAGATTATGTGGAGAATTAAATTAAAATGGTGGGTTATTTTAAGTCCCAATATCTCTCCTAAATTTTATTTCATCCTTTGAAACCCTTCCATACCTACACAACACCAAAAATAGTAAAAAAAGACATTTTCCACCCTATCTGTATAAGTAATGTACAGCTTAGTATGATGGGAAGGAGCCATGGTGAATCTTATGAAATATTAAATCATTTCCCAATCCATTATATGCCTCTTGGATGCTTCTCCTCCTTTATTTTCCCAATTAGGTCACTAGCAAGGGTTTTAGAGGTATTTAGGTGATTTTGCCCTCTAAGGATTGTTAATATAGGTCTAACTTCTAATTTGTGAAAAAAATACACAAATTACCTATTCAATACCTCCTTAAACATCCCCTAACTCCTTATAATCCCATGAAAAGCCTCCAAGTAGGTGTGATTATCTCAAGTTGGCCTCTAAAGCATTGTTCTCCATTATGCATACCTTTTGATGGTCTTAAGCCAATATGTGGATTCCCTATCGTATTATTTGCATTCCAAAATATCAAACATGAATGATATATTCTTATAAACCTATTATAATGAATTTTAATTCTATCCTAGCACTAGAAATGAAGTTGACCCTCTAATTGGGCTTTAGGCATAAACTAGACCTAAAAGACTTGACTACATCTTTACGAGTTTGACCATCATGTTGGGTTTCTATCACCTGTGTACTATTACTTATGTTGATTCATGTCTAAAACAACTCTCAACATCCTTATACAAATTCTCACTAACCTCTATCTCACCTTGTCACCATCTTTTAACAAAACCTTGTACGTTTGCACCCTTGGGGAGTGCCCTCTATCTGAGATAAAATAGAGGGAACTTTCACTATTTCCATAGACCAAAGGGTGATATGAAAGGATTCCCCAAGTGTTTTATATGTTTTATACCAAATCCCAAGGTTTGGTTATGTCTTTATCACCTCTAAATTTTCAAAATCCCAAGATAGACATGTGGAGATTATTGACAGTGCAGGCTTTATACATGTGATTGTAGGTTGCTTGTATGAGACTCTCTCCTTTGTCTATTTCCATGATATTAGAGTTTCATGGGATGGTCACTCTAATTTTCCAATTGTTAACCATGCTTATAAACCTTCTATCATCCATATTTGCATCTTTAACCCATGTCCTTGCTCAACTAGGACTGACTGGTAGACTGACTGTGTTTTATCTCAAAAAAGGGCCTACATGTAGGAGTATCTACATGTTTAGACCTTGAATATATTACCCCATCATATATTATAATTCTCAAATTCCATCCCACAATCATTTGGATTCATTCACCTCATATTCAAGCTATGTCAACACCCATAACACCATGCTCTAGTTCACTATCAACTACAGTAGACTGTAGCTACCTAATTTGGAGCAAGAAAGGGTCTTGTAGGTGTGTCTCAACCTTTAAAATTTGTGCTTAAATCCATATGATTCCTCTTAGGTCTTATAACCAACTTAAATGACATGTGTCCATGTTTATAGGTTCCCATCTTTTGAGGTTTACCTTTGGATTTATAGGCACATGTATACAAGCTATAGGTAGCCTTTTTTAGCAAAAGTACACATGTAGGTGCTAATGGGAGTCAATACCCTAAAATCTAACTCTCCTCCAATTTCCTTAAGTCATTAGTGTACCCCTTACTCCAATAGCGTCACTTACCATAGGGATATGATCTTACATTTCTATTTTAGGGTGATGAGGACACTTGAAACTCAAGGTACTATAGTAAACACTGAAGAAAAGTAGTGAACAATTTCATGATTTGTGAGCCTCATAATCACCACATGTTGAAACCAAATTATCCCTTCCTTTGATGAAATCATATCCCTTAGGATAGGACTTCATTATGGAATCATCTATACTTATTTGGACTTCATGCTACACCATTATGTAATGGCATCAAAAATTCCTAGGGCTATGTTTTGGAGCTTTTATGGAACTTGTCCCTAAAACATAGTCACCATATATGAATACAATTCCTTGAGTTTTCCTGCCAACCTAGTACTTAAAACATGGTTTCCATGATATCTTCAACATCCTAATATCTCAAAAAGGTCTCAAAACATGTTCAACATCTCTATGTAACATTCTCAGGTCTTTGTAGGATCTTGTAGATGCACACATAGCAGCATACAAGGTAGTGAGTGTGAATATGGGCAGTGTGCATGATGTATGGGCTTGTAACCAGTCCCAAAACTTCACAAAGGTCCTCCAAATTCATCCTTCCCACCTTGAAGGATTTGAAACAAGTTTCAATACTACCATTCCAACATTCTTAGTCTCTTGTAGGTGTTGATACAGTTGTAGTCAAGGCAGTGAATGTGGTCATGAGCAATGTACATATGATATGAATTCATAACCATTTTTATATTCTCTCCAAGTGTTTAAAGCATATTTCATAACATTGAAATACTTGAAACAAGTTTTCACACTCCATCTCAATGTGACATTTTCCTGAGAGCACCTTTAGGTGCACATTAATGGTGTATGACTGTGTTAGAGATTTGCATGGACTATCACAGTTATTCCTATGTGACTTGAGAGTTTGGCTTGATGGTTTATGCTCCAAGAAGGTGTCCCATGCCTTGAAATTATTCAACACATCTTCATAACCATGCTCAGAGCTCAAAACACCATGACTATAAGTGGGAGCAAGCAGAGAGTTGGATGTGTGCAACATTCTTAACTACAACCTTCATGTGTTAGGAATTGGCTTTTACATTGTGTAAGTCTAAGTATTTATCGAGAGGTAAATAGTAATTTGGTTAGTAATTAGTAATTGGTTAATATGAATATTATTATAAATAATATTATGATATAGGTTATAATATATATTGTTGAGATATATTGTTTATATTGTTATAACAATATATCATATTAAGTGGTTTGCATAATCAAAGAGTTTTGGGGAGAGAAATTAACAGAGAAAATATAGGAATGAGGTTCCTATAAATATGTAACTCCTGTATTATTTTATATTTAGATAGTATGAAATAATCAGAGCATAATATTATTATTTTTATAATTAAAATTTTATCTGTTTATTTGGCTTCTCATGATTTAATTTTTTTATATCAGCTCTTTGAATTTATAACAGTGGTATCAAAGCAATAATGCAGTCCTGAGAAATTGTGTGGGGCAAAGCCAAATATAATTTTTTTGGTTGCCCTATTATATGGAGAGATTTTTCTTTGTGAAAATATAATAAGTTTCATTTGGTTCATTTACAAATGCTAATGTATTTTCATATAGATTTTCCATTCAACACTTCATAAATATATTTTGACATGTGTATTCAACTTGACATATGGGTAGATTATTTGTTCTAATCAAGCTTAACAATGACCCTATAAGAAGTGATATGCATTATTCATTCAGTAAATATATTGGTAGATCCATTGGTGAACATCTCACATAAAATGATCTTTGACTCCCAAGCACAGATCTAAATCCATACACGTTTTCTTATCATTCAAAGACCTATACACTGTTGTTTGTTTTTAATGTGGTTCATACAACTCAGCTCAAGTTTTATACTTAGTTTGTTGTCTTTTCATCATTGAATTTGGAATTTTTATTTCCTTAATTTAATTTTCAAGAATCTAAGACATTATCCAACCCAAGGTTCATGGATCTACACATACAATTTGTTCAAACCTCAAGGAGGAAAAAATAAAAATAGTTTATATTTGAAGACTATCAGTATCGATTTAATAATTATAACCAAATAAGATGTTCTACTATACATCTGTGTATTATTCTATTGGGTCTACTATTTACATTTCTAGCATCCAACTTAGGGATCACTTCGGCTACAAAATCTATGTTGTTTGTCACATAGCCCACCATGAATCTCTTAAAGCATGCAGATGAACCAAATGCTTATATGTTTATTTACACCATGTCAGTCAAATTAAGTTTTACATGTTAGTTTATAATTTTTATGTTATTAATAGTTTTGTTTTTTATTGTGTGTCTTTCTTTAATTTAAGTTTTTTAGTATATAGATTGAAAAGGTCTATAGTTGATTTAGTTAGTCATTTGTATCTTGAGTCAATGAAAGTCTTAGATTCGGTGAAATTTATGTTTAGAATTTATAAATGTCAAGTCATTGAAACAAGTCATCTTATTCATGTCAATTTTATAAGTCAAAAAATCATTTTTGTGTCAATAAAATATATTGAGTCATATTATCAAGTCAAAAAATCTATGTAAAGGATGCATTTTTGGGCAAACTCGACATCCTAAGTCATATGTGTCAGTTATGTGTGTGTGTCTTGTCATCAAAAATGACATGAGATTCATTGAGGTATTGATTTATTAAGTAGTAACCTAACGAAGGATGCAGGCACAGGAGGTTGGAGGTATTTCAGTGACCTCTCATCAGTCATCAATGATGGGGCTGTACCAATGTTTTGGTGACATATATAGTGTGGTGTGTTTTTCATTTCCACTATGTGTTTTTCAAATAAGAACATAATAATATTTTGAAATGATAGAAAGCACCAATGTTAGTCAGTTCATGGATCTTGAAAGTGTTTTTGGTAGATCTAGAAAACCACATGAGGTGAATAGTGTTTTGGCAACAGTTAGGAGAGCAGATACTATAGAGATCCCATGACTATCTTACTTCTTTATGGATATGACCCTCAGTGACATGTCTATTTTGGTCATGTAAATTAAATTCAAGATGCATTCCTTGGCATAATAGTGGTCATGTGCAGCACGATTATGTCAGTAGTATATAGACCTAAGAGTATGTGGTGGTATACAATTTTGTTCATACCAATTCTTGGAGGTAGATAGTGTTCCTGTTCATGTCAAGGTTTGTGGTAAACCTATAAAACCATGGGAGGAGTGAGGATCTCTTTATATCAAGGTCATGAGCCAAATAGGGCATGTTATAATGGGTGAGCATATTGCAGATAAGAGTGTGAATGTTTTTGCACCATGTAAAGACTATGGGGAGGAATGTTAGGAATTAGATTTTATATTATGTAAGTCTGTGTATTTATCGAGAGGTAAATATTAATTTGGTTGGTAATTAGTAATTGGTTAATAGGAATATTTTTATAAACAATATTACAATATAGGTTAGAATATATAATGTTGAGATATATTGTTTATATTGTAATAAAAATATATTGTATTTAGTGGTTTGCCTAATTAGAGAGATTTTGGGGAAAGAAATTAATGGATAAAATATAGGAATGAGGTTCCTATAAATATGTAACTTGATGCAGGAGCATCTAGCAAGGACTAGTTGAATAAACCTTCAATAGGCATTAGTCTAAGCAATTACATAAGTTTCCCTCCAAGTTGTATTTTCAAATATTTGAATAGTAACACTTGTCATGTAGAGAATAAATAAGACCTAAATATGTTATCTATGGATTTATTAGTTGTCAAAGGATTGCATAATTCTAGTATTGCTTGTAATCAGCCAAGGTTGTCATAGAGTCAAGTGTAGTTGGAATAATTCCTCATTTGGTGTGTAGTTGAGTCTTTATAGGAGATTTGGTTACAAGATTAAAGGAGATAGTCAAAGTTACAATAAGAATTCCTATGTGGAGATAAGCCTTATAGTGGCTAATAAAAAGGAGTCTAGACGTAGAGGAATACATAGAGATGTAAGAATGTGGACATAACCTAAAGCCTGTTAGGATATGGTGTAAGGTTGTAAGTCTATTTATTTGTAAATATAAGTGTGTCAATATCTAATTTATGGTAGTCAAAAAAAAATTGTGTTGATACAAATCTTTCTATTCATCTGTGTGTTTCCAATCAGATCTATCATTTCCTTAAGCAATTCATATCTATTATAAATTTAGCCTTGAAATCATTGTATTGTCTTAATACAATTTGTATTGTGTCTCGGTCAAGCCTAGAGATTTTTATATTTTCAAAAAGCATAATAAAATTTACAAGGTAGAATCTTCTAATGTCTGGAAGCACAATTGTGTACACACAGCATAAGCAGGAGATGAAGTTTGGAGAATTCTATATATGCATGCACAATCATATATATACCAATGTTAGTGCTTAATCTGTTCAACGTATAATTCTAGTACATCTAACCATATAGACCTGGTGTAACCATGAAATTGAGATCTTAAATAAGTGAGATTATATTGCTTGTATTATGTTCTATATAGACAAAATTCAATCTCTTAACAGTTGTGAGGAGAATCATAATGGCTGGTGAAGACCGAACTTGATGAAAACATGCATGATCAACTAAGAACTCTCGGATCTGATTTTCATCTTGGGTGGAGATATTCCTACATAGAGGTATTTTTTTTGTAAGATTTTTTTTGTGAAGTTCTCTATTATAGGCGACAAGGTAAAACTCCTACTATGAATAAATTCATATATTAGTTCCATTAATGTTCTACATGGAGTGAATCTACAGTCAGTTTAAATGAAGATAATCTTCTTGGGTTATAGTAGCATCGAACTATAGTTTATAAAGTTTCATGTTGTCAGAGAGATTATAATCTAACTAATAAGAGAAGAATTGTTTGTAATACAAAACTACAGGAACTATTTAGTTGTGTCATGCATGATTGCTTTTATTAGTAATTTTTCATATGGTTATGAATCAATATTGGTAAGATTTGGAGAAAATAATGGGTGTGGTATCTCTATTATATACATGCAAAGTAAGATATTAAAACTTTTTATACGTAGTATTTGGAATTACAAATTAATAATACTTTGAACTTTTTTGAGTCTTTCATTTGATTCGTTTACTATTACTTTGTATTGAGAATTATGCAAGCCAATAAAGAATGCATACACAGTCAACAATGGACCGAGCTTAAAAATAGTCTAACAAATACATCTTAATGGGTGATCCGTGACATAAGGAGGAGTATCTATTTTGATTTAGTTATCTTTATGAAAGAAAATCAATTTGTTGATTGCTTGAATAATTTGTGATTAGTGCGGAACTATGTCTGAATATACAATCTGAGTCTGAGCATGCAGTTTGTATAAAATGTGGAGAAATCAACTTATAGTAGCTTGTATAGGCTTAAGGATTTTTTAATCAATGAGTATTACATTTTGAGGATGCTAAAGGATGATAATTATATATGGAGTCTAAAACTGGATAGAAATGTTTATGAATGTCCGTTGAGTAAAGGATTGTATGAAGTTTCTACAGAATGTCAATAAACTAAGTCAGAGAAGATTCATTGGTATTCAAGAGACCCATATACACAAACCTTAATAAGATATAATAGACCTAAATCAAGTAAGGATAAGCATATAATAAAATGGCCATCAAGAAATTGACAAAAATCTCAAAGGGTCTTAAGGTCATATAAGAATGATTGAATCAAGATTAATTCATGTGGTTTGGTCAATATTTTAGTTTGAATATTGATTTTACATAATTTATTTTCAATTCATTATTAGTAATAATTTATGAGAAATATCTTATGAATAATAACTTCTTAGGAGAAAAATTATAAGCAAATTAAATTGAATCAGGTTAAGAAGGAAAATTGATGAGAGTGTTATCATCTTTGATATCAGCGCTAGAAAGCTCTTAGGGAAAGAAGTTTTGCTTTGTGATCTTCTAATTAGTACTTGTAGAAATTGAAGAGCTTTTTGAAGATGGTTAATTACAGGTTGCTTATAATGGGTGAATCAAGTCAAAAAGGTATGAGAAGTTACAAAATTTATTGTTTTAAGATCTTGTGATCTGATTTATTATTTTAGTAATCAAATTATAGGGTAAAAGTGGTTGAAGGAAATAAATCCATTAAGAGAAGAAGAAGCCCAAGAGAAAGTTGAAGCTCAATAAGAAGTCAAAAGACTTAGGTGAAGAATAAAAAGATCAATAGACCAAGGTAGAAAATACTTGGGTGAAGATCTTAGAGATGGATGAGTTGTTGAGAAAAGTGCAAAGCAGCAAGTTACATGAGAGTACCAAAAAGAAAACAAGCACCCCAAAATAGAGAGGTATGGCAAATGTTGATTTTGATAAAGAAACTGCTAGTCTATGGAAAGATTTGGATAAGATTGAAAGTAGGTTTGAGTCTTGGGTGTAGTCAAATGATAAAATATGGGTATGGCCAATGAAGAAGAAGTTAAAATGGCTAATTGATCTCCTAGTAAAGAGGAGAAGGAGGCAAAAGAATATTTCCATGAAGAATGAAGTCCATAGAGGCTTGAAGAATGTGAGTAGGTTTCCAAGTGAGCAACAGAAGGATGAGGAAGTTTTGAAAAGGGTTCTCATTGCGGAGAACAAATAAAAAGAGAAAAGAGAAAGTGAAGTGCCAAGAGGAGCACTTGGAAAGATGGGAGTGTCAGTAAAGGAGGCACTCATGAAGACATTATGGTCTCTTATTTTTGTTTCTAATATTGTCTTTGAATGGGTAAATGCAGGTATGAACAGCCTTGTGAGAAAGCTCAAGATAAAGGCCTTGAAAAATGAAGAGATTGGTGCAAGAGAAGTAACCAAGCACACAAATGAATGTGCATGCATGAGAGAAGAGACTATTATTGTATACCATGAAGAAGTGCATTGCCAAATGCATGAGATAGGTGTTGAATACCTTGTGCAAACAAAAGTGGAGATAGGGGATGAAGTTGAGCTCCATGATGCTATGGAAAACTTGGAAGAAGCAAGTGAACAGCCATGCATAAAAGAGGAGAGTACAAACAATCAATAATCCATGCAAGCTAAAGAATCCATGGAGCAGCCCATCAAGGAGGTAAAGGTGAATTCAAATGTTGATTTTTATTATTCTCATAATCATAGATTTGTTGATATATAGGTTAAAGAAGTAAGGAGGATGATGGAGTCCTCTAAACTAGTAATTAACCATAGATATATAGTGCCTAGATGGATGGAAAAGTATACACCCAAGCAGTGAGTTCTCAAGAAGGCAAGTTGTCAAGAAAGGCAACATGAAGATGTCAAAGAGCAAAAATTGGTTGATGAATTGAACAAGAGGTAGCCTAATGTTATGAGGAAGGTATGGATGACTAAAGGTAAGAAAGAGAGCTTCTAAAAAAAAAGTGAGGTAGAACCTGAAAATATAAAGATGAAAGGTAAGGCAATTGCTTGCAATGAATGGGAGGATGATGTTTTTGAATCATTAAATGATATTTTTATGGAAAATGAGGTATGGAAAATGTCTATGAAAAGTAATGTGCAAGAAGGGAAAAGTTTCAAATATATGGATGATGATAGTGGAGATGTGAAATCAATTTACATGTTTGAAAAGAGCAAAGAGACACAACTTAATGTTGCTCTAATTGTTTTTTATGAGTATATTGATGAAGAAGTTGATTTGTATGAAGAAACCATATAGGGGATGAATGTATTTATAAAGTATGAAAGGAAATATGGTCCTAAGTTTGATATAGGACATGAAGATGTGGATGATTTTGTATTGAATGAAGAGTTGAAGAGGGTAGAAGAATTGTTAAATCCTCCAAGAGAGTTGTGTAGAGAGACATATCAACATGGTGGCACCATTGATCAGATGGAAAATAAATTAAGGCAAGAGCAAGACAAGATTGTGAAGGTAGATCTAAACAAAGAAGAACAACATAAAGACAATCAAGGGGCTTCATGGCCTCAAGCTTTTACTTCTAAGGTTGCTTTTAATGTTTTGAATGCAGGTATTAGAGTTGTTAAATTAAATGATATCCATAACTCAATGGATGAGTTGATGAAATAAGAAGGCAAAGAAGACTTTGAAGACTTATATAAAGATGAATCATGGAAATGGGAGAATAAGAAGGAATTTATACAAGAAGAAAGAGAGATACAAGAATAAGATGAGAGATAAAGAGTATACCAAGGAAGCTCAAGCAATGCAAAAGAGATCATGGGATCAAGGAATACAAAGTAGATTAAAAGAAAGGGAGAAGCACAAGTTATTTGAAATGGAGTTCAAATATTTTCCTACCCCAAAAGTCTAATGCAAGAGCATCTAGCAAGGACTAGTTGAATAAGCCTTCAATAGGCATTAATCTAAGTAATTACATAATTTTCCCTCCAAGTTATATTTTTAAATATTCAAATAGTAGAACTTGTCATGTGGAGGATAAATAAGGCCTAAATATGTTTTGTATGCATTTATTAGTTGTCAAAGGATGTGTATAATTCTATTATTGCTTGTAATCAGCCAAGGTTGGCATAGAGTCAAGTGTAGTTGGAAGAATTCCTCATTTGGTGTGTAGTTGAGTCTTTCTAGGAGATTTGGTTACAATATTCTAGGAGATAGTCAAAGCTACAATAAGAATTCCTACATGGAGATAAGCCTCACACTAGCTGATAAAAAGGATTTTGGGTGTAAAGGAATACATAGAGATGTAAGAATATGGACATAACTAGAAGCCTGCCAGGATAGGGTGTAAGGTTATAAGTCTATTTGTTTGTAAATATAAGTGTGTCAATATCTAATTTGGGGCCATTAAATTTTCTTTGTGTTGATACAAAGCTTTCTATTTATCTATGTGTTTCCAATCATATCTATCATTTCCTTAAGTGATTCATATCTATTAGAAATTCAGCCTTGAAATCATTGTATTGTCTTAATGCAATTCGTATTATGTCTCGGCCAAGCTTAGAGATTTTTTTATTTTCAAAAATCATAATACAATTTACAGGGTAGCATCTTCTAATGTATGGAATCACAATTGTGTACACACAACATAAGGAGAGGAAGTTTGGAGAATTTTATAAATGCATCCATAGTCATATATATACCAATGTTAGTGCTTAATCTATTTAACATATAATTTTTGTGCATTCAGACATGAAGACTTGGTATAACCATGAAATCAAGCTCTTAAATAAGCAAGATTATATTGCTTGTATTATGTTCTATATAGACAAAACTTGAGCTCTTAACAATTGTGAGGAGAATCATAATGGTTGGAAAAAACTGAACGTGATGAAATCATGCATTATTAATTAAGAACTCTCAGATCTGATTTCCATATTGGGTGGAGATATTCCTACATAGAGGTATTTTATTTGTAAGATTGTTTATGTGGAGTTATCTATTGTAGGTGGTAAGGTAAAACTCCTATTATGAATAAATTCGTATATTAGTAGCACTAAAGTTCTACTTGGAGTGAATCTATAGTCGTTTGCATGAAGATGATCTTCTTGGGTTATAGTAGCATTGAACTATAGTTCATAAAGTTGCATGCTGTCAAAGAGATTATAATCTGACTGATAAGAGAAGATTTGTTTACAATACAAAACTACATGAACTATTTAGTGGTGTCATGCATGATTGCTTTTAAAAGTAATTTTTCATATGGTTATGAATTGATAGTGGTAAGATTTGGAAAAAATAATGGGTGAAACATATCTATTATATCCATGTGAAGTAGAAATTGTCCACAATATCCATGCAAAGTAAGAGATTGAAACTTGTTATGCGTATTATTTGAAATTAAAAATTAGTAAGATTTTGAACTTGTTTGAGTCTTTCCTTTGATTCGTTCACTATTACTTTGTATTGAGAATTATACGGGCCAATAAAGAATGCATACACAGTCAATAGCAGACTAAGCTTAGAAATAGTCTAACAAATCCATCTTAATGGGTGATCTATGATGTAAGGAGAAGTATCTATTTTGATTTAGTTATCTTTTTGAAACAAGCTAAATCTGTTGATTGCTTGAATAATTTGTGATTAGCACAGAACTATTTCTAAATATACAATCTGAGTCTGAGCATGCAGTTTGTATAAAATGTGGAGAAATCAACTTATATTATATTTCAGAGGCTTAAGGATTTTTTTAATCAGTGAGTATTACATTTTGAGGATGCCAAAGGATGATTATTAATTATGGAGTCTAAAACTGGATAAAAATGTTGATGAACATCAGTTGAGTAAAGGATTGTATGAAGTTTCTACATAATGTAAATAAACTAAGTCAGAGAAGATTCATTAGTCTTCAAGAGACCAATATACACAGACCTTAAGAAGATATAGTAGACTCAAATTAAGTAAGGATAAGCATATAAGAAAATGGCCATCAGGAAATAGACAAAAATCTCAAAGGGTCTTAAGGTTAGATAAGAATGTTTGAATCAGGATTAATTCATGTGGTTTGGTCAATATTTTAGTTTGAATATTGATTTTATAGAATTTATTTTCAATTCATTATTAGTAATAATTTATGGGAAAGATCTTGTGAAGAGTAACTTCTTAGGAAAATAATTATAAGCAAGTTAAAGTGAATCAGGTTAAGAAGGAAAATTGATGAGAGTGTTAACATAACTCCTGTATTGTTTTATATTTAGATAGTTTGAAATAATCAAAGCATAATATTATTATTTGTGTAATTAAAATTCTCTCTATGTATTCGGCTTCTCGTGATTTAATTTCTTTATATCATCTCTTTGAATTTATAACATGATGATCCTAGTTTTGGAGAGTGAGATTGGGAAGAAGGATATTTTTATGACATATGAGATACATGGAACATCATATCACACTAATTTGAAACCATTTCATAGAAAGAGACCTTTTGTAAGTAGTGAAAATTGACTGCAACCTTGTTGGCATACTCCTCTTGAAATATAAAAGGTTTGAACTCATCAATTAACTTACATATATGAAAAAAAAAATAGAAACCATGAGATAATTAATTTCACACCCTCTAAAAACCATTTCATCAATTGTATTGTACAAACATGCTCAATTAGAAGCAAAACCTATAGGGTGTGGGGATTAGTTAGAAAAACAAGAAAATCAACTTGTTAAGAATGGTTCATAAATTATAAGCAACCATTCTTCCAATTCCAAACATTAAAATGAATTAGACCAAGTTTAATATCCACCACCAAGATAATTTGACCTGGAAGTCTTCCTACTGGCCATACCATCAAAAGACCTATTGACTAGTTTTGCTTACCTAGCGAAGCGATAGAGGGATAGAATGGTTTTTTACCATTTTCAAGGATTATAAATTAGATCAAATGTTAAGATGAGTCCATGGAATTTTAAGAGACACTTCATAATATTTTCACATGTGCCACCTTCCTTTAAAGGCTGTACAACTTCTAAAACTACCCAAACTACCACTTTTATTTTTGTTTCAACATAGTACCTATAAGTTTTAGTTAAAGACTGACATCCTAACATATATATGATACATACACATTGAGAAATAATTTTGAAAACTTTTCTTGCTTGTAAAACCATACCATTCTCATTTATGGCTCTAAAATGACCCTTTAAGTGACATAAAATGAATAAGGAAAATGACTAAAACCAAGGTGATGAAACATTAAATAACATCAAATGAGACCATTACACACCTTATATGACCCTAATATACGCTTATATAATTTTTTTATTATAGGGGGTTGATTTATTTTGACTTGTGGTCAAAATAGTCAACATTCTTGGCAATTTCCAAGGGTGGTATGCTTGTTATACCCAAGCCCAGTAGCCTTTTCCTATAAATTAGGATATAGAGTCACTTATGCATAGATATGACACTAAACCTACCTTTTAAATAGACCAAACAATATAAAACCAACAAGAAACAACACACAATTCAAGAAAATAAAAAAGCACACACTTGTGTTTCATGAGCACTTATGGAACACATACACAAAAACTAGACTAACTAATTCAAACACAAACTAACCTAAAATAAGCACTTCCTCCTAGATCAAAGGGGAATTTTTAAACCTCTCTTTATCTATGAAATGAAGGAATTAATGATACATGTTGCTTTTTTATCATTGGCATTGATGCCTCCATCTTCTTCATTATGTTTGCTAACTTCGTTAGCATGATGTTTAATGAAAACAAAGCAGTTTCAACTAAGTAAACTATGGAAATAAACTCTTATTGCATCTAAAAAACCTCAAATTTATCATAGGACTCCTCTACTACAACCTCCAATGGTGGTTTAACAAGACATACTTTCTTAGTTTCCATGGTGTCCTCAATAAGATTAGGTTTCTTTTCAACTGCAAGTTGTTCAAGATCATCAGGGAGCTCTGCATAGTCCACCCAATCTTGGTCATTTTCCTCCATGGAAAAATATTTCTCCACCTTCAGTTATTCAAGCTCATCAAGGAGCTCTACATAGTCCACCCAATCTTGGTCATTGTCCTCCATGGAAAAATCTTTCTCCACCTTCTCATGCATTTGTCCCTCAACTTGGTAAAGTTATTCAAGATCTTGAAAGAGATTAATTTGTAGTTGTCAATCATCCCTACTCTCCTTGTCATCTAGAACCACTACCTCTTCAACTTTCTCTTCTTGATGTATGAGGTCATCAAGCTGATCTTCTTTGTGTTCCAATGCATCTGAGGGTGATTCAACATCAGGCTAAGGTATGGAGTACTCTTCAAGGAATGCATCTTTTACCTTGGTCTCATGAGACTCTTATAGGGCTGTAACCTCTTGATTAATGGCTTGAATTTCACCTTCATTCTTGATAACACACTTAACTTAATGCTTGAGATGATCATCAAAATCTCATGATCAGGTGTGTACTTCCTAGGAAAAGTACAATTGTTTAGCTACTCAAACTCTTGGTTTATGCCATGAAACTTATATAATAGGTCTTCCTCTTCATGACTATCATTCTCAAGATCTATTTCATCATGGACAACATATATAGAGTCTTTATCAAGCACTTCTTCCTTTATATTTTCTTCAAATTATATATGGATAGCTGAAATAGGATCTTCAATATCTTTCTCCTCATTCAAGAAGGTAGAGTTACATTTATGTTCACCAAGGGGAGGCCCTATTAGGATCTCCTCTTAGTTGTTACTCATGACATCTTCTTTATCAACTATGACTTGAGCTCTTTCCTCTTGATTTTCTTCCCTCAAAATGGGTTTGTTTTCAAGGAGTGAGGTGAAAGGTTGATGGATAGGTTCATGAGTTGGAGGTGAAGAATGGGGTGTAATGGAGGGATTATGAATTGATTTAGGAAAGAGTACCTCACTAGTAACCTCATGGTGAAGTGATAATTTGGGTTGGTTAAATAGAAAAACACCTACTTTAATAGAAGTTTCACCTTGCCAATAACCTCCTTGAGGCTCTTCAACGGTAGCATGTTCATTATTAAGTCATTTATCTTCCCACATCCTTAGCTTATCTATTGATCATTGAAGGCACTTCTTTGCCAAGTCTAAAATTTATTTGATACCTCATTGATTTCCTTCTTTCCATTTAATTATCTCTAACACATGCATACAACTTTGGGCAATACCTCTTAACTATTACATCAGATGGTTAGGGAGCACATAAAACTTATTATCCCATGTCCCCATATTATCTTCATTATCTATTAGCTCTGGTAGGAGTACCAAGAGGTATTTAACATGAGATAGGGATGATGGAGGATGAGGAGGGAAATAATGGGGATTGAGGCTAGCTCTATGTTTTTGGATTTGAGTTTCTAAGAATTCATACTTTGTCTTAAAGTATCTTTGTGTACAATCAATAGAGTCATCTGATTATTCATTACAAGATTGATAGGAATCCTCTTGAGGTTGATAAGCATCATTTTATGATTGGTAAGGGTCATATTAGGATTGATATCAAGGAATTTCTTGATAGTCTTCTTAATAACCTTCCTCATAGGGTTGTCCAACAACATGATGTCTATATGGAGAAGGAAATGGATGACCATGGGGCTTCCATGGCTCATAGGATTGATAGCCATTGTGATAGGATTGTTGAGGGATATAATGTGGTTCACAATAAGGTTGATAGGGAGGTTCATGGTAGGGATATTCACCATAGCTATAAACATCAACGTCATAGGTCAAAGGAGATGTAATAATTGATCAAAATATTCAATAAGAGATACCTAGGCTGATTGCAACTAGAATATTTCATCCATAGTCTCCATTGGTTTTATCTTGCTTGCTTCCAAAAGCTAATTAGAGGAAAGACACACCAACAATATTTACACTCTCTTGGACCTTTGTGTCACCAGGAATGCCAAACCTATTGTCACTAAATATTTCACCCTAGAGGAGGGTGTTCAAGCCTCCTCCAAATTTAGGAAACACGGGAATACTTCTAGGTATGTGGGTTTATTTATAGTAGAAATAGACCTCTAGGTTTAAGGGCTAGCTACCTAAATATACCTTGAAATGCTTATCACCTAATTAACTAGTTGTTTGTGGAAAAGAGGTATAATTTTACATTGAAAGAAACTAATCTAAGGGGGTGATACAATAGAGGGATTTCCACAATATTATCATACTTATATCACAATGAAACAAAACCTAAGAACCAGCTTCATAGTCGTAAGAGATTCTAACATAAGTATTTCAATATAAAGGTGATATACATGAGACAATGCAAGGTAAGTGAATGAGAGGGTAGATTGCACACTCCAAGGACAATTGTATACTTGAAAATATCCTAACACATTAGTTAAAATCTATGTGACCTATTATAATAGGAACTCTTACATAAATATGAGAGGATAAGGAGAAGCAAGGATAAAAGATTATCACTTAACATCACCATACATCACTTTGCACACTTAGAAAAATGTTTATGAACTCAAAACCATACTTGAATTTATTATTAAAAGGCAAAGTAAAATGTTAAAACCATCAAGGATTTACCATACATGGTGTGGTATTAGTCTATAAGAGCCAAAATGGCTACTACTTATAAAATTTGAGAGAGAAGAGAAGAGAGTGAAGTCCAAGAGTCATAAGAACACTTGTCAAGCTAAGAGAAAAAGTTACACATGCAAGAGAATGAAGTGGGAGACATACCATGCAATTTCTCATAGGATAAATGTCCTTGAAAAGCATGAAACTCTTGAAATGTGGCATAGGATTCCTCATTTGCATGCCTAGAAATTATCTTCATCATTTAGCCTCCTTGGAATGCTCAACAGTAGACTAGGGATAGATTTTATTATTGAAATAAGAGGGAGGGATTATACATATGATCCAACATTAATTGAATGTGTCCCTAATCGTTAGTATTCTTCTAGACATGAGTTATCACTGATTGTAGTCCAAATAACTCTTTCACTCACCTTGCACACTTGGCACCAAATTTGCCTTCAATTTTCCAAAACAATCCATATAAAAGAGTGTATGAAACTTTTAAATATCCCTCATGGCCTTATATTCCTCAAATATACCTTTAAATGCCTCCAACTTAGAGCTTTCACCTTCTCACTTGCTTGTTCACTATGCCAGTTTGGACTGGGTAAGATGAAGGCACTTAAAAGAGGCACTTGTGAGATTAGATGGAGCATGAAATGAACATGGTGGGTTATTTTAAGTCCCAATATCTCTCCCAAAGTGTATTACATCCTTTAAAACCCTTCCATACCTACACAATGCCAAAAATAGTCAAGAAAGACATTTTCCTACTTGTCCGTAGAGGTAGGGTACAACTTAGTATGATTGGGAGGATACCTAGGGAATCCTATGCAAGATAAAATTATTTCCAAAGCCATTATATGCCTCTTTGATGCTTTTCCTCCGTTTTCCCAATTGGGTCACTAGTAAGGGTTTTAGAGGGTTTTAGGTGATTTTACCCTCTAAGGATTTTACATACAGATCTAACATCCAATTTGTGAATAAATTCCACAAATTCCATATTGAACACCTCCTTCAACATTCCCCAACTCCTCAAACCCCCACACAAAGCCTCCAAGTATGTGTGATCATCTTAAGTTGGCCTCTTGAGTTTTGTTCTCCATTTTGCATACCTTTTGATGGTCTTAAGCCAAGATGTGTCTTCCCTATGGTATTCTTTGCATTATAATACATTTAAAACACATGATATATTCCTAAAAACCTATTCTAAGGCTTTGTAATGTTCTCCTAGTAGTATAAATGAATTTTACCCTCTAATTGGGCTTTAAGCCTAAACTAAACCTAGAGGACTTGACTGCATAGTTGTGATTTTGACCATCATTTTGGGTTTATATCACCTATGCACTATTATTTATGTTGGTTCATATCTAACACAACTCTCAACATCCTTCTGCAAAGTCTCACCAACCCCTGGCTCACCTTGTCACCCTCTTTTCTCAAAACCTTATAGGTTTGCACCCTTGGGGAGTGCCCTTTATCTAAGACAAAATAGAGGGAACTTACTCTGTTACCATAGACCAAAGGGTGATATAAAAGACTTATTCAAGTGGTTTATATCTTTTTTACTATATCCCAATGTCAGGTTATGTCTTTAGCACCTCTAAATGTTCAAAATCCCAAGACAGACATGTGGAGATTGTTGATTGTGCAGGCTTTATACATGTAATTGTAGGTTTATTGTATGAGACATTCTCTTTTCCCTCTTTCCATACTATGAGAGTTGTATGGGATGGTCACCCTAATTTTTTAGGTGTTCACCATTCTTACAAACCTTCGATCAGCCATATTTACATCTTTAACCCATGTCCTTGCTCAACTAGGACTAACTGGTAGATTGACTGTGTTTTATCTCATAAAAGGGCCTATTTGTAGGAGTATCTACATGATTGGACCTTTAATACATTTACCCATCATTTATTATAATTCTCAAATTATATCCCATAGTCATTTGGATTCATTCACCTTGTTTTCATGCTATGTCAACACCCATAGCACCATGCTCTAGTTCATTGTCAACTACAATAGACTATAGCTACCTAATTTTGAGCAAGCAGGGGTCTTGTAGGTGTGTCTAAACATTTAAAATTTATGCTTAACTCCATATGATTCATCGTAGGTCTTATAACCAACTCAAATGACATGTGTCCATTTTTTTAGGTTCCCATCTTTCAAGCTTTACCTTGTGAGTTATAGGCACTTGTATACATGTTGCAAGTAGCCTTTTTAAGCAAAAGTACACTTATAGGTGATGATGGGAGTCAATAACCTAAAATTTATCTCTCCTCCAAGTTCCTTAAGTCATTAATGTTCCCCTTACTCCAATGGAGTCACTTACTATAGGGATATGCTCTTACATTGTTATCTTAGGGTGATGAGGACACTTGGAGCTCAAGGTACTATAGTAAACACTGAAGAAAAGCAATGAATAATTTCATGATTTGGGAGACTCCTAATCACCACATGTTGAGACCAAATTGTCCCTTTCTTTGATGAAATCATCTCCCCTAGGATAGGACTTCATTATGGAATCATCTAGACTTATCTAGACTTCATGCTACACCATTATATAATGGCATCAAAAGTGTCAGGGCTCTAGTTAGGATCTTTTAGGGAGCTTGTCCCTAAAACAAAAACACCATATATGGATACAATTACTTATGTTTGCCTACCAATATAGTAATTCAAACATGGTTACAATGATCTTGTCAACATCATAAGACCTCAAAAGGGTCTCAAAATATTTTCAACATCTCTGTGCAACATTCTCAAGTCTCTTTAGGAGCCTGTAAATACACACACAGTAACATACAAGGTAGTGAGTGTGAATATGGGTAGTGTGCATGATGTATGAGATTCTAACCAGTCCCAAACCTTCACAAAGTTCCTCAAAATTCATCCTTCCCACATTGAAGGTTTTGAAACAAGTTTCAATACTACCATTCCAACATTCTCAGTATCTTGTTGATACAGTTGCAGTCAAGTCAGTGAATGTGGTCATGAACAATGTGCATATGATATGAATTCATAACTAGTTTTATATTCTCTCCAAGTGTTCAAATGAGATTTCACAACATTAAAATACTTGAAATAAATCTACACACTCCATATCAATGTGAGATTCTCTTGAGAGCACCTATAAAAGCACATTGATGGTGTATGACTGTGTTAGAGATTTGTATTGACTATCACAACTCTTCTTGTGTGACTTGAGAGTTTGGATTAATGTTTTATGATCCAATAAGGTGTTACATGACTTAAAATGCTTCAACACATCTTTATAACCATGCTCAGAGCTCAAAACACCATGATTGTAAGTGGGGGTAAGCAGAGAGATGGCTATGTGTAACATTCTTGACTACAACCTTCATGATGCTAGCTTTGGAGAGTGAGATTGGGAATAAGGATATTTTTATGACATATAAGATGCATGAAACACCATACAACACTAATTTTAAGCCATTGTAGAGAAAGAGACCTTCTTCAAGTAATGAAACCATACTGCAACCTCATTGGCATACTCCTACAATATAAAAGGTTTGAACTCATCAATTCACTTCAAAAAATGAAACCAAACATATAAACCATGAGAAAAGTATTTAACACCCTTTGGAAACCATTTCACTAATTTTATTGTATGGACATGCTCAATCAGAGGCAAAACCTGTAGGGTGTGGGGATTAGTTAACAAAACAAGGCAGTCAACTTGTTAAGAATGGTTAATAAAGTATAGGAAACCATTATTCCAAATCCAAACATGAAAATTAAGCATAAAAATTTTACTATCCATCACCAAGATCATTTGACATGGAAGTCCTCTTATTGGTCATACCATCAAAAGACCTATTGACCAGTTTTGCTTGCCTAGTGGAGCGATGGAGGGATAGAATGGTTTTTGACCATTTTCAAGACTTCCAAAGAATATAAAATGTCAGGATGAGTCCATGGAATTTTAAGATCCACTTTATAAGATTTTCACATGTGCCACCTTCCTTTAGAGGCTGTACAACTTCCAAAACTACCCAAACTACCACTTTTCTTCTTGTTTCAACAAAGTACCTAAAATTTTCAATTAGGTACTGACATTCATAACATATATCTGACATATACACATTAATAAATACTTTGGAACACTTTTTCTACTTTTAAAATTGTACCATTCTCATTTGTGGCTCTAAAATGACCTTTTAAGTGATAGAATGAATTAGGAAGGAAAATAACTATGACCAAGGTGATGAAATATTAAATAACATCAAATGAGATCATTACACACCCTATATGACCCTAATATACCCATATACAAGTTTTGGATTATAGGGGGTTTACCTATTTTGACTTGTGGTCCAAAATAGTCAACATGACCTTCATTTGGATTGGATACTTTTTCTTGAGATTGAAACCTATGGAAACTTATAGACCTGGATCTTAATAATCTAAAAACCAAAAGTAGATTTGAATCATGAAGTGAAGTACTTAATATAGTTATAAGTCTGGAAGATATGCTCATTTTGAACTTCATCACCATATTTTGAATTAGGAATCTTAGGCAAACATAAAGGTGTGAATTTTTAGTACTCCTTGTAAGCATTTACAATCTAGTTTAATTGTATGAACAATCTTTGCAATAATATTTCATGATAACACTTTTTTTAAATGGGGTGGAACATTTATATATGATGTTATCATTTGATCAAAGGACACCCTTTTCACTTATGTTTCCTAAGCTAATCCCAAACTATAGAGACCTTAATCTTGGTCCTAAACATCCCATTGCATTTGGGTGAATTAATAATTATAATCGAACATCGTTAAATAGGGGATTGCTAACCTTTATAGGTATTAAACTCACTTCAATAAAATTTGAGACTTGACCAGCTATCAAATCATGGTTTTGGGTTGATGATTCTTAAAATAACTTAACTAATTTTAGATATTGAACCTTATGATAGATATGGGTACTCATTAAGATGATAAAAATATTTAATTTTGAACATTTAAATTTTGTTTTAGATTTGGACATAATCAACCATTGTTGGTTGATTTATAAGTATTGTATCTTTGGAAAAATTATATCTTGCCTTCAAATGGGAAAATCACAGTTTGACACATTGGTAATTATGTAGTCAATCATAAAATAACTATGGAAGTTGATTAATTAAGTAAAAATACGTATTGGAAGATAATTAATTAAAAATTAGAAACCTGTATCACACTTTTGTATGTTAATATCGAATAGGGGAATGAAAAGCTAAACCTATGTTAAGTAGTTGAATACCTTTTGAATGATACTACTTTTGATGTAGATGCTAAAATCTTTATTAACATTTATATGGCTATCAAACCACATAATAAGATCAGTCATTTTGATAAAACATGGTTTTGATCATGTTCTTGGGTTATGCCTTAGATTGATGACACTATTATGATTGACATGCATAACACCTTCGCTATTAGGATTACCATTTGCTCCTAGTTTGGACTCCTAATTGTAAAAATAGTAATATTATCTTATTATGTAAAATGAATAGATGAGATTTTAATCTTATTATAGAGCTTGGTTAATCCTATAATTATGAATGAACATTAGAACTTGGTACATATGGGTTTTAATAAATCTAAAAGGTCACAAAAACTAATTCATGATTTTAGTTACAAATAGTACCTTAATACCAGAGTTAAAATGCATGTAGGGGTCACCTAATGCTTTCCAAAATTAAAGTGATCTCATGCATATATCTTCCTGCATATTGACAATGTCATATCATCCTATATCGCACTGTAGCAGGGAGCTACATATTAAATTGTTAAATCTTTTGGGATTATCTTTAATTTATTGATTCTCTACATCTATCACCTTTGTGGAATGGTAGGGACACTCTTAGTGGATGAGAGGAGTACAGAGGATCCGAGAGGCTCTGTGGTTGGAGGAAAAACCCTCCAATGCTTTTCTCCCTATTTGGGTATCTATATGGTCTTTCAGTCACAACGATGGTCTCCAAAGCTCTAGTTGATTTTCTTATGCATAATTTTTCATTCATGATTACATTTAATAGGTTATTGTATTATCGTATGGAAAGATTAAATCATGATTTAGAAATGATGTTGTAAACAATTGTGTTGCTATTCAATTTAATTTTGGTTATATACTATCTTATCATTGATATATCAAATTACCAAAATATGAGTATTAGCTTGTCTTGCTTAGGCATGGTTTCATGTGTACTTAAAAACAAATGAAAAATATGAATTCTAATTATTATGTTTAGTCACTTACTATGCACATTGATTTAACTTCTAGATATGAATGCAAATTTGTATTATTAAGTGATCATTAGTTGTACACTCATAATGGAAATATATTTTATGGTGCATACCTTCATTTTAACATTAAATGTGTAATTTGATTTCAAGGTGTAAACATGTAATTAGTTTCACAATGCTGGAAACCAAAGGAATGAAAATTTGATTTCATAAATGATCATTGTTTTTGTAATGGAAGTAATATGATCATGTTTATAACTTGATCTTGATTTAGTATTCATGTTTGATCAATAAGTAGCCAACTTATTTGAGTAATATAAATAAGGACCTAATGTTAAAAATCATTGTGTTTTGGTTCAAAATTAAAATTCATGAAGAAATCTCTCCCACAGTTTTAGAACCAAGACTGAAAAATGACACAATATAAGGTGAATAGTGTAGGGGCACATATAGAGTAAGTGAAAGTGGCCAATAAGGGAGGTAGGAATAAACATGAAGAGCGAGTGGAGATTGGTAAAGAGGCAAAATAGATGCAGGAAATAATTGAGGGCATGGACTAGGAGTTTCTAGAGGAGCCACCAAAATTTGGAAATAAAGATAAAACCATACCAGACTCCAACCCTCATGCTCTAGGGGTGATGCCTTCAATGGAGAATAGTGACCGGATTAAAATGGGGCGTATGTTAGGAGACTCCACTAGTCATTTTGTGACTTCTTTAGATAGGTTTGCCCCAATCACTAGCCCTCATCACAAACTAGTTTTAGAGGACAACGCTTTAAAAAATAATATTCATTTTTTTGTAAATTTAGCATCATCTACAAAGTAGTGGGTAGATGAATTGTGATTTGATTAGTGACATTCTGCATGAGCAACTAATCACTGTGGAGGCAACCAAACAATTCTTCCTAACTTCCTACTTGGTATACTCATTGGCTTCTCAAAGAGTATACCCTGGTCTCACTCAACTAGCCAAGTTTGATGCAACCACTCAAGTATATGAATTATATTCCCAATTGAATCTATAACAAAGCAACAAACACTTTAGATGGGTCAATGATGCATTCAGAATGAGAGTGGTACAAGCCTTGGATGAGGATTGGGGAAGGAGGATTTCATATGAATCAATTAACCTAATATCACAATGTGGGAGCTACTTCATCTAATTTCAGAAATTCACATACATAAGAGTTGTGGAATTTGAAGCTTCTCCTCTGCAGTTACCTAAATTAGCCAATGAAAAAATTATATTATTTGAATTAGTTAACAGTTGGGTGTAGAGAACAGGTGTTTTTAGGATAGACATGTTTTGGGTGTTTTTTTTCCCATTCTTTTGGGTTATTTCACATGTAAGAATGCCACAAGTTCTCAAAGCATCGAGTCTTTAATTGTACAATTCACAATGCATCCATATACCATTGTAGCTTCTTTGTAAGAGGTTTGTGTGAACTCACATTGGTATTTTCTCTTCCTATGAGTATGAACCACATTTGGAAGACTATTGGGCAAATTATTCTAATGAATATGAAGTAGTGAGGCGTGACTGGGGTAAAATGAACTTGGAACACATAAAATATTTGAATAATACTTGGTTTTGGATGGAATTATCAATGATAAGAGTGATCTCCTTGATCTAATATATGTTGAAAAATTCATGGCTATTCCATTTCCAACTATCAACTGGTATGTTAGAGAACTAGTAGATTTATAAATAAGAACTAAGATCATGTTGGACCGATCCATGTGATGGTTCGAAATCAAGCTTGCATAATTCACCAGAGTATGAATCTCTAATAAATCAAAGGGTTTGAAACCATCAAATCAAGAACCTATTGTGACTCCTATAACACATGGAAAAGGTAGAACTAGTACTATAGTTCAACCATCTGCCACTCCATGTTTAAGTGATGGAAATGATGAAGATCCCAAGTAGCCTAATCAACCAAGCAAGACTAAATTTGTGAAATTAGAAATAAGTTGAAGGCTAATAAATTAATCATGATGCAACCACGCTCTCCTCTTGGAGACACATCCTTACTAATTGATAATACTACTTTGCAGTATATTTCCTCTACTTAAAGAGCAATTCGCAGGAAATCATTAATGATGTTGAACTCTTAGCTTTTGAATCTCTCTCTCCCACAACTTCTCCATCAATTCCACCTCCTCCAAAATCTTCATCTCCAAGGCAACCTTCACCACCACCAATGAGTTCCCAAATGACTAATTTTAATCAAACTTCATTTCATTGGATGCAACCCATGTTGAGTAAAAAGAAGGTGGTCAAAGTTGAGTTACCTAATTTTTATGCATTGGAAAATATCCTCAAAACTCCTCTAAAGAAATTAAAAAATACATCAAGGATAGTTTTGGATCCATCAGGAGATTCATCTTTTACAAATTTGTGAGCCAAATGTTGACAAGAATGAAGAAGTGACCTTGGAAGACTATACTCTAAAACGAGTATCACTTGGAGAGGAAACAACAAAGAGTTATGTACATAATCTTAGAGAGACCACAAAATGAATGATCAAAAGGTCTGAGCATGATGAACTCACTCGGGAACATTTGAGGGATCAAGCTCAAAATTTGGTCGGATATGTCAACTATTTTCTCAATCCAATTGAGACACCAATAACTCGCCAAGTGGAGGATCCTACTCAAGTCCCTTGAATAGGAAAGGAATAAATTACAACCATCATCAAGTATAACAATTAAGGAAAAACTCTTGAAGCCTAGGTCAAACAATGCTACTAGATGGTATGAAATACATTGAGGAAATGATCAAATTGCATTAATCAATCAATTAAGAGTATGTCAATATTGATAAATAGATTTAGTACCATGATAATTAACTAAATGTGTGGGAGAGTGTGAAAGGAGATGTTAAAGAAATTACTACCATTGATACAGAGTTCATGATTAAAGTTGTGATTTTTGATATAATTGAATATGATGCTTCGTACAAATAATTGGAATGTATTCTTCAAAAAAATGAAATTGTGAATAAATCCATAGAGTATCTGAAGGGGCAAACTCATATTGGGAAGGAGAGAAAGGAAAAAATCTCTTCTAACTTGGGCGAATTGCATGTGATATAATGAGAGAAGACATGACTAGTCAATATATTGTGCAAAAAATTAAAGAACAATTCAAGAAACTAATCAAGGGTCAACTATTCAAATAAAATTCCTTCAATGTTACCTCAATGATAGTACTCAAAGAGATCTATGACTCACTTGAGTAAATGAACAACTAACTGACTGAATTCGTAGACGTCCTAAATTCTATGATGTTTGTATCTAATAGATGATTGGCATGCTACAAACGTGTGGTAGTTTCTAAGGGAAATGCAATCTTTGAAGTGATAATATAGTTCACAATTTTTAGAGCAGCCAAAGATAAAGAACAAATTAGGCGTTCAGCCACCACTCAACCTCCAAGCTCATCAAAGTCAGTTTCTACTCTAGGGAAAGCATCCTAAGGGGCTCAAAACTACTTTTTCATTTTTTATCTATTTTCTATTTTGGGAAAGTTGTATTTTTATTTTGTAGAATTTAAAAATTAGTGAAAATAGAATAAGACAAAAATATGAATACTAAAAGTCACATTGTAATGTGAAGGGTCAGCCTATTCCCTCCTACCTCTATAAATAGGAGAAATGATAATGGTATAGGAGCTATTTAATACTCGTTATAATTTTGTTTGAAAGGAAGGAGAAAGAAACTTTGTGTTCGTTCTTCAAACAAGGAACACATGAAAAAATTTAGAACTTTGTGTCTAGTGTTTTCTTTGTGAATGTGCTTATGTGAATGCATAACTCTCAATTCAAGCAATACTTGTATTAATCTCAAACATGCATGTTACTTTCTAGAAACTCTTCTTGCCATGCATAGAATTAAATCTAAGTTTGTTCATTCATGTGTCACCCTTCATCTCCTTTCCTTTTATTTTTATTTTTATTTTTATTTTTATTTTTATTTGAAAGTAGTATAACCAAGTACTTCATTCAACCTGTAGATATTGTTTGATTTTTCATGTTTTCCATAAAGCTAACCTTCTTCACTATTGTGAAATCCGATATTAGTCAAAGTGCCAAATATTTTACCAACACTCTTGATATATAACTTTAGACACCATAGGGTATTAGAGGGAAGTTTAGTTATTGTTGAAACAATAAGATTTTCTTGTCATTGCTTAGTAGGTATGAGGAGATTGTTGTCTTCTTTTGGGTTGAGAGTTTGGAATACTTGCTTGATTAGGCCTTGGGGACTCAATTGATAATCATAATAATATCAATCACACAACATCAACAATTAAGAACATAAGAAGAACAGAAGATTTATGTGCAAACCCTTTCAGGAGAAAACCATAGAGAAAATAACTACTTGGATCTACTATCCAAATCCAGCCACAAATAAAATTCTTCTTATAAAATTTGTAGGCTCAAACCTACTAGAGACACTAATCCCCATTGCTAAACAATTTGTAGGCACCAACCTACTAGAGACACAAATCCCCACTCCTGAACAATTTTTAGGCACCAACTTACTGGAGACACCAATCCCCACTATTAAGCACCAACTTAACAAGAGACACCAATCTCTTCTTTCTGAGGCACCGACCTCTAATGAAATAATCTTCCACCTTACTATTGCTTCATCAACGAATGATGGTAAATTCAATTTCCTCTTCTTCTTCTCCATAAAAATTTGTTTATGCTTGAATGATAGAATGAATTAATTTCATATCTTTCTCAACCTTCTACCCACCTTATATAGCCTTCAAATTCTCTTCAAAAAGGAGGCATCCCATCCAAGAGACACATCCTCACCAAAATATGTGTCCATTGACATTTTCATCGATATTTCCATTGACATTTCCATCGACAATTTTGTTGATATTTTCATCGATAATTCCATTGAAAATTTTGTTGATAGTTCCATTGATATTTCTGTTGACAATTCCGTTGGAAATTTCTTTGACATCAATTACAATTCCTTTGACATTTTGGTTGGCAATTCTATTGAAATCAATTACAATTCCTTTGACATCATTAAAAATATTCCAACAATCTCCCCCTTTGTTAGTGATGGCAAATATGTAGAGAAACTCCCCCTAGATATAGTTATCCTCCTTTGCCCTTTGACATTAATGGCAAAGGGATCTTCATTATACTTCCATCCACAAACAAATCATGGGAAACATCCATGTCATCTTCTTCAACATCACCACAACTGAATGATTGTCTTTATGCTCTTCCCTATCCTTTTGCATAAGGACTTCTTATTTTCTCATTTGATCTCCTTGAATTTGATCAAATATGGGTGTTTTAACATCATCTATATATATCTATATTATCTCTAGTTGCTTGAGTGGTAACTCCTCTTTTCCACTTCCCTCAAGTCTTAAGGCAAATTGCTTCTTTTTATGCTTAAGTATTATTACTTGGAGATTATAGTTTAAATCATCTTCAAAACCCTCCTAAAGAGTGATTGTGAAAGCTTTTGGTGAGCCAAACACAAATGCAACAAATGGCCTGATAATATGTTATCATCCAATATTATAGGGAATGAATAACCAACTCCTTCAATAAACTTCTTGCCACTTTAAATACAAGAGTAAAGGCATGCAACTTCTCATTATCTAAGATCTGAACATTTAAAAATATTTCACAAGATTAGTAGATCAAACAATTGATCATGCATTTTAACCACATCCTACAAAAGTGATTCTTCAATAGACATCCAAGTCTCCAATTTTTTTTTGGTTCATGTCTTGGTACATCAACTTTGTCATGGTCATCTTTCTCATTCTTCTCTCCAACCATATATTCTCTCTCTCTCTCTAATATTTTGTTAGACTTCATCCTTTAATTTGTCTTTTCATCGAAGCTAAAAGATAATGCAATGATCTATTCCCCCTGTATTCATACTTCTTATTATGAGCTTAGTGATACCTCTTGTACATGAAATGCAGTTTGCACAAGCATAAGTCTTTCCTTATTTTCTTTCTCCTTCTTTTTCCATAATTTTGAACTTTTTTCTTTTTGTTTACTCATGCATTCCACTTTCTTCTTCTGCCTAGGAAGTTTTATAAAACCACTTCTATAGAAGCGTGTTATATGTTCATAATTGTTGCACTTATAGCATATGACATTGTAATTTACTAAAGGAGAAAACGAATTATAGTTCCTATTTGAGAACCCATAAGGAATTCTATTCTTTTTCCAACCAAAATGTCTTACACGAGTCTTACATTTTATTGCTTTATGACCACACAAAATTTCATTCATAGCTTTTGCATTATTTTCACTTGCCTTCTTTCCCGTCGAATTTGTTGGAGGAGATGACGGAGCTCTGTATCTGCTCACAAATGATTGTCAAATATCAAAGCCAAGATCCATTAGGTAAGTGTGCATCATTATACTCAAGAAGGCATAATTTGTTCCATCAAACAATGGAGCCTTGTTTGAGGAAAATCCTTCTTGACCAATCACATGTGCTCTTGAGATCTACCTTCTAGCGGTTAGACTATTTCTGAAGGAACTTGCTCTGATACTAATTGTTGAGCACACACTTATACTGAGAGGGAGGGGAAGGGGGGTGAATCACTATACGGTAATCTTTTAATTTTTCAAATTGTAATCACAATAATATCAATCACACAACATCAACAATTAAGAACACAAGAAGAACACAAGATTTACGTGGAAACCCTTTCGAGAGAAAACCATGGAGAAAATGGTT
This sequence comes from Torreya grandis, assembly GCA_037957365.1. Lineage (NCBI taxonomy): Eukaryota > Viridiplantae > Streptophyta > Pinopsida > Cupressales > Taxaceae > Torreya > Torreya grandis. The sequence goes on along the minus strand of JARHVA010001226.1, from coordinate 2,508,882 downwards.
GCTTGGATATACTATCCAAATACAACCATAAATAAAATTATTCTTACAAAATTTGTAGGCTCCAACCTACTAGAGACACCAATCCCCATTATTGAACAATTTGTAGGCACCAACATACTGGAGACACCAATCCCCACTACTAAGCACCAACTTTTTTTTTTAATAAAAAGGGGTAAAAATAATATTAATAAGTAAAGAAAAGCATTACAAGAAGAACGGGGGGCAAAAACCCCCAGAAGAAAGCAACAAAAATTGAGAAACTAGGCACACGCCTAATTAGACAATATTATGAACCTCCCTATCGACCTCCAGAATGCTTTCCAAATCAAAATGAAACGTTGGGGGGAGAGACCCCCAATCCTCAATGTTTCCACCATCCAAATGCTTAGATGCCCATTTAGCCAAAAAATCTGCTGCCCTGTTCCATTCACGCAGAATGTGAGCAAAAGTAATGCTATCCATAAGCGAGCAAATCTGCAAAATCTATTGCACAATCAGAGATAGTTGCCAATTGGCATCCAACACTTTTCTCTTAATGAGCAAGTTAATTAAGACTTGAGATTTCAATTCACAGATAATCCTATGCCAACCTAATGCCTGGGCCTTCTCAAGGGCATAAAGAATGGCCTGGCCTTCCATCATGTTGACAGTTTGTAGCCCCTCAAGAACTGCAAAGAGAAAAATCACCGTACCTTCAGAATCCATTCCTATCCCTCTAATACCCACGGGCCCCGAATAAACCCTAGAGGAACCATCCATATTGATGTTGAGAATCCCACTGGGAGGGTGTTACCACTGACCAATCCTTGGAATCTGCTCCTTGCCCTGCCTGCTCCTCCTGACACACGCTGAATTACCAGTTAACTATTAGAATCCAAGTCGCGCCACCACCTGAGCATCTTGTTTGGTCAAAGGAAGGCAGATCACGCTCTTTTCTTGGACGGTCTCATGGATCATCCCCACCACTGTCTGCCATACTTGCTACGCCATGGCCCTCACCCCCTGGAAAATTTGCCTATTTCTCTCAAGCCAGATTTGCCAGAACAGAAAAATGGGGCCCCTTAGCCATATGTCCTGCAAGAAAGGCATCCTTGAGGGGGGTTCACCCACGCCATTCCAAAAGTCAACCATAGTTAGAGCATGAAAACATGGGCGCTACCAAACATCCCACCAATAATGCTAGAGTTGCAAGGCAAAGGAGCATCAAAAAAATAGGTGTGTTGAATCCTCCTCGGCCACTCTGCACATAACACATACTGAAGAGCCTTAGAAACCTCTCTTCTGGAGATTGTCCCAGGTCAAGCACCTGTTCCAAGCCAACATCCAAACAAAATAGTTGCATTTTGGCCATAAAAATTTATTCCAGACCTATCTCCACCAATGCACTTCCCCCCTGCCTAATCTCTGAAGAAGTAAAGCCTGATATCCAGAGGAAACTGTGTAAGCTACCTTGGGATTGGGAGACCAAGCGAGCTCATCTTCCTCCTAGAGGGAACTACAGTGATGCCTAGAAAGGATGCTCAATAGCTCCTCATTCTCCTCCTGCATCCCATTAACTGGCCAAGTTTCAGGAGCTTTCCAACGTGCTACCTCCAACTGTCCTTGTGAAGTGTAAGCTTTGAAGTCACTCACTCGAGACCAATCAGCATCAAGGAATCTCTGAAAAAGGTTCAACAAATTTGAAAACTAAGAAATAATGGGAGCATAGCCATCCCAAGAGTCAGTCCAAAAGAGAGCCTTGGATCTCTGCTTACAAATCCAGAATAAGCCGTCCTTGATGAGAGCAGCCCCTTTTTTGAGAGTACCCCATATTGCCGAACCTTTCCCAATAAGAGGATAGCAAGGAATATCCCTCTGAATGGTCTCAGAGTAGTACTTTTGTGAGAGAATTTTGGCCCAAGCCCTGTCTTGTTCAGTGCACCATCGCCAATAAAGCTTGGCCCCCAAAGCAATACCATTTAAGTCCGTCTACCTCAAATCGAGCCCCCCAAATTGTTTGGGGCTGCAGACAATCTCCCATCTAATGAAGCTCCATTTAGTGGAATTCAGACTACCAGCCCATAAGAATTGTATTGTAATTGAATCAAACTCCTTAACAATTCCCATCAGGGCAACCTGGAGCATACATTTGTAAATGGGCAAAGCCTGCACCACATATTGGATAAGTTGAACCCGGCTAGCAAAGGATAACCACCTGTGAGTCCAATGATTCACTTTCACCCAAAATTTATCCAAAATAATCTACCATGATTCTTTGGATGTACGGCCAGTCGAGATAGGGATACCCAAGTAAATCAAAGGGGGAGTCCCAATCTGAAAATGCAGAGTCCTCACTATCCGCTATTGAATGGGCCCCAGAGTGTTGAAGAAGAAGATGGATGACTTGTCTTCATTAACCTTTTGTCCTGATGCCATTAGATAAACATCTAACACCCTGCGTAAATTAGTTGCTTCACTCATTGTGGCCATGCCCATCAGGGCAGTGTCATCAGCAAATTGCAGGTGAGATTGCGCTAGCAATTCACCTCCCCATCGCCATCCTTGGATATGCCCATCCTCTCTGTTCCTGCTGATCAACCTCTAAAACCTTTAGCAAGGAAAATAAAGAGGTACAGAGACAGAGGATCACCTTGTCACAGCCCCCTTGAAGCACCAAAAAGCTCCGTATGTTCTCTATTGATAAGCACTGAGAAAGAAATTGAGGAAATGCAGCTCATGACCCATTGAATCCATTCATCTGCAAAACCAAAAGCACTAAGAACCTTCCACAGGAATGACCATCTGACCCTATCAAAGGCTTTGGCCATGTCCAATTTAATGAACATCGCCTTATCTTTTGAGCTGGCCATGGAGTGAATGGACTCAACAGTAATAACAATACCGTCTAGAATTTGCCTGCCTTCCACAAAACCACTCTGCTCTTCTGAGATCATAGCACTTAGCCCTCTCTTTAACCTATCTGCAATGATTTTAGATATAATTTTATAAACAACATTACAAAGGGATATAGGGCGAAATTGACTTAGCCTATCAGCACCTTCGCATTTGGGTATGAGAGAAAGATAGGTCGCATTTATAGCCTTAAGCATTTGCTTATTCCGCTGAGATTCTTGGACAACAGCTAAAAGGTCAAGTTTGATAATGTCTCAAAATTCTTGGTAAAATTTAGCTAAGAAGCCATCAAGTCTAGCCGCTTTCCCTTTTTTCATCTGAATAATGGTTTCCTCAAGCTCTCCAAGTGTGATTGCCTTCATTAAATTCTCATTCATTTCATGCGTCACCAACGACGAAATGCTGAAGAGAACTTGAGCTTCTTTCGGTAATTCCCCGTTAGCATCTTCCCTGGAAAGAGTAGAGAAGTACTGCACTACCTCCTCTGAAATTGCCAAAAAGGAGTTAAGCCTCTCACCTCTTTCATTGACTAGGGCCGAAATAGAATTGCCATGTCTCCTAGCTTTGGATGAATTGAAGAAAAAGGATGTATTTCTCTGTCCCCCTCCTGAAGCCAATCAATCCAAGCTTTTTTGCTTCCAAAAAAATTCCTCCCATAGCTCGCATTCCTCTAGGTCTTTCATAGCCTATGTTTCATCTTGCAGTAAGTCTTCAATCAGTCCTTCCTTATTATTCTCATGATACCATCAAGCTTGGTCTGTGCAGCAGCCTTAGCATGGAAAATATTCCCAAAGCTTTGGTGATTCCATCGCTTGAGCTAGTACTTCACATATTGTAGTGTTTTGGCAAAAATGTACATTGTCGTACCATGGGCAGGCCTACCCTAGTGCCACCAATTAGCCACACACTCATGCAGAGATTGATCCCGCAGCCACATGAGTTGAAATCTGAAGGAAGGAGAGCATAGGTAATATTGTGAAAAACTATTAAGCTTGATATGCCAATGGCCCGATCCTCTCCAATCCAAAATTTTAGACCTCGTAGACCACATACCTCCAACCCAAAAACCAAAAACCAAAAAATGGTCGAGTCTCAGCTATGCAATGTTTCCCACTCCTACAATTGTTCCACGTAAACTGACCATTATTGGGCCTGACGTCAACTAAATTCAAAATTTCAATGTAATTACGCATTAGCAAAGCAAGTGGGTCCAGCGTTGATGTGCCACCACGCTTTTCAGTCAAATCTAGAATAGCATTAAAATCACCTGCCATAATCCAAGGGTGGAAGGGGGCCAAGCTATGGACAAAACTTATGTGGCCCCATAAGGAGTTTTTACCCCACCAGTCGTTGGGGGCATAGATATTGGAGAAGAGAATAACTTCCCCCGTCTCAAAGCTAGAAGCAATCATAGTCATGGAAAACTTAGAAGTCAGCCAGCCTATGAGACCAATCTTTCATGGGTTCCATAGACAAGCTAGTCCTCCTGAATATCCGGTAGAACCAATGCATTGACATTCTCCTTGCCTCCACAACTTAGGCGCTAATCTGAACATATCTTCAACTGAAAGCTTAGTCTCTTGCAAAAAAAGGACATCCGGCCTATGACTTTTAATCAAGTTGTGAACATCATTTTGTCTAGGGTTGTTGTTCAAACCCCTTACATTCCAAGATATTACAATCATTTCAGAGGGTTTAAAAAGTATGCATCCAGAGTCTTTACTAACCCCAACTCCACCAAAGTCTCTCCCATTAGCTTGATCTTTCCAGGTCCTTTTTTCTGCCAAGCTTTCCAGATTTCTCCCCCCTCCCTTCTTAAAGTCTTTTTGCAAAAGTCTGAGATGAGGAGAAGATTTACTGCTTCTTGCTACCCCTGGGTCCCCAATTTTCTCGATGAGGGGCAGATTTCTATCTTCTTTAGGGGGAGCTACTGAGGAAGTCATTCCTTCTGAAATTATCATCTGCTAGTCCATATCCATATGACAATCTCCAACATCCTATGTTTCAATTAAATCACCTGAAGCATTGGTCTCCTGAGCTGGTCCCTCAATCCCCTGATCCAAAATCATCAACCCAGGATTCACCTCCTGCTGATTAAGGTCGTCGAGTATTTCAAATCTATTGAGCGAATCATCTAATTGTCTTTCCTTCAAGGACCATTTTTGGCCTCTATTTCTATAGCGGCCTTTAACCGGCATAAAACCATCAGTTTCAGGCACCTCACTTGGAATCGGACCCCTTTCCTTGTCAGTTCCAGAAGGAATACGAGTAGGTTGAGCAGGCTAAGGTGCAGTGGATTTCGAGGTGGGACACCATCACTACAAATGTCATAAGCATGACATAGATGATAGCGAAAAGGAAGAGTTTCATAATCCAGCTGTTGTACCCAAGAAAAAAGTCCCGCACTCATTTCAACAACATCTAGTATTGGCTTCCTAAGATCAATTTCAACACAAATACGGGCATAAGTCATTACCTTTTTCCCCAGGAGTGACATTGAAGAGCTGACTGGCCTTCCCAGCAAGGATGCAAGTAATTGCAGAGTGTCTTCTCGATAGCATTCCACTGAAAAGCAGGGTAGACACACCCACACCAAGATACGATTTGGTAGTTCCTCTGAAGGTATAAAACTGGCATGCCAGGGCTTGATAAACAGTCCCACTTGGTTATGAAAATAAGGGCCTCCAGCAAAAACTCTGTTATAGTCAGTTATACAGGTAAAAGTGACCATGAAATAGCTATTGGCCAGCAATGTAATATCCATTTCTCCTTTCGGTGCCCACGTCCTCTAAGCCCATGCTTCCAGGAATAACAGTGACGTCCTAAGCCCTAGAAACTTGCAGTACAGGGAGTGATTGGAATCGTATTCTATGTCTTTAGCAATCATGTCCATTGGTATAACCAGCTTGGGCCTCTCCTTGCATCTTTCCAGGCAGCCGATGACTTTGGGTATGCGCATGCCTGGATGCTCTACATCAGCAAAAGAACTTGAACCCTGCAAAAGTGGAGCCTTTCCCCTGCTGCGCGCTCCCTGGGACACCTGTTGCAGTCCAAGTGCCTCCCTGTAGCTGTGCCCTACATTCTACCCTGTCGCGCCCTCCTCTCCTTCATCCATCGCGCTCCCATTTCACTGCTAAGCACCAACTTAGCAAGAGACACCAATCTCATTTTTCTGAGGCATCAACCTCTACTGAAACAATCTTTCACCTTACTATTGTTGTTTCATCAACGAATGATGGTAAATTCAATTTTCTCTTCTTCTTCTCCATAAAAATATACGTATGCTTGAATGATAGAAACAATTAATTCCATATATTTCTCAACCTTCTATCCACCTTATATAGCCTTCAAAGGTTCTTCACAAAGGAGTCATCCTATCCAAGAGGCACCTCTTCACCAAAAGATGTGTCTGTTGACATTTTTGTCGACATTTCCATCAGCAATTCCATTGATGATTATGTTGACAATTTCATTGTTATTTCTGTTAACAATTTCATTAAAAAATCCATTGACATCAATTACAATTCCTTTGACATTTCCATTGGTAATTATGTTGACATCAATAACAATATTCCAACAATCTTTAGGGTAGCATAATGACTATGAAAGCATTTTGGACAATAAGTTGTTTCTAAGCATTTTGGATAGCTAGCTCTATTTTGAAGGTCTTGAACTCAGTTGTAAACTCTCTTATGAGATTCCTTATCTTAGTTATTGCAATGGGATCTAGGGGTAAAACTTGTGGTGAAGGGGATGACATATTCATGATTTGCATAAGGAAATATTGGGAAACTTGAGGGAGATTGCAGGAATGATGGAACAATTGTATTGCAAGTGTGGGGGAAATCTTCCCCATTTGTACAAGGCCATTTCAACTGCTACAACAACTTCTTAAACTCCCATAAGAGTCCTTCCTCCCATGTATTGTATCATTACATCAAGGTCAAAATCTAAAGATTTCAAAAAAAGTAAAAAAGTCCATATTTGGTTGTGGATGAAACTCTGCAGGTGTCCTTTCCCATATTCTTTTAAAAATAAAATTGAAGTATAATATGTGATCCATGGTAGCTCTTTTAGTTGTAGTGAGATGCTCTATCAGAGTGTCTACCCTCTCCTTGATTGATTGTGCAATAAAGCACCCAATTGATCCCAATATGAAATTGAATACAATGTTAAACCTATTAACCACTCTAGGGCTTTTCCTTTGTGGGATGATGCCAACACTTTGAGAGCAACATCATTTGTTGCAACTTGGTGTATTGTGCATAAATTTACCAGTGGATACAAAGCCTTCTCCATGGAAATGTGGTAGTGCTCTGAGAGCTGATCTGGAAATATCATTCCATTACAACAAGTTTAATGGTCCTCCATAGTTCCAAGCAACAAAGGGCTTAACTCTAAGATTAGCCATTACATGTTAAAGTAGTAATCTTTCACTTATAGTCAAGGAATTTGCTCTAACATTTGCAAATTTAAACCAGACACCATGTCTGCTTTTTTCTGATTTTGTGAGTGGGTAGTAAGGAATCAACGATATTTTTCTTTGTAAAGGCTCTGATATTAATCATTTTCATTAGTTGTTGGGTTTAAGCATCATTAGAGTCACCAATGACTCACAACTAAAATTTTTAGTAGGACGCAAAATCTTGTAACCAAATATTCTAGGTTTGCTCCCAATAAAGTCACCAAGTGGATGATGAGGTGCTCTTAAGTGTTAATTTTATGATTCTACCCCAAAATCACAAATTCTAAAACAATGGTTGGCATTACCTAAATTGAAAAATAGAGCAAGTTTGTTTTTAAACTTTATTATAATTAAAAACTTAGACTTGCTTGATAATTCCAATTTACTCCAAAGAGCTTTTGTTTTTTTTAGATTTCATTAGTAATATGAAAATAAATAAACTAAAATTTTTGAAAAATAAAACCAAGGCTTTGCACTTGTGTCCCACCAGGCATGTCAAAAATTGTTAATGCTAAATATGTATTGTGTGTGATGCATATTGCATGAGCTTAACACTAAGAAGTATCAATGTGTGGGAAGAGACAATGCAACAACCTTTGAGATGAAGAGGTTGACTCCTATTCTAATGCTAATCTAATGTTGGTTCGGGTATGAAAGGAGTTCAAGGAGACTGAAAAAAATAGACAAAAAGAAGGGTAGTGCACCAGAATAGTTGATCCTCCACCCATTCAAAGGAATGAAGTACAAAACAAGTGTTATATGAATTCAACTAAACTATTTTAGAATCAAATGCAATAGGTAGTTGATAAAAAAATTTACACACAAACACAAAAGAAAAACAAAAAATATCTACAAACTCTATATAAGGTGCTATAAAAACCACATAGTTACACACACTACTTCTGAAAATGAACAAATATTGAATTGAAACAATTGATGTTGTTGTAATCTTCACAAACAATTGATGAGGTTGTAATTTTCACGATGAAACTCTTATGGAGAGTTGGAAAAGTCCATGGAGTTAGGAACCATAACAATAGAGAGACTCTCTCTATTTAATCCAAATAAAAAAAAGAGAAAAGCAAATAATGGGCTTTTATTGTGTAATTGCAAGCCACTATTCAATACAAAAACTACTTCTTTGAATGTTATAATCAACTTTAAGTTGCCTCCATGAATCCAATGCCCATTATCTCCACCATCATCTCCATGTTTAACTCTCACAGAATTGACAAGTTGAATATGCCCATATATTAAAAATATGAGTGAAATAAAATAAGACAAAAGCTTAAAAACTTTTAATAAAGGAAAAAAAATTCCTTCTAGAAAATTTCCACCTTTTATATGGCTAAAAGCATTTTATGAGCTTGACCCCAACGCCTTCTTTTAAATTTAAAAGCTTTTAATCCAAGGTGAGTTCCTTTTGGAAGTTATACCTACATAAATATGAAAAGGAATTAATCATATCCACCTTTTAATATATAAGCCATTTCAAAGGCACCTTCCGCCTATAAATAAAAGGGGATTAACCCCATTTATATTTTTGAAACAATTTGCCTTGTAATTATATCCCTCACTACAAATTACTTGTGAATAGAAATTGAAATTTGTCGATAAAAATAGTGCACTTTTTCTTGGAGACAAAATTTTGTAATAGTAACTCATATAAGTCGGATGTTAATTTTGCAATTATAATTAAGGGGTGTTATTATATTAGATGTTTATTTATTTTTAATTTACAAATTTTAAATTAGGATATTTTATCAAAATTATAATTACTAAATGATGACGAAAAAAAACTTTGGGGTGCTATTTAAGTCATTTTTAAGGAAATGGTTTCGCCAATTCATTGATGTTTGATATTTTTTTAAATTTTAAATTTGCTAATGAAAAAATGAAATAATTATATTTATATATATATATATATATATATATATATATATATATATATATATATATATGATTGTTAAATTCCATGAAATATACATTTAATAGTAGCTAAGTCTATATTTTTCCTATATAGAATTCATATGTTTCTTATTTTTTATTCTAAAAAGATCACTTATAACTAAATACTTGTAAAAAATATAATTACTTAAAGTTTTTCCATTGGTGCTACTATGTTAGATTTTTATTTATATTAATTGTATAGATTATAAAAGTATGATGTCTTATACTTCTAATAAAGTTATAATTATTCAATGATCTAGAAAGAAAAATTTGATTCACATTGAAGAGTGTTATGCAATTATGTTTTTTACAAGGAGTTACACGTGAAATATGAAAGCTGAAAAAAAAATATGGCTTTCTATTGATTGTGATTTTAAAGATTAATTTGTGAAATATTATTTTTTGTCATAAAGATTATTTTATAAGACATCATCTAATAAGTCTCGAAGATTATCACCTTTCTTTACTTTCAAATGAAGTTGTGACACTATAATATTTATTTTTTTCTCTTTTCATTTGAAGATGTGGTTTTATCTCAAAACAATTATTATGCCAAAGCAAGTGCATTGCCCAAATCAACATTGCTTAATTTAATTGAAGATAAGTGGATTGACATCCTTTGTAGAGGGGATAAATGGTTATAACAATATACTAAATTCGCTACCTTGTCGTCATTGACATCATTATCATAATCAACATTGAATTTTTGAAGAGCATTGGTGTAATCAACATATAAACACATTGATTTGTGTAGGGACCAAAGGCATCAACTTTAGCAATAGTTAAATCTTCTATAGCCTAATAGCATTAGCATTAGTTGTTCTTTGCAGTTACAAAGTGTGATTAAACCATATCTTGAGAAACATTGAATAAATTTGAATAAACACACAAATATCACCTTTACCTTAAAAATCAGAATACATCCCACCTTATTTTTCTCATTTAAGTTGGTGTGCTATATATTAGGAGTGAATACTTAAACCATTGTGTGTCCTAACATTAGTTGACAAAGCTTGGGCTTGATAGATTCTCCATCATTGTCCAATAATCTTGCTTAATTCATCTACACCTAAAAGGAGGTTGGGAAAAAGACTTCGCTAAATGGTCAAAATATTGGGATATCCACAATGATTCAATAATGTTAAATTTTAAAAAACTAAAATCACCGCCAACATTTGGAATGATGAAATCAAAGACAAAACTTTAGAATTATAAAAATATCATCAATCCAAAACTTAACCGATACACCTACCTACATAAGATAAAGAGCCTAAGAAAAAGGAAGATTGCAATACTAAGAACCAACCCATACAAAGTACATAGTGAAACTAATAGATGAACCTTCCATGATACATATTAGGAACCAAAAGTTTGTAAAATGTGTAACTTAAATGACGTAGAAGATGAGATACATTTCATTTTGACCTATCTATTATATAACATCACTAGCAACGGTTATACTAATATTTAGGATTATAACCTAACACATGAGATTTTAAATTGAGAATTTTACTCTTGAATTATACCTCATTAAAACAATCTTTTAAACAGGTAAACATTCTTTGACAAGACTTATAAACCACGGCTTAAAAGATGTTAAAAATCATGATCATCATCAATAAGTAAAGTACCTCTCAATTTGTAGTTCATTTCACGTTTTTAAACCTTAAATAATCAATTTAATCCCAAATACATAACTTCATTGACTAATTAATGTATGCTCTAATGGACAAATATTGGCATCAATTATCCAACTATCATGTAGATCTAACATTTTCAACCTTAGTTGATAATTTATAACATCATACTTTTGTATCCTAGGTATCCAGATCTAGGAATCCAAGGCAGTAGTCTAGTGTCTTGCCTTGCATTCATGTTATGGAATTTAAAGTAACATGTAAGTACATCCACCTATTTACACCTTAATTCATCAATTTACACCTTAATCCATTAATTGACACTTCATTTTTACAACGCTCAATCATTGGACTCAAAAAAATTTCACGTTGAGTATTTAATTATTTTGGAAAATATGAACCATAATTAAAAAAATCAAGCATTCCAAAGCTTTAAAAATAGTAAAAAACATTATTTCCAAATGGTGGCCTATCACACAAAATAACCTGAAAGATAACCAAGGATCAATTCTTTGTTTGTTACATCCTTAATATCAGCATTTGCAAGATCAATGTTTTTGTTAGCCTAACTATAAGGCATATAGAAGACGCAATTTAATTGGGGGAATCACTCCATACAACAAAGTAATTCAAATCCTGATCGTCTCAAATGTCCCATTGCTAACTTGGTTTTTGCAATGTTTCTCATTCATCATTGGGATAATAATTTAGAGAGGCTTCATATTGATAATAATTTAGAATACATCCTCTACCTCTATTTGTCATTTCACACTAAATAAATTTTCAAGAATGTTGAAAGCTTTCACCTCTACTTTTACTTCCATCTTTTATAAACATCATAGTAACTTCCTAGAAAATTTCAAATTTCTTCTATAAACATCATTGTAACTTCCTAAAAAATCTCAAAATTACTAAGCATCAAATTACAATATGGACAACTGAATCTTAGGTTGCAATTTCTATTCTCTAGAAAATATGTAAATCAACTTTTCATGGAAACAATCAACTTTTGCAAAAAGGAGAGTTTTACTATTTTAAGATAGAATTAACAGACCATATGATGTTTGGATTTGATGATTTTAGAAAAGATGCGGACTCTTTGTATGCAGATGCAAAAGTGCGGATGGTAGCACTCTTTGGTTTTGTGGAGAGGGGATCTCAGAGGTATACCCTCTATAAGATCCATAGTTTTAAAAAGAAATATCACTTACAGTTTGGTAATATTACACCATCAGGATGATGCAATGTACAATATGAGAAGTTGAACATAAGGTCAAGGAAAGAATAATGCTTATAATATTACATTTGCTGTGACAAAAAAATTCCTTTCAACAATGTAAATACTAGTCATCTTACCTTAGAACACAAACACTCACTTTATTGTCACGTGTTTTTGTCATGAATGTAACATTCCAAGAATCGCTTTTAGAACAAAACTATCTAATTTCTACTCCTACTTGACCAGTTACCTGCAAATAAATACCGTTAGTCAAATTATTGAGAATATGGTCAGCCCCTATACCCACTAAGCACTACTTTTTGGAATTTCTTCAATCTTGCGCGAGTGCTAATGATTTTATTCAGCTTCTCCTCCTGTGCTTCTGAAAACAGTTCATTGCTTCAATATACATTAGAACATTCTTTTCCCCTGATGAAATGTAAAAAGACACTGAGTGGCTCAAAATATAATGAGCACATTTGAAGCATTCTAATTTTTATCATGGATGAGAAATATGATCCATATATCCTTATGGATGAATCCAAGCCGACTCCAGAATAAGTCTGAGCTGATAACATAAGTACATCTCAAAAAACCGGATGGGAGGCAAGAATATTGAAGTGCTATCACAGAGCCCAGCATCCTACGAGTGGGTCTAGGTAACAAGTATAATTCCAAACTCATACCTAACAGGGTTCATGGATGGTAAACAGAAGCAGTTTAGGGACAACAGGGCTTTTAAAAAGAACAAAATTTTCCTGCTTTCTTCAAAATTTTAGTCCAACCTGAATAACACAAAATCCAATTTCACAACATCAGTTCCTGTAAAAGCAGTATCAAAAAACTGAATTAATTGCTAAGCCTAAAATACCAAACATGGAATTTTATACAAAGCAAAATCCAGAAGCTGTAAATTTATTTTGAAATAACTTGCTATATCTTAGCAAGTACAATCTTCTGGTCTCCAACATTTGGAATAGAGATTTGGTTGGCTAACCATTTTAAATCAAAAAACACTTACTGCTATAAGCATTTCAAGAAACACTCTCGAAAGAGACCACATCAATGTTTGAATGATATCACAATATAGAAAACAATTTTGGAAAAAATATTCAGCAACATTTCACCACTTAAAGTATCCTAAGTAGAACACTGGTAAGATATGCGCCTTCTGGATATGATGGATCAATAGGGTGATCCGCAGCAGCTCCAGCATGCCGAAGCACTGTAATTCTTCTACCTACAGAAGATGCTGCTCTCTGCAAAATCCAAATTTGGCAAATGATTTGTGTGCATGGAAGGTAACTGTAAAGATGGCTCAAAACTAATTAATACATACAGCCTTAGTGCTGGAATTTTTTTGAGTTGACATACCAGAAAGCAAAACGTATACTGCCTTAACTCTTACAGGGTGGACATTTTCCTTTTTACGAAAAAAAATTATGGTCAAATATTTCCTGATTTTTATAGCGAAGTAACATTATGGTCAATATTATCTAACTAGTACAACAGATAACGTTTTCATAGTTCTCATCCCTTAGATTCTGGAAAGAATATCCTATCATCTATCAATAAGGATTTTTAGCTTTTGATATGTAAGCAAAGACCCGATTATTTTGTTTGGGAATGAAAATTAACAATCTTGTATTTTGCATCCTCTGTCAGTTTGTAATATGTCCTTTTCTTTCTAGCCCCATGCAGAAGTAAAATTTCTTGGATAGCAATAAGAATCCTAATGTTACCTGTAGAAGTCCATTTAGATTTTCAAATTATACATATATGCAGAACTTGCTTGCCAAAGTAACAAAATGGGAAACAATCAGTATGTCTACTTCCAATTTCAATAGGTATCATATAAATAACGATAAATATTAAGTTTTATAAATATTAGGTTTCAAACGCAAATTTATAACATCACCCAATATTCATGGAGACAAACCAATCTGAGATATTTTACATCAAAAAAAAATGTCACCATTTAGTTTTTAAACAATAAGACCTGAAGAACCATCTCAAAGAAAAAGCCAAGGCATACAAAGCTATAATTTTCTGAACTTTTCTAACTAGGAACAGACATCAAATCCATGCGCAGTTTATAAGAACAAAGACATTACTAATAGTTCAACACAATATGAAGGCCTGGCATTGTATGCATGTTAGAAAAATGAAAAAATAAATCTTTGGACTAATCAACATCCTAAACAGTTATCTCACTTGAAAAAAAATTGCAGCACATCAAACAGAAACTCAAGTAATAAATATCACCAAACCAAATCCTAATAAATGACTGAAAGATATATATCAGCCCTGGATAAAGTGATAATTAGAAAATTCTTAGAATCGGTAAAAAACTTACCAGCTTTTGAGAATAGTGAATACCCTCTAATTACCAAATGATGTAAACATGAACTAACAAACCATATAGATAGGAGCTCTATCTAGGGACCATCTTAACCTAAAATTATTGTGATGCAGCCTTTTCCGGCCCACTATCTTGAATGAATACGTCACAAGGAAATATGAATCATTCAAGTATTTTGAGGACAAAGACCACACACTTATCTAAGGGAAACCAAAACCTGTTTATTTCCTAACTTTCACATACTAAACAATGTAGCTCTTTATTGTGCAAATTCAACAAAATACTAATAGCAAAGACTGTGGAGGATATCTCACAACATACAGTAATAGTCCCATCCCACCTTCACTGTGAATCAAAATGTTAAAAGGATACCCATGGAAACGTCATTTTCTAAAAAAATGTGTTCAATATAACTATATCTAAAGTAAACAAAAAACATGTGTATCAACTACAATTTATCTAAGAATCCACAAGGTTAATAACTTTTATTAAGATATGACTAAATCTTATCACGTGCACATGCCATATTTATCAAAGGAAGCTCAAACAACATAGGACAGATATGAAAAGGTTAGAAGAGTTCTTGCACAACGCTATGTATATCAACATCAGCTCACAATTATCCAAAGCCAATAAGGAAAACATAAGAAAATCAAATAGTTTGTATACAAAACGGTAAAATCGTCTTCAACAACCGTTACAATATTTTACATCGTAGAGGAAGGATCTAGTAAACAACCTAAGAGGCTCCATGCCCCTAGCAAAAGAAGAAGTTAAACTCATCAAGGACAACTAGTTAGACAAGGGGGACTCAAAGTGATGTTACAACCAAAGAACATGATAACTTTTTTTGATGAAGAAAAAGGTGTCTATATTAATAAAAGAGTTTTTTACAAATAGAAGGCTGGTCCTACTAACAGAGAGAGAAAAGTTAACCTAAAAACAGACTATATGAACAAAAGTTAAACCAAGGAGAAGAAGAGCCAACTAAAGGCATAAACAACTAAATAATTAATTAGGTACACTAGAAGCGACAATATAATAAGAAGAAACCAGGCAGCCATGCTAGAACACTGTGGGAAGTCTGCAAAGGTGGGAGCTTCAGCTTTATCACCTTCTTCCTTAGGCCACTCACATACAGCAAGACAGACCTGGAGGTGGTTGCAATGATATGTTTTGAGCATTAAGAGTTGCTAGGAAGGGTGCGTTGTACTTTTGACTTTCTTGTTTCTGGTGGTGGTGTGGTTTTTGTGGATTCAAAAGCCATTTTTTTATGTATGAGCTCTTGTATCTCATGTGAGCTCCCAGTTGGATTGTGTGCACTCTTTCATAGCATAGAGGAGCCCAAAATACATCCATGAGCTTGCGAACTCTTCCTTGTTCTCCTTTGGGACTACGCCCAAGACTTTCTCATAGGAAAAAACTATAGGTTTTACTTCTCTGGTCAACTTGTACATAAGTTTATTGTTGCTCATCTGAGGAAGCGAGGCAGTGGCTTATGTGCAAGTTCTCAAAAAATCACTGGAACTCGTGGATGTTGTCATAGTTGTAGGCTTTCCCTTGTCGTGGTCCATTGCATATTAAAAAGCTTCTAAAAGTTCAATAGGTTTGGGAAGGTGAAAGGTTCACCACAGTTCAAAATTTCAAAATTTTTTGGAAAGGGTCAAACCTATATAACATAAAAACACACGCAATCGCAAGCATGGAAAATGAAAATGATATAATATAAATATTTCAATGCCCAATGTTCATAGTATTTCAAAATTTGACAGATAACATTATCATACAATATTTAGAGAGTGGCACTGACTCTTGAGTCTCCAGTGGAGGGCTTAGGGCTGGTAGGCTCTAAAATGACAATTTAAACATCTTCAAATTAAGAACTTGTTGCATGATGTAATTGATATCATTAATACAACTAATGTTGACATCTTGATCCAATGCATCTGCACGCCACTACAACATTCATTGTATCCACCATGGTAAAAAATGAGGGTTGATGTCACAATCCATGTGTTGACCTGACATTGGTAGATTCAGTCTAATAGATTCGACTCTCTTAAACATTTCTGGTTCGGTGAAATTCTTGAGGTTTGGTCAAACCTTGTTACTAAATGCGTGTAGAAGCGATTTGTCCCACATGTTGAAACGACTATGGAGATAAGACAAGGTTTTAACCCTAAAGTGGGGCTCACATTGATGGAGCCCGTGAGGCTTCTTTGAGATGACCCTGCTCCGCCCTCATGGTTTCCCTGACCTCAAAAGAATTGGCTTGTTGAAGGTGAGCTTTGTTGGCCACAAAGGCTAAAGCCATGCTAACCCAGTAATGGATTTTAGCAATTGTCCATGGATGGAGAAGGGGCATGTTCTCTGAGTGTGGTACGCAACAAGTAGCGACAAGGTTCACTACGAAAGCATTGCTACTTATTGCTTGATAGATTGAATTTGAAGGGAAAACTATTCCCTTGATTTGCACAAGCCTTATTCCTTGCTCTTGAAGATAGCTTCTTTGATGGAGCAAAATGTGATTCACACTTTGATATGGCTATCCTTTATAATAAATCAGAGAACAAAGATTAAATTTCTTTTGTATTTCACACCCAAAATCTGTCATTAGGAGCCCAAGTCTCCAAAATGAACGAGAAGTGAATGTTGAGAAGTTAATTTGCCTAGGGTTTTTAAGTGATAAATAAATAGGGCAAAATATTGATTGGGTAGGGTATAAGAGGAGTTACAGTGGAGGTTGTCATGTTGAAGAGTCAAGTGGCCTAGGGTTTTCAAGTGATAAAAAAATAGCTCAAAACATTGATTGGGTAGGGTAGAAGAGGAGTTACAGTGGAGGCCATTGAGATGGCCTACCCTTTTGGCATATGACAAACCATATGGACAGGGTAAATTTTTTAGAGACAATTTTATTTGGAAGTCCATGAAAGTTGAGTGGGCTTTAGGTGGGGCCATATGGGGGAATGTGACAAGTCAACATGCATGAGGGTGAGGGAAAATTTAGAGTGGGTTGGGAGTTGAACGTTGTTATTCCTAGGGAAGGGGATCTGACATTGGTAATCTACAAATATTTCACGTATAACATTTAATCTAATAGTGTTGTTACACTAAAAGTAACAATTGGACATAGGAAAGTGTAATGTCCCTTTTAGGGCAGAATTAGAACCAAAGGGGTTTCCCAACAAACCCTAACACGAACACATGCAATTCTGATTTTTATATCAAACCCTAACAAAAATTCAGAATTCTAGAAACAAGTTTATGGCACCAATTGCAATATTTTATTATCAAAATTCTTTGTCAAAAATTCCAAAATAATTACAGCTCATGAAACACCTTCAAATCTGATTTTTGCATACAAGTGTAGGGCTGAAAAATCACAAATAAATACCAGCTGATTGTTTGGCTGTAAATAAATCAAAATCTCAATAATCTACTGTAGAAACTGTAGATTTCCTTCCCAAAATGGGTTGTCACCTTAGGATAGACCCCTCAAGTGGTTCGCTAACTTAAAAGGGTCTTGCAATGTAGTTCGCCACCCTCCAAAGGGTCTTCAACAGCGACATCTCGCTCTTTGAACCTTGCAAATTGCTACGCACCACCAGATGATGCCCTATAAAACCACCAACTACTCAAATCTGCCCTTTGCAACCTCTATAATGAAGCTGCCCAAATGAGGTTAAGGTTCCATCCTTAACTTCAGGTTTTCAGTGAAGGTTGTCGTCTTCAATGGAGATAAGTCAAGTGTTTCATGCTTGAACTCAAAATTCAATTCATCAAACATTGTAACCAAAATGAACCTCCTTTCCTTGTTTTATATCCTTTCTCTCCAAAAATCCATTTCATTACTTTCTAAATCAAGGACTGACTTACATCAAATCAGAGGAGTCTCCTTCTTTATTACAAATCAATTTAGAAAGAAGTTGTCGACATGTTACTTTTTGGCAACCAAGACAATACTATTTTACTTTAAGTATTTAAAAATACTTTTTATTTTAATAATAATATTATTATAATTTTGAAAAAGGGGACATTACAGTCCGCCCCTCCCAAATTTGTTTGCCCTCAAGCAAATGCAAGCTCCATTCTTCACTCCTTGCAACCTTCCGCAAATACCAGGATTCCAAATCAACCTCAAGGATTCTTCAGTGTGTGGACAAACTTCAACAACCTCTTCCATCCTTGTTGCAACAACTCGGTTACTCCCATTGTGCTTGTCATGTGTCATGATCATTGTACTTTCCTTGGACATGTGCAAACCATGCACTCTTTGACTCATAAGAGTCTCTTTATCAACACTCATATGGGTTGTTCCTATTTTTAAACCTGCACATGGAACAAACATGTCAATGCAATCAAAAGCTCCATGTACCACTCCTTCAACTACTTCATTATGCCTCATAGGCATGTTGTTCAACTCTCCTCCAATGTTGTTATGAAAATCAGCCAATGGCTCATCCTTAGAAAAATTCAAAGGATGGTGCATGCCCCTCCACTTTAAGGTCTTCGTATTCAACAAGTGAAGCCATGTCTACCTTGGTTCCATCCATGTTTTGTTGACACATGCATGGAGCATTTTTTGGGGTCTTGCCAGGGTCATGAACACCATCAACTAGCTTCTTATTGATTGTTGTTCTAGAAATTCCAGAAAGCTGAACATCAAAATTATCATCCAACAATTGGGCTTTAACCACAGTTTCTCCCCAATCTTGCAATTATGACTTTCCTTCTTCCTTGGGCTCCTTTGTAGGGTTTTGAAATTCAGACCTTACTTTTCCGTTTTCTTTCCTTCTACCCAAGCATTTTGTACATTCGAATCCATATCTTTCCCTTTGGAGGGCTCTTTGTTTTCAATTTTCATGGTGGATTCCTCTATGGGCAACTTGATCTTTTGTGGTGATGAAGTATTCATCACTTTGGCTGGTCCTTTTCCTTCTTCTAAGGAAGACTCTGGAGGTCTAGGGCTTAACCCTACAAACTTCATCCATGCCTTGGGACCCATTGCCCTTAATTACCTATGAGATTATTGCATAACTTGCAGCATCTCTTCCATGACTTGCAGTGTTGTCTTCATCTTTCTATCATTGTTTGGCATGAAGCCAACTCAAACCTAAAAACACAAAAAACTTGAAACTTTGACTGAAACCCTAGCTATAAAAGGTAGAATCGTTGATCTGGAGTTGTATGGACTGGAATCTACCTCGTCCGATAGGGTACAACTGCCATACGAATCTGTACAAATATGCAATTTTTTTTTACTTTTTTTATTCCTCCATAGGCTGCCAAAATCGTGGCTCTAATACCACTATAATGTCCCTTTTAGGGTAGAAAACCAAAGGCATTTCCCAACAAACCCTAACATGAACACATGCAATACTGATTTTTATATCAAACTCTAACAAAAATTCAGAATTCCGAAAATACACATTTATGCCTCCAATTGCAATATTTTATTATCAAAATACTTGTCAAAAATTCTAGAATAATTACAGCTCATGAAACACCTTCAAATCTGGTTTTTGAAAGCAAGTGTAGGGCTGAAAAATCACAAATAAATACCATCTGATTATTTGACTGTAAATAAATCAAAATCTCTAATAACCTGTCCTAGAAACTGCAAATTTCCTTCCCAAAGTGGGTCGCCTCCCTAGGATAGACCCCTCAAGTGGGTCGCTGACCTAAAAGGGTCTTGCAATTTAGTTCGCCACCCTCCAAAGGGTCTTGCAATTTAGTTCGCCACCCTCCAAAGGGTCTTCAACAGCCATGTCTCCCTCTCTGAACCTTGCAAACTGCTACGCACCACCAGACGATGCCCGAGAAAACCACCAACAGCTCAAATTTGCACTTTGAAACCTCTGAAATGAAGTTGTCTAAATGAGGTTAAGGGTTTCCGTCCTTAACTTCAGGTTTCCAATTAAGGTTGTCATCTTCAATGGAGATAAGCCAAGCGTTTCATGCTCAAATTCAAAATTCAATTCATCAAACATGGTAACCAAAATGAACCTCCTTTCCATCTTTTGTATCCTTTCTCTCCAAAAATCAATTCCATTACTTTCTAAATCAAGGGCCAACTTACATCAAATTAGAGGAGTCCCCTTCTTTATTGCAAATCAATTTAGAAAGAAGTTGTCAACATGTTACTTTTTGGCAACAAAGACAATACTATTTTACTTTAAATATTTAAAAATACTTTTTATTTTAATAATAATATTATTCTAATTTCGAAAAAGGGGAAGTATTCACTATAAATGCAAATAGTAATACGTTTAAAATGTTGTTTGGTGACTATGATTGAGGAATCTTTGTTGGTTGTTGATGTGGCCTTTGGCACATGGTGATTTTAGGTTTGGGAGGATCCATGCATCATTTTTGGCAGAATCACATAAGAGGAGTAGCAATGTAGTCCTTTGTGATTGGATAGGGTCATGGCAACATGCTTTACAAGATGGTCCACCATCTAGTTGGCTCCTACTCAAACATGGATAAATTTTATAGATGATTGGGAAAGAAACGAATGCATCGTGTTGTTGATAATAATCAATAGTGGCCATGCAAGTGAGGCCTATCGATTGATGCTCATTCCAGTAGCTTTTTTTCATATAATGCCTCTCATTTCAGAGTCCCCTTCAATGTGGAGATGTTTTGTATTGGGTTGCTAATGGAACTTCCCATCTTAAAGATCATGCCTCTGCAAAGTTAATTGTGTTGTAACCCAAATCCTCATTGTAGTCTAATTCAATATGACTTTACTTGGTGTGTAAGACAACAACGATCTCCACTTTTCTACAATTGCCAAGGATGGAGCCATCAAAGTTTGATTTGATGTAAGGGGCCAAGGAAGGGGTCTAAATAAGGGATGGTTTAAGTTTGAAATGGGTGACAATGTATCTATATAGCATGGACCAAGATTAGGATATTGCCACGTAAGTCATAGTTGAGATGGGTACGAATGAAATTTAAGAGAGGGTCAACACGGCAACTTTGGCATCCCTCATAATAAAACAGATTAGAACATGTAGGTGACAGGCTTTCCCTTCAAAGATTGTCCTTTCATTCTTTCCATATTCCCCAATATATAAAGCATTGGAGAAAGAAAGAAATTATTGGAGAAGGGATTGAAGAAGGTGTAGCTGATTGGAGTATGTTTTAAGTGAGGGCCATTCAAAGATAAGTCTTTGGATTGAAGTGGTGGTGAACCATGTAATGTGAAATTGCTGAGTGATAACCTACCATAGGTCGTCAAATGAATCAATGGCATATTCCCAATTTGGACAATAGATTGGTCCTAATATGCCCTTAGCCTAGAGCATGTTGTGAAGAGCCTGTCATGCAAAAGAATATGTCGGAATGCTTTGATCTTCGACCATGACTTCAATGCCCATGTTGTTTACAAATGATTATGTCATTGATGTTGGTGGTTGAAGATAGAACAATAAGCCTCCTTGTGATTTTGCTTTGCCCCAATGTATGATGTCGTTCTCTTCATTGGTGATGATGTACCTTTGCTTAAGGTGAGAGATGTTGTAGTCTACTAGTTGTGGGAAGTCCTACCAATAGAAAGTTATAATTTCCATCTTCCACTTCACTTCATAAGTGCCCTTCGTTTAGTAAAAAATATGGAATAAATTGTCACTTATCGTTGCATGTCATAGGCCTTCCAATTGTGGGAAAGAATTTAGAATTTGAAATCGATTCTAGTTGTCATCCTAGAATCTTGAGATTGCCCACTGTTTAATTTCTACTTTAACCCTCGTTGCAATAATTGGATTCCCAAACGAGCATGCTTCCATATGACAGACCCCCCGAATTTGATTAGGGATTGTAATAGGTAAACATAACTTGTGACCATTGAGATATTTCTGAATTATAATTTGGCCCCAAAAAATGGGGTCCATCCTGATATAGTTGCCATGCTAGTTTATCAATAAAGCTTTATCGAAGGCAAACACATTCTTTATGTTCAAACCTCTGACCTTCTTTGGCATTGTCACGACATTTCATGAGATGCAGTGAAAGTCCCTCCACAAGCACTGTTTAAGCAATTTGTTAATTGCCTTCTACACTTTCCTTGGAGGAGGAAGGAGAGACTGAAGGTAGACTGACACTGCTCGGAGCACTACCTATATTTATTCGATGAGATTTGCTAGAATTAGCCGCCTGTATGTCCAATTATGTAACTTGCTTTTGATTTTGGTCTCCAGTGAACCCCAGAACGTGGTTGTTGTCAACTTTATGTGGAGTTGAAAACTATGTGTCATTGTAAGTTGAGCTTCTTTGAACTCGAGGATGTTGGGAATTGTTGTTCTCTGGTGAAGGGAGGTTTGAAAGGATTTTTTATGATGCTTTTGCATTGATTACCTGACCTAGAGCTATTTGGTGGCAGTCTAGTATTCCCCTAAATTTAGGGATCTCCTACCTATGATGGATGATAGGAGCAATATGTTGTCTGCCAATTCATGGAACATGTGTCTTTTGATAAGTTGGCTTAGGCACACACAATTATGATAATAAGGGGATAAAGGATCCCCTAGTCTTAGCCTCCTTGAAGCACTAATTTTTTTTTATTTGGAGTTGGTGACCCTCAAGGTTCAACACTCGTATCATGTTTCTGCATTCTTACAGGTCACTACCCCAACCAATAGGGGAGCTCCGTAAGCTCACACCATAATTCGCCACCCCTAGCACGTACATCCACAACAGCCACATCCGACCTGCATGCAATCTCACCGACCCAAGGAATTCACCAACTGCAAACTCCCTTGAGCACTATTAAATAATATGGTAAGGATGACACCTGAGATTCAGTTGCAAACCCATTTTGTGAATTGAGCACCAAAACCAAAAGGAATTTAAAGTTGAGATGATTAGATAACATTTACATCTAACATAATCTTTGAACCTATCAAGCTTGATTAGGACTCCAAGTTGTTTGTGTTTGTGGAGAGTGTATGATCCCCTGGACTACAATGACATCATTGGTTATTTGGTTATTCAATATGAAGGCTGATTGGTTGGTGAGCTGAGTTTTCCTAGGACAGGTTGAAGTCAATTTGCCATTATTTTTGTAATAATCTTGTAAGTCATATTGCAGCAGGAGATAGGTCTGGATACTTCTAAAATTGTCATTGTATTTCTTTCATAGTAGAGCTAATTTGTACAATTTAAATAGCATGATATTTTTCTGTTCTTGTGGGGTTCTTCGATTGCCTCAACTTCAAGTACCAGAGCCAATTAGGTAGCAAGGCTTTAATGATGATCCAGAACTCCTAGTAAATTTGAAACCCCTATCCATAGGTAAGAAGCATATCATGGTTTTTTGCTCAGCTTCGGTAATTGGGGAAGTGAGCAAGAGATTGTCAGTAGCATTTATCAGTCTTAGGGCATGGGTGAGGACTCTCCATTGTGCATCTCTTCGTTGTTCATTTGGTTCAGTCAAGACGTCCCTGAAGTTTTTTTAGGCCATTGAGAAAAAATCATCAATTTTATCTACCTGACTTGTGGATAGCTTGATTTTGGGTATTGGGTTAAAGCACTGCTTGTTAATGACATAGTTGCCAGAAAAAATTAGTGTTCAGGTCCCTTTCTTGAATCCACACTGCTCTGGATATTTGCCTCTAAAAGTATTCTACTTTCTGTTGTAATTGTACAAGTCTAGAGATGAGCTCTTGTTCAACTTCCAATTTTGTTGAGGCCTCCCTGATTTGTTTTTGAATGGTTTAAAGAGCCTCTTTTGCTTAAATAATCTGCTGAAATGTATTTCCAAAGCTGTTCCGATTACAGACTTTAAGTTGCCTTTTGATATAACAAAGTTTTGGTTAGCAGCGGTCACTAGAAATCCTTGTCAGGACATGCTAGTGTTGTAGTCTATAGGTTGCATTGGGACTCACAAGATAGGGAATGATTCATACATGGTAATTTGATCCATTTAGCTACCTTAAGGGGTGTGATTGAGATTCACACTTTGCACAGAAAATAATATTTCCACATAGAACCATGTATAACTCAGAAACTTTCAAATTCTTATTCATATTTAAGTTACAGCAAAATGTTATGTCAAAGGATAGATTTATTCACAAGAGAGACTGATTCATGAAACTCAATATATTGGAATAAACAAATAGCAACTGACTAGAGACTCACTTATCTTTCTGTGAGTGTTGAATACTTCTAGAGTCAACATGAATCTTCGGCTTCTCATCTCTTTGTTTTTCTTTTGACTTGGTCCTAGGAAACTGTTCAACCTTCCATTTGTCTTGTTGAGTTACAAGAATGTTTACAAAATACAAAATATACATTTGATGCACATACAATTAATATAAATTACTTGCAAAATAGTATTCGCAATCCCTTACTAATACTTTCCTGGACTTAAATAGTTGTCTCGTCCCAAGACAAAAGTTGTCATCAAAGTGCGGTTACCTACAAGATGCTTTTTACGCACTGGTTGGGCTACTTTGAAGTAAGTTGCCTTTGTCCTAACTCGAAGTTTTGTTTGCAATTTTGCAAGAAGTGTCGTTCTCCAGTTTTCACTTATTGCACACTAATTAGCTGCCTTTTCAGGTTTTCAATTAAGCAACATACCAACCTGCCACCCTTTACAGGTTTTCAATAGGTTGGTGTAACCAAGGGGCCACCCTTTACGGGGTTTCAACCTTCTTGGCCCCACTCGCAAAGACTTCTTCCAAAATTGCATCATTCCAAAACTGTTCAAAGTTGAAAGAAGCCATGATCTCTTATTGAGATGAGGGTGGCATGGAGTGTGTTGGTGTTGTTGGAAATAGTTGGTTGGCCTACCAAGAGTTTTGTTGCATTGTTGTGTTCGTTGTGCTAGAGGAATTTGTTGTGCTGGCTACGCTGGAGAAATTTGTTGTGCCTGCTGCATTTGAAGGGCCTTCTACACTCGCAACATCTTGAGTAGCTCGAAAGGGGGAATATACTACAGCTCATCGAGGACATCTTTGACTGAGCCCAAAATGTCCACCTAGTCCGCTTTGTAGTTGTTCTAATCCCCCAACCCATCACACACCATGGTGAAGAGTGTGTGAATCTGTGTTAAGCTTTGCATGATGCTCTGCACATCATGTTAACCAACAACAACAATCAATAGCCGATGCAGTTCGACATTTTGCTTAATGGCTTACATTATTTGTTCAAGACACTCTACATATCTTTGTGCTTGAATCCCTGCAAATGTGCTCCTTAGCATTTTTAGTTCCCATACTCTCATGCGGTCCATTACATTATCTATACACTGCAGAGACTCCCAAAGAGCAGTATCCATTGGAGCCTCTATTGCATGTCCTGCCATCATAGCGTGAGATTTATCTACCTTGGTCATGTTGTCATTGGTATCCTTCATCGCTTCACGAAGTTGTGCCTTCCAATCCATAAGCTAGAGCGATATTTGTCAAGCTTGTGTTGCAACTGTGTTGACTACCTTCTCATATTCTTCCAGTAGCTCAAAGATGGTGTTAGCGTCATCATGGTGCCTTCGCACCTATGCTTTGATTTCTTCTAGCCATTGGGCGTACACCCAATCTTGTGCAAGCTTTGTGATCAAGTTCGTGAATCGCAACACCTCAAACATGACTGTAATGTCCCTTTTTGGCGCTCAGCGAATTTGTGCGCAATTACCCAATTTCCAACTCTTCCAGAGGCTAATTGGTTAGTTAGGGAGAACTCCAGTGTTCTTGGAGAAGCTTTGGGTCAATCTTGCAGAGCATTTGTTCATGGTTTTGAACTCAGATGGTTTGATGGAGTCCTTTGATGCTTTTGGAATCGATTGTTGACCCTTCGAGTGCTCTCCAAACTTCTTGGAGTCGTAGGTTATTTTTAGAAAGTCACCCGGTTGCCTCTGGTCATCGTCCTAAGTCTTCAATATCACTTTGGTATGATCAGAATTGCAAAATTATATCATTTAAGTGCTTTCCACAACTTGGATATATTATTGAACTATTTAATTAATATTTCACTTAAGTTGTCTAATGTTGGAAATATTAAAAAGGGACAACTTAGTGTAATAGCTCATTTTAAAAGTGTTGAAAAATTATTTCATGTGAACATCTTGAAAAAAGGACTTTATTCATGAGAAAATATTATTATTCCTCAAAAGAGTGAAAAGTGCTCCATAAAGTTAATTATTTATTTTATAAAAGGTGTTTTGGAGAAAATAAGGAAAAAGTAGTATTTTATTGCTTCGAAAAGTTATAAAATAAGGTTGAGGGCTCATCGTGGAGGTTGTTGATGAATTGATTTTGCTTCTGCATTTTGGATAGAGCTTGTGCTTTCGGTTCAACAAACCCTAGGACGAAAATCCTTGGGTTCTTGGTTGATTGGACGAAAACCCATTTCAGCAAACCTCGATGGATTCATACAAGATTCACAAGTGCACTTACTTGGTTCAGATTTGAAGGATTTGGAGTAGAAATATTTATCATTCTACAGGCTTTGTTGTAGGGGGGTTTATTGACAAGTTTGTGAGGATTTGTAAACAAATACAAATTTTTAGTTTGAATGATATTGCTGGTTTCTTGTTTTGGAGATTGTTGGAGGTTAGGGTTACACCATAAATGCAAGCGCTCGATATAGAGATTTTTTCATTTGCTTGAGACATCCCTATTGGGAAATCCATACCTGAGTCACAGCCTTCATAGTATACAGCCATAGCCTCTTGGACGGCATATAACAATGAAGATATAACAAATATAGCTGCTGCCATTTCTGTAGTATGAGTCAGCACTTCACACGGGATCACAGCTAATATTAAGGTCTATACCTCGGTTTGATGA
The DNA here is from genome assembly GCA_037957365.1 of Torreya grandis. NCBI lineage: Eukaryota > Viridiplantae > Streptophyta > Pinopsida > Cupressales > Taxaceae > Torreya > Torreya grandis. The sequence goes on along the minus strand of JARHVA010001226.1, from coordinate 2,481,566 downwards.
TTATGGTACCCTTGGTATGAGGTGCCAGCCATACGTTCAATCAATAATGTATTTGATGCAAGGAAATAATATGGTATGTATAAGTTTCATTGAAATTTTCTGTAATATGTAATATCTGATATAAAATAGCAAGCTGGAGGTTCTCATAATCAGATTTCTTCATTATATTTCTTCCATGCAAACTGTTTGTCATATTGGCTATGAGTTCATTATATTTGTAAATGCTCGTATAAGTGATTTATGATACCAAACTGCATACAAACTGTTTTGAATCAATACATTGAAACTATCACTAAGAATGGCAAGAATGCGAAGTGTTTGATGGAATGCCTGCACATTAGTAAATCAGAAAATTGTGAAAATTTAGTGAAAAATCTTAAGAGTGGATTTTACAATGACCTTGCCCCTAACACCTATTGAAGCAACTGTGGACAAGTGTCTTCCACTCTTTTCCTTGCTTTCACCATGTGCTCTTTCAGTTCGTTGTTTTCCTGCTTCATTTATGTCATCTTCTGTGCAATCGAGATGTGAATGGCGCTTGCTCTTTCAATTTGCTTCTCTAGTGGGAACTGTGGAATTTCCAAGGTGACTTGCTCTAGAACAGTTGATACAACAAACTGTGTGGTTTGTGATGGAGGCAATGGTTGTGTGTGGCATAGCTAGAACATTGGCATGAGAAAGGTCGTGCATCTAGTATCCACCAAGATCCTCTTGTGTCATTGCCCCCTTTCGAGTTTTGCTCTTGTGAGCTCATCTTGCCTGAACTGAATTCTATGGTAGTTCCTATAGGTTGTGCTTGGGAGTTAGCTTGCTCAGATTTCTTCGTGTTTGAACCCTAATCTTGTTGTGTCGTTTCACCCATTGCTTGGCCTAAAGCAATCTACGTTTGATCCGTGGGTCCTTGCATAGACTAGCGCTGAAGTTCGTGTGCTTGCATGGCTTGGACTCGTTGCTTCTCTTTTTCTTCTTTGGTCCCCTTCTCTTGCTCTACTTTGGCTCTTGCAACTTCTTTGCTTGCAGATTTCTCTTGGGCTGCCCTGTCCTCTACGGCTTTGTCCTCGGATTTTGTATGAGCTTCCCCCCACTTGCACAGGTCCTCTAGTTTCTCCGCTTTGGCCTTATTTATATTTTCTTCTTCCTTCACTAGTTACTTTGCTCCCTGATTCTATTGCTTAGCTAACTCTTCCTTTTCTTTAGCAGCCTTCTTTTCAACCTACTTATCTGCCTTAGTATGTGCTAACGCATTCTTTGTGACTAGTTGTTCCTCTGTTGCACTCTAGGCGAGGCTGATTTGGATGTGTTTGGGATGGAGGTTTGTCCACTTGTGCAGGAGTGACATTGAGGAATGCGCTTGTGGTTGGCCCTTCGGTTAGTTATGCATGGACAACTTATGGACTAAATGATGTGCCTGGAGGAGTCCACTACATTCTCCGAGGGAAATGGGGTGATGTTAACATGCTCAAGGATGGATTGGATGTAGGCATGGAAGGTGGAGTGTCTAATGGAGTGGATTGTGTGGATGCTACTACTTATTACTTGCGCATGGTGGCCTTGGGTCATGAAGCCAATGAGATGAGGCATTGTTTCTTCTGCTCCCTCTTCTTGAGTTGTGTTTCCCTTGTCGATGCCTCTGCTCGGGGGTCCTCGGCTGCTGCCATAGATGTTGCGAAGGTTTCCTTCCACCCCCCCACATCAAAATGAGGTCTTGCAACTCATGGTGTGAATTGCTTCCTCATTAGTGGCTGAAACAGGCTGGCCTAAGCATCACCTTCTTCCTCCTCACTATCCACATTGGCTCATCTAATGACCTCCTGCTTTCGTTTCTACTAGAGTGGTTTCTCTTGGGTTGTAGTATGGTCCTCCACAATGCTCCATGGCTTCCCTATTGCTTGTGATCTCAATGCTTCTCCCATTGAGAACAAGGCTTGCACCTTAGACTTGCTCTATTTTTCTTCAACAATCGTGTCCACCTTGATGGACTCTGGCATGGATGGAAGATCGACCATGGTAACATGCAGGACCGCATTGCGAACCTGCACTGTGCTCATAGCCTTCCAGAAGAACCATTCCTTCTTCACCTACTCATCATATGGGACATTTCCCACATCCTTGATCAATTTTTTTTGCATGTCCTCCAATGCAATGCCAAGTGTGTCAAAAATAATCTTCACAACAATTGTAGGCACTCGAGCATCATTTTGCCATGCCATTGATATTCTTGTCTTCTTTGGTGGCGGTTGAGCTAGCTACATAGGTTGCACTTTGTGTTTTGGTGTTGTCCCTCGGGATCCATAAATAGGTGCTTATGTGGTTGCGGGTTGCAGGGAGGCTTGTGGTTGGACTACTTGCAGCGGTTATACATTTTATGCTACCATATTTCTCTAGCAGATGACTTCCACTTGTGCCTTGACCATGTTGATGAAAAATGGTAGAGGATGTGCACATGTGGGGAGTTCATGAATACACACCATGACACCTTTATACAATTTTGTGAATACTGCAGTAGGTGACAAGTAGTCCATGACATCTCACAGAACACGAGGGTTTGAAATGCTGAGCACAAGGATTTGCAGCAGCCAATTTCCAAATTTCTATGCATGCAAGTATGCATTCCCCCTTCTTGGAAAATCAGGTTGGCAAAGGCTTGGTCCGGCCAGAAATCATCACCACCAGCAGCTTGCCCATCACAGGACCTCCACTGCATGAAGCAAAAGAGGAGTACCAAGAATTGGTACTAAAATGACTATGTTTTGCTAGAAAGCACCTTGTCTTCATTTGTTTGCATTTATGATGCCAGGAACTATGGCCAATTGAACTCTTCCATTAGTCGCACCATTCAATGAGCGATGTTGATGACTCCCTTTGTGATTTGCTTGGCACCCTTTGTTGTTTGCCAATATATTTTCATCATGCATGCCGCCAACACTCACACCGGTGCATCAGTGACTTGTTTGATTGGGGCATCGCAAGTAGACCGTGTGTATCGTTCCTTGGTTTCTTGGTGGAAAGGCGGATTTGTGGATTTGTATGGTTGTAGTAGTTTCCCCCTTGCTTCCAACCCTATGGCATGCGCAACTAGTACATCATTGATATGGATGACTACTTGCGGTGAGAGCCAAATGGCACCCTCATTCTAATGGATAAGCAAGGTTATCATTAGCTCATTGTTCTACCCAAAAGTTGGGAGTCTCACCAGTATTTCTGCATCTGAACCTTGTAGTGGATGATGTTGGGTGAAAACCCCTGGTGTTGGTCCTGGTACTCCTTGCAGCTAGGGATTTGTGAACCATTTTGCATTTTTTGAATCAATGAAGTCGAAGGGCTCCCAGTCGTTCATTTGGCTTGTCGTAAAAGCAAACCCTATCCCCATCTCTTCTCTTTCAATGTCGCTCAATGCTACCACAATTTGACTTGCGACCATTGTATCTTCTTGTTCACTAATTATCTAATTGCCTTTGAATGCTATTTGCAGACACTCAACAGCTTTGTCTTGATCTCCTTGCAGACAACGCTTTCTTGGATTAGAGAATGCAAATTAAACTTGTGCAATTTCGCGAGACAAAGCATGGTTTACTTCCCCACATTTCCCTTTTATAGAAAAAATCACACCACCTTGTGGAGATTTGTTGAGCTACTTCCCACGCTAACTCTTGTTTGCCTTAACTTTGATAGTTGTTGTTGACTTGACACATGGCCATTTTTGCAGTTTTCCCATAGAGATCTTATTCGATGTGACACGCCACTATTTTCTTTTCCAATACTTGCCACTTTTAGAATAACCGATAATCAGAGTACCTACCTCTTTGAAGTCTGCACAAAATTCCTTTTGTCTTGTTTAGAAATTGCTTTTTAATTTTTGCCACCAATCTTTCCTTTTGTCCGCTTCCTTGTTATCCCTTCCTTCCATCGCACGTTGTTCCTGAACTTAGTTGAGTTGTAAAGCTTTCCTAGATTCCTCTCATGATTCTAATCAATCCTTGTCATTGATTTTGGTACCGTGAACTTGTTTGTCCCTTGTGCTCTTTCCTTTGTTGCTTTTGTCATGTCGCACTCAAATGCTTCTACTTGCTACTATGCTTCCACACTTGCAATAAATAAAAATAAAATCCTACTCTGTATGTGCCATCTAGCACTTGTGCTTTCACCTGAACTAAATTTAGTTGAGGTAGGGCTTGAACCTACTACATTAACCTGTCCTGGAAGAATGTTGCCCTGTAAATCACATGACACAATGGTGCCTTGTCCTACAAGATGTTGGATTATATATGGGCCCTTCCACTAAATTTGCAGCTTTCCAGCTTGCACTTTGAATCTGTTTTCATATAACAACACCATTTATTCTAGTTGAAACTCCTTGGATCACAAGTAACAATCTTGCCGGGATTTTTGGCCGCGCTTTTGCACTTCCAGATTCCAATTGGCCATTTGTCCTGTCTCTTTCATGCAAGACAATTTGAGCAACTGATTTTGCAAAGATTCTTTATCACTGAGCGATGTGATCATTGCAATGCGCAAGCTAGGTACTAGGTACTATGTTGGCATAACAACTTCCATTCCATAGATCAATTGGAATGGAATGTATCTTGTCGTGTGCTTGTAGTTGGTTCTACATGCCCACAATATCATCGAGATGCGATCTTCCCAATCATCTCTACACATTGCAAATATTTGTTAGCATTTTCTCCAGTACCTTATTAGATGAATCTGCTTGGCCTTTTGCCTGGGGATGGTATGTGGTGCTCTTTTGGTGCGATATCATGTATTCCTCTATCAAGGTCTTGATGGTACTATTGTGAAGTGTGTTCCCCTATCACTGATTCACTTTTCAGGGAAACCAAACCTTGTTATGATATTTCCATAGAGGAACTTCGCAGGGTCTTTTGCACCACAATTGGGAGTCACAATTATCTCAACCCACTCAGTGAATCAATATGTCGTAGTTATGATAAATTTGGCATTAATGTATTTATAGGGTGGAGTAATAGGCCCTACAAAATCAATCCTTCATTGTTCAAAAGATTGCATAGCAAGAATTAGATTTAGCGGCATCTCATCTCTATGATTTGGTTTACCAATGGGATGACAAGCATCACAATGCTTTGCAACCCAATATGCATCTTGGAACATTGTAGGCCACCATAACCCACTTTACAAGATCTTCTTCACAGTCTATTATCCTGCGAAATGGCCTCCACCTACCCCTTGATGAGCTTGATCTAGCAACCTACCCCTTGATGAGCTTCATCTAGCAACTATGCTCTTTATCTCCAAAGCAACCCTACAAAGGATGTCATCTTTACCTAAGCTTGTAAAGGAGTCCATTGATAATATTCAATGGTAAGACTCTTGCGACTAGTTGCTTCTTGTATTGCACTATGTATAGTTTTGAAAATGTACCATGTTGCAAAAGCTTGCAATCTCTTCCAGTTGTTCTAGGATTGTAGTTACCCCAAACAAACATGCATCCGGCATCCGGAGAATCATCTTGCAACTCCTTGGGCTCGTCACCTGTTTTAATATCGTTGAGATGGTCTAGCCTTACATTTTCCCATCTTGGCTTCACATTGATTTTGAATTGATATTCTTGAAAGGCATTAGCCATCTTGAAATTCTTCCTCCCAATATATGGTTTGTTCACCAAGTATTACAATGCTTGGGAATTCATGAAAAATTCAAATGGAGTAGCTAGTAGGTAATGCTAGAACTTTTAAAATGCAAATATTGTGGCTAAGGCTTCTCATTCTATTGTGGTATAGTTATTTTCAGTAGTAGACAGCTTGCGACTTGCAAAAAGAATCAAATGATCTGATTCTCCCTCTCCCAGTTGCACAAGTACGACTCTGATTACTCATTCAGATGCATCCACATGCACATGGAATGTTTTGCTCCAATCTGGAAAAACCAAAATTGGAGCTATAACCAATCGTTCCTTTAGGCCTGTGAATGCAGTCTGGCATTTTGGGGTTCATTCGAACTCGTTATCCTTATACAACAATTTCTCCATAGGTGTTGTGATGGTTGCATATCCATAAATGAATTTGCGATAGTATCTTGTATGGCCTAGAAATGATCGTACTTCAAATGGATTGGTTAGTGGCCTAAGCCCTATGATGACTACGATTTTGGCTTGATCAACCAAAATACATTCACTACACACCACGTCCAAAAAGCACGCCAAATGGTGTGAAGAACAAGCACTTTTTCAAATTTAGAGCGATTCACAGCGCTTGACACCTTTGCAGGATCAGTAATAGCATCAACAAGTGTTCCTTGAACAAAGAGAATATTGTCCAATCATCCAAATATACTTCCATAAAATCATGGATGAAATCTTTAAATGCACTAACCACAGCTCTAGAAAAAACTAAATGTGCATTTTGTAGACCGAACAACATTACCCAATAGGCAAAAGATGCCCACTCTATTGCGAATGTCGTTTTTGTTTGATCCTCTGTTGTGATGGCAATCTGATGGTAGCCACTAAACCCATCTATGAAAAAATAGACTCCATGCACCCCAACGACTTCCATAACCTCATCAGTAAATGGTATGAGAAAGTGGTCATTGATACATGCATCCTTGAGTGCACGATAGTCCCCACACACTCTAATCTCCCCTATTTTATTCGGCTGCACTACCATCGGGCTTACCAAATCTGACTTTGCTACCAAATAGATGATCCAGGCTTCTACCATACGATCGATCACTTATTTTACCTTCATTTTCACATTGGGGTTCAACTTGTAGGGTTTGTTTTAATCAGTCATGTGCATTCCTTGAGTTCAATACATATTTCCCCCCCCCCCCAAAGGGTCTACACCCTTAACCCCATAGAATGTGGTGGGAAAGACATCTTCATAATCTCACAGCAATTATACAGTCTCTAAAGCCTACTACTATGTCTAATAGTTTCCAGTTGGCATCATCTTAGGTATTGCTTCCATATTGATGTTCTCCATCCTTTTCTGCAAAGGCTCCTTATAAATTTTACTTCTTTCAGCCTTCATGGCATCCACCACCTCTCGTTGGCCTGGTTGTTCTATGATTTTCAAATTTTGCAGCTTTTCTTCTTTTGCTTGTCTACATCCTTCTTCTTTAGCAACTTCATACTTCTTTCGAGCTCAAATAGTCCCTTTAAATCCATATTCCTCCTCACTCTACTATTTGTTGAGCTACTCCCACTATTCCAGATTCTATTGCAAGACTTGAGGATAAACCCCTTTTGTTCCTATTCGTAGCGGTATTTTTCCACAGTCTTATGAATGTTAGTATCAATGTCAGCTTGGGACTTCTATTTGGTTGTGGCAGTCATATCATCTACCCCTTCGTAGCAAAAAAATATTTTCATTTTCTATAATGCTTTATGCACCATGGGATTTGCGTCTTCGAACACACAAGTTTGAATGAAATCCTATTGAACCTACATTCATGCCTTTGTCTCCCTTTTGTGTTCTTGATGCATATACTAGGCTTTAGAAAAAAGGGTTCGTGTACCCTGAAATATGTGCACCTAGTACCTTGGATTGATGTGTTGCATCTTCTAGATGTCCACACATGAATGAACATGCATCTCTGGACACTATATTACCTGGAATTTTGGCCATTTTTCTGAGAGGCGGGGTGCAATATGAAATCTCACACATCAACTTGCAGGCTTCCTCCCAATTTAACTCATCTGACCTATGAACAGACCACCAAATAGCTACAAAACCCCCCCTTCAGCTCATGATTAAGTGCACTTGTGTTTCTATTTGTGGACCATGACCCTCCAACCTACGAATGAAGTTTGTCAAATCCTCTACACCAAAATATTGGAGAATTTGTTGGTCTATGGTGAACACCATGTGCATTGGCCTAGTTTCATGATCTCACATCCAATTTGTCATGTCCACATCCAAATCCCATAGATGAGGCAGACCTGCATGGTATTCCACCTTCCTATTGGCTTCAATATAATCTTTGATTAGTTGCAGCCAACTGATAGATATTCTCAATTTCAGACCTTGTAAGTGATTGCATGAAAGGCAACTTATACCCTATTCTCTAGAAGTGTTGTGGTGCTTGAGGTATCCTAATTGGTTGACTCCATGGCTGATCTGACCCATGGAGCCCTTGCACTCCCTGCATAGGCTGTGATGCATAGGGAAAAGTTCTTTCATGCACCGCTATCACTCATTGTGAGACACACTTAGCAGTTTCAAAAGATCTATTAAAGCTATCACGACTCCCTCCTATCACTGAATATGCACTATTTGTCCATATATTTGGGCTTCTGTTGTCACAACATTTCTAGCATTCACATCCTTAGTCTGTATTGACCACAATAGTTGGGTTGCTTTATTCATTAACACCTCTTCCCTCACAAGATTTGGATACCTATCTTCTTGCACCTTTCTGATCGGGTTCTCTATGGGCATCTCTAGTGGGGAAAGGCCCTATTCCTTGTGTTGATTCCAAGTGACAATCTCTATGAATCCTTGCTCCTTTGGACGTATTATTCACCATATTGACATCGAGCACCGTCTTATCTTTCCTTTGCTTTTCTAGCATTACGCAATCTTCAGTGTTGTGTTTCCCCGAGATTCTACAGTAAGAATATTAGGTTTCCCGTTGTGGATTGCTTGGGAAATTTCACACAATGTGACTCGTCTCCCCACACAAGTACATGTGATGGGTTGTCGCACCTACAGATTTTCCTATCTGCAACCTTGGTACCCTCCTTGATATCCTCCTCTCTACGATGGCCCCATCCTTGTGATTAGTGGGGATACCTCCCATACTGCCTCTGAGGCGACAAAGGTGCCCAACTTGGCTGGGATTGTGGTGAAGGTGGTGCACAACCTGGAAGTTGTTGTGATGATGGTGGAGCCCATCCTTGTTGATACTGCGGGGATGGTGGAGTCCACCCCATCTGATGTTGCAGTGACAAAGAAGCTCAACACAGTTGAGGTTGTGGTGATGATAGAAACCAAGCTCCTCGCCGCACATATGTGTCTTGGGCTGCCATGCTTGGTTTTAGTAGTGCAGCTTGTTGCACAGTGACTATGAATACATTTCGGGTAAAATCATCTTTTAGCTCTTGTAAAGCCCTACAATTCTTCTCATTGTGCATGGTGGATTTGCAAAAAATGCAACACACAGCCTGTGGCTAATGCACATAATGTTGTAATAGATGACAATTCATGGTAGCAAGATCCCAGGTGCGGCACAACTCACAAAATTCCCTTTTGATGCATGGACACTCATTGCAATGGTTCCCTTTCCCTGACCACACTCAATACACCAGATAGAAAGATTTGGCTTCTTTCCTCCTTGTATCTCATCCATCTTCGCAACACAACATCTAACTTCGCATCAATTTTCGCACTTAGAGTGGGATGCTTGCCGAAGTCCTCAATTTTCTCTACTATTATTACAACTGGCCTAGCTTTGGGTTTAGTTTGGAACTCCGTTTACGCTATAGCAAATCATATCTTTCTTTGCAACCCTTTTACGAACCATGTGGCTTTATCAGTATCTTTAAACCTAAAGGTCACCTTATTATCACATCTGAGAACCTGTGATCATAGTCCCATATGGACTCACCTGGCTTCTGTCTAAACTCCTTAAGGTCCTAAATGGTCTGACTTGCGCACCTCTACATTTTAAACTCTCTGACCATTTTACTTTTGACCTCATTCAACATTATCCTAGTGCCACCATTCTTGAGGATGAATTCTAGGGCTCGTCCAGTTAGTGCTCCTATGAGCTCGCAACACTTGGCTTCATCAGTTAAGACGCCCTTGGCTTCCCATTTCATTTCGCAAGTCAATAAATATTGTTTCGTATTTGTAGACACATCATAGGGTTGTAGACCTATCATAGGGTTGTAAAGTCACAAAGGCTCCAACATGGAGTGTCTTATCCCTGGAAGAGAATTACTTACCCCTAGTTTACTGGGTGAGTGTATTGATGTCTGCGAAGTGTTTCGATGTTTAAAGGTATGTTTGGTGCAATTGAAATAAGCGATGCATTGGCTTGTTGTCTATTTCTTGTTTATGACTAGTATTTCTACAACTTCCCCGAACCACTTTCTAAATACTAAGAGTTCCCACTATACTTTCGGATTACTAGTTTATGCAATGAGTGATGGCATACTGGATGCGTCCCTAAGGAGTGAATAAACTAAACTAGGTGTGTTATTAATGACCACCCTTGAACCTTGCCTGGACCCTTCTCCATATAGTGCACTACAAAAAGACTACCCCTCCCATTCCATATACATGCACTAAAGTTGAAGTTGCTCCCTAAAACTACCATTAATCTACTATACTTGTTGGAAATATTGTCATTGATGTCAAAGGTCTAGCATTATTGATGATAAAGGCCCCATTGCATTTAATGGTGTTTTTAATATTCATATCTTGGCTAATGTGTGTTAATATTTATTTAATATTAATGAATATATTTTTGGTTGCATATAAGTCAAAAGAGGGCCCATGGAGAAGTCAAAGAGTCACGAGGTAAAAGACGAAAAAGAAATGGGACGCATTTTCTCATGAAGAGTCATCTTGAGGAATTCCAAGAGTCACCATGTGAAGACAAAAGAGGTATGGCGCATTTTTCCATGACAGGACACTGAGGAATACAAAAAGTCACCAAGATAAAGACAAAAGAGGAAATGACGCTTTTGCTTATGAACGGTCACCATATGACTTTTCAAATGCAAGGATATGAAGGGTCATGCAAGTTTGGCGCCATTTTCCATGAGGATTGAAGGGTCACAAAGGGTGAATGCCAAAGGTCATTTGGAAAGCTATAAATAAAGGCTTGAGAAGCCATTTGTAATATGCAAGAGAGTGCATGGTTTGTATTTGTTTTCGAAGAGAGAAAAGCAGGAGATATTGTAGAGTTCTATCATCTGTTGAGTAAGCAACATTGAGAGATAGTTGTGTTTTATACACAAGAGGGGTTGGTGCTCATGTGGGTTGGTGCTCACAAATAGTTGTTGTGTTGGTGCTTGGCAAAGGGGTTAGTGCTCCTGCAAGTTGATGCTTGCGAACTTTGTAATTTGAGTTGGTGCTCATTCATATACTTGAGATTGTTCTCTGTGGTTTTTCCCACTTTGGGTTTCCACGTAAAAATCTGGTGTCTCTCTCTCTCTCTTGTGTGGAGCAAATTATTGTTTCAGTTTTATTGCATATCTTGAATGTATGATTAAGTGGTTAAAGAAAAGAAATCAGATCAAGTAAAAAGATATATAATATACTGATTCACCCCCCTCTCAGTATATTTCGTGCTTGACACTACTTCCTCTATGATATCCTCTACCTTGGTTCTTCGGTCTCTTTCCCATTCCCACTTAGGGTCAGTCTCTTCTTCCTGGTCAATGTCTGTGATATCCTCTATTTCCTCTTACTCCCTCCGAGTTCCAAACTCAATCTCTTCCAATGGAGGTCTACTTCCTCCAGATCTCTGTGATGTTCCTCAGCTATTCCTACTCGTAGCTAGCTTCAACCTTCTATCTTCAACATGGTTCTATTTACCACATCTTTTATATTGTCACAGTTTTCATTGAAGCCTCACAATCTTATTTTTGTTTTTTGCTTTCTTCTTTTTCATAAGTCCTCTTTTCCTTGTGGGTTTCATACTGGTCCACTCTCCTGGGTTTTATCCTTCATTCATCCCCTGAAGATTCGCATCCCCATGTTGCTTCTCTAACTCCTCCATATTGGCTAGAATCAGCACCATAGCCTTTTCCACAACCAAAATCTTCAACAACACTAGAAATCTCTCAAAAAAAAAATCCTCTTATTCCTCTCACAAACAAGTCATGTGTAGTTTTGAATGCAAGGCATCCTTGCACAACAAACTCAAATATGTACTCGTCAACAGTGGTTCTTACCCAGTAATCAATAGCATGCATCCATTCAGCATCTATATTGTGCATCCATTTTTGATAGTGTAAACCTATGGCCTTCATGAAAACCTATCCGAAATTTTGAAATTAGAGGGAATATCATAGAATAGGATTACACCATCAAAAAGTACAATTTGAGAGTTTTCCAACAATTTATGATATGCCGTGTTTGGTTAAGCTATGACAAAATGGCATTCCATTAAACCGTCACATGCCCCATTTTCAAAACACAGCCTGTTGGCCGACCTAAACCTGAAAGTTATAGGCCTACATGGAGCTAGTCTGGCCAATTTTGTAAGGATAGTATCAAAGGGTGTTTTTAAAGATTTAGGACTGTTTATTTTTTTGAGATGAACTGGAGGGCTAATGCTAAGTAGGTCATCTACATTGCTGATGATGAACAACATACTCTGGTATAGTAAATTGATTCTTGCTGATATTTATGCAATAATTCTGTTGTACTATTAATATACTATATTTTCATCAAGAACATATACATGCATGTGCAGAAGATGCATTGTCTGCAGGAATGTATAGGTTATTTGTTGGTAATGCTCTCTCGTAATGACACTAGAAAGATGATCGGTGACTCAGATCTTACATTGAGATTAACCTGTGTTATGGGCATATTTGATTATTATACTAATATAAAAAAGTCAACTTTAAGCAATTTCTTCATTGTAAAAGACGATCCCCCTTTGTACACACAAGTAGTTCTTATTCTAATAGAGGCAATTAAATGATGTAAACAATTTAAATGATTTTTCTACAGCCTGCAAAATCTAGCATACAAATTGAACAGCATAATATACATTTGCAAACTTTATTCGAAAAATGGAAGAAATGCGGCAAACCAATGAGGCAGAAATCACCTGACTTTCGTGTTGTGGAGCTTGTTTGTGCCTACACAACAGATCGAGGCAGATGTATTAATTATTGTTGAAACTCTGGAAAATCAATCCAACCTTCAACCTCCACATTTTTTATGGGTTTGCAGGCTAATCTGCATTATAATGTCTGTAAAATATCGTATGCCATAGACTCAGAGAAAATCAGAACCCAGTCTAAATCTGAGAATTGATATTTATAGGAGGGTTCTCGCAGAATGCTGTAATATTCCAAATCGGAATATTTTACAAGAATTCGGATTTCCCGTAATTCCGTTTAAATAAAATATAGATGTTATAATTGAAATAATAATTTAAATAATTATGTTGAATTTAATATAGAGTTTTTGGATCTCAAACAATAAAATATAATTCCACAAGGGGTTTCGTCCTTGGGTTTGATAACAAGGGTTTTCGTCCTTGTATCTGGATTACGCAGTTTAAGGGGCTTCGTCCTTAAATGCCATTTTAAAGCCACTGCTTATACAAGTTATATATTTGAATTCATTATTCGCGGCTTTTTACTTCCACATCTCTTCTCCTTTATATAGTCTTTATAAACTTCTCCCAAAGGAGGTGTCCTATCCAAGAGGCACCTCTTCACCAAAAGATGTGACCATTGACATTTCTGTCGACAATTCCATTAACACTTCTGTCGACATTTCCATTAACACTTCCGTCGACATTTCCATTAACATTTCCATCGACATTTCCGTTCACTTCCGGCAACAATTCCGTTCGACACTTCCGACAACAATTCCATTTGACATTTCCGTTCATATCCATTTAATGACTGTTGTATTAAATGGCAGCACTGCTCCTTGGCAGCGATTTCTTCATGTTTAAAGTCTCCTTTGTATTTGGGGATATTACAAAGACGTGTCTCTTCCAAATGTCTTTTCCCAAGGGAGGCAATGTCCCAAAGGGTGGTGTCCCTTGGTGTTTAGGTGGGTCAGCCTACCTATATAAGTTTTAGTTTTTATTAAATGTAACGCTCCCCTCAAGAGGGGCAATTCTAATTGTTGCGCCCTCCTTAATGGCTATGCCCTTGTCTTATGCTTGGAAAGGGATATTACAAATGCAGTATTTGCACTAGGGTGTTTTTGTTAGGCATGGTTATAAGGGTAAGCCTATGGAACGTTTTTTATAGTTGGATGACTAGCACTAAAAACTGTCTTTACATTGGCTACTTTAGTATCTTGATGATTCCTACCCTGTCAACTGAAGCATTTATCACTGTGATTGACTATAAAATTCATGATCGAGTCTCGTGTCCTTGGAGGTGCCCTCATTCATTGTTTAAGTATTTGCGTTCCAAAAGACAAATAAAAACTAAGGTATTGAAAGTAGTTTTAAATGGAAATTAATCGACTACAAAATCCATGATCGAGTCTCATGTCTAGTGAGGTGCCTTCATTCATTGTTTAAGTATTTGCGTTCCAAAAGACAAATAAAAACTAAGGTATTGAAATTAGTTTTAAATGGAAAGTTACAATTCACATTATGCAGTTGCCCTTTGAAGAGAAGAAATTTTCCACAAGGAAAAATAAACGGATATGGAAATTTTTGTCGGGTTTTTTTAATTATTTTTGAATTTTTGTTTGTGTGTATAATTTTTAATCGCTACCCGTGACTGTCCTAGAAACTCCATGTAAGATAGACTAAGCCAAAATGCACTTCAAAGCATAGTTACCAAATCCGATCGGATCTTGCCAAAATCCAGCCGGATCCGAATTTTTTTGCCTGTCCAGATAAATTCGTCTGGGTCGGCCCTGATTATTTTCAAAAAATTATTTTTTTATTTTTGTAAGGTTTTCTGTGGTAAAAAATGCCTAGCAACCATATATATTGTATAATATTAACATTTTACATTACTTTATTAATGTTTTTCATTGAATTTGTCAATTTTGCATTTTTATAAAACTATTCTCACGTATATTTATGTATATGCTCTAGATCGGATTTTTCCGAACTTTTTCAAGGATTCCGGATTTTCAGATTTTTTGGCCCTCCCAAACGGATCCGGATTTCGAAACTTGGCAACTATGCTTCAAAGTACATGCCAAAGTTGAATTGAGGGAGCTTCATTTGGAGGAGGATGAAAGCTTTTTACCTGGAATGAGAGCATCTTGCTCAACCTCCTCTTTGAGATATTGCAAAAGTCATTATCAAAAGGTAAAGATAAAGGTTATTTTTTAGGTCGTGACCAAGCCATACTCCAATTTGGCATATGAGACCCCCTTGTGGTCCCACAAGGAGTTTTCCTTCCATTTACCTTCTATATTGTTCTCAAATTTTTGTACCCTTGAGTTTCGACCTCATGACAACACTTGGAAGTAAACTGAACGTTGCCAATCCACCTATACCCAAAGTACTCATGGACTGGAATGTGGCCTTGACTACCAACTGCTAGCAGCTGACCTCATTTCTCGGTAAGACCTCAAGCTTGGCATCTAGTTCATGATTAGTCACTTATTCAAAGTATTTGACAGCATTAGAACCCTTTTTACAAAAGTGCCGAACGCCATTGTTGTGATCGGGAGCAAGGAAACGCAAGAAAAAGAAAGACAAGATAGGGTGGTTTTTTTCCATTAAACAAAGACATGACATAACAATAGAAGGATATAGAGTTTTTTTTAACTTATTTTCCAACAAAATAGAATAGAAATACAAATGAGTAAGTAAATAGATTGGATCCACAAACAAAAGAGGATGAGATCATGAACAATGGTGGACAGGGAGGGGGAGAGAGGAGAGGGGACGGATGAGGGGGGAACTACTAAAGTGATTGTGTGGGATGGAAGGAGAAGAGCTCTAACACCCCCTATATATGCAAAAGTAATAGAATGGGCATTACTGCACTATGGTACAAAAATGACAAAGGGAAAATTTCGTAATTAAAGATAATAAAAATATACTAAGCTACCAAGACAAAAGAATGGGAATTGGTGTGGGCACAAGAATCGTTCATTTTCCAGGAATCCCTAGAAACAAAACAGAGTAGAAGCGTATACAAAATATGGATAAATATACACAAAAATACATATGACATTCATAGTTTCAAATTAAGATTTATAGGTTGAAATATACATCATGGTCGGGTACTAGAACAAATCATCGTATATCTCTTTGAGAGCATTTACATCATCCCCCAAAATCATTAGAACCAGATGCAAGAGCGGTATAGCCACTCCCACTAGCTCCACTCTTTGGCTCCTTTGTTGAAGTTCCTTGCCCATTATCATCAAGTAATGAAAGATCCCAAAGCTTGATTGACCTTGCTTGTACTTGTCACTTTTGTGTGACAGGAGGTGCAAATTGAAATGCACATACACCAATTTCTTTGCCTTATTTGCTTACAATTGGTTTATAAGGGGTTAGGGGTGGGGTTAGCTTAGATTAGTGTTAGTTTTTTATTTTTGAATTTGTTGATTTTAATAAGTTAAGAAGCATGATTTTCCAGCAAACAGAAAGGAAACACGTTGATTCTGAGCCATTTTATGGGAACAGCCTGACATTTCCGGCATTTTGGAAACAATTCCTGCAATGGTCAGGATCCATTTTTGTACCAGAACATTTCAGGGGAGAAACAAGGGGAGGGAGCATTTCTTGCAACATAGAAAACAAAAACAGATTTACAATCAGAAATGTATATGGAGTTGAAGTTACATGCACATCCAAATGAAATGTACCTGCAGTTCCTCAAGGCTGCAAGGGTTCTCGCAGAGTAGTGTACTGATTAATAATAAGATTTTAATTACAAAGAGAAGGGGAAACCTCTATACAGACAACTAGAAAGTAAAGCCCTGGTTAATCCTAATGACTGTAACTATAAGGCTTTATTTCACAAAGTGGCCCTTTTCACAAGCGTAATGGGCAATACCTATAAGTACCTACAACCACAACTTATCATTAAAAACAATGAACTTATAAAGAAGTTTCTTATTACAGAAGATAACAAGAGAGCTTCTATAAGCACACGAGCTCAGAGCATAGTTCAAGTTTGTGACTGTTTTCAAAATCACCCTAGCAGTGATCAAAGCTCCAAAGGAAACATAAGCATCGCCTAAGACACATAAGCATCTTCAGTTTCCCACCCAAGACATCCCAACAAATACAGAATCACCCTTTTTTCCACATATATTTCCACCTTTTTGGGGGATATTTATGGGGTTTTCATAAAGTTTCAGCTGTTGTTCCTACCAATTTCATGATTTTTTATAATTTAACTTCCGTCCTACTGAAAAACGTGTTTTCTTTCTTATTTTTTGGCATTCCCCTGTTTATTACAGATCCACATCCAAGTTTCCAATTTGAATTGAACCTGTCATTTCCATTTTCAAAAACCCTTTTTCCTGCATTTCCGAGTTCTCATTTTTTATACATGGTGAAACCTAAGATTAGATAAAAGACAAATACAATGATACATCATGATCATATCACAGACTTATACAAATATATAAAATATCTACACGATTAGCCAAGCCTAAATGGCATATTAACACTTTTTTGCCTCTATGAAAACTAACACTGCTTGGGTCCCATCGATGTCACCAAGATTGTCACTATTATTGCTCTTCGTGTCATCAGAGATATTTAGTGGCATCCCAACAAAACCCATTTTTTCCTTTAAAAAAAAACTTTTTGCATGTTCCAAATTGATATCCTGTCATGTTGTGACTTTTGTTTTTAAGTCTTTTGACTGAGCTATTGGACTCTGTTTTGAGGGTGGAAGTTAAAGTTAGTAAAAGCTTTTTAAATTTGAAGTGTAAAATAGAGAGATAAAATTTTCCAGTTAAATGCAAGTGTTGGCTAGAGGATGTTATTAAATGCGGGAGAGAGAGACAAAGAATGTATGAAGAGAAAAAATGAAGTGCACTTTGATTTATGTGTGCCTTTTGTTTTAATAATGTCTACGTAGTTAGGGAAGTTACAAGTGGTTACAACCAGATAGATAGTTACAACTATATCGACATCTAATAAATTCAACATCCCCCCCATGGATGACTAAATCAAAGACAACCACAAGTTTGTCTCAAAAATTTACAAAGATAGTAGGACCAAGAGGATTAGTCATTATGTCAGCAATTTGCTCAAGTGGCACAACAATGATGGAAAAAGTCCTCATTATCAACCAACTGTCGAATGTAGTGATGATGAACCTTGATGTGTCTTGTTCTAACATGGTATGCAGGGTTCTTCGGCAACTTCAAGACACACTGATTGTCACAGTAAAGTGAAATAGGTACTATCTAGGCTATCTGGAAACAAGAAAACTTTTGCACAGCCATATGACCTCACAACCTGCATTGTTAGTTGCCTTGTACTATACTTCAGTGGAAGACAAAGCAATAACATGCTGGAGTTTGCTTTGTCATGGAACAACCCCTGAATTCAAGGCAAAGGTATGTCCAGTAATTGATCTCTGAGTATCAACTGTATCAGCCCAATCAGAGTCTGTGTATGCTAACAATTTGAAGTCTGTTGATCTTTGGTACAATATGCCAAAGTCAATTGTTCCTTTGACATATCGTAGAACACGTTTTGTTGTTTTCCAATGGCTTGATTTCAGTTTCAACAAAAACCAAGAGAGGTAACTAACAACAAAACATAAATCTGGTTGCGTAGATGTAAGATTATCAAGCTTCCCACCGTCTGTAGAGTAATTCATTGATTGGTGATGAATCATCATAGGCTGACAACTTCATCCCAACTTCCATAGGTATGGATTGCTCTATATCATCCTAAATTTATCCAAGAGTGTGTTGGCATATTTTATGTGTCATAAAGATGGTATGATCAAATAGCCAAAACTCTACACGTAAGCAATAACGTAGGAGGCCTAAATCAGTCAGCATAACATAAATTAGATTTCTCTTATTGAAGTTCAATAGCCCCACTACTAGTGATGGCAAGATCATCAAAACGGACAATGAGTATCACCGTGTTATCACCATCACTTTTGACAGAGTCTCAAAATAGAAATACTTCTTATGGATCTGGAATCTCATAGATTCTGATCAATTTTGATATACCAAGCTCATGGAGCCTGCTTAAGTCCATACAAGGACTTAACGAGCTTGCAAACCTAAAGGTCTTTCCCTAGTACCTGATATCATTTCGACTATACCATGTAAACTTCTTTGTCCAAATCCTCATTCAAGAAGGCGCTCTTCACATCCAATTGATACACTTTCCAACCATATTGGGCAGCTATGGAGAGAACCAGCTGAAAAGTGACCATATTAATCATAGGAGCAAAATTCTCCTCATAGTCTATACTTGCTTGTTGCGAGTAGCCCTTAGCAACAAGGCGAACTTTTTACTTGTACAAAGTATCATGTGCTTTACATTTCACCTTATACACCCATTTGCATCCAAGAGGCTCTTTACCTAGAAGCAAATCTGCCAATTCCCAGACAAGACTCTTTTCATCAAGTGTCATCTTCAAACTACATCACTACTTCCCACTCATGTTTTCCCTTGGCTTCTAAATATGATTGTGGTTTGGTCACCTAGAATAGGTCTGATGAAAGAGCAAAATGAACATGCTAATCGAAACCAACAATTTGTTCCTCCACTCTTCGAGACCATTCATCTAACTGATGAAGATCACCCTCCCACCAATCTTACATTGTGGCATAATACCATTTAGGTCTTTGCTATTGAAATACTTGTGGTGTTTGAACCACAGTTTGAGTTGTTGCCAACTTAGATCTCCTTCGTTGATATACTAGTGGTGGTTGAACCTCTCCATCTACGAAGACTATTGTGGGTCAAGGGAAAGAACATTATCCCTTGTACACCCCTCAAACTTGATTCCTCATATTCTAATGGAATCACAAAACTAGTTCCAATCATATCAATGATTGCCTACAAATTAGTACTACAAGAAACGAAAGATTCTTTTTCTTTTACATCAACATCTCTACTAACGATAACCTTATTAGTAGAAACATCAAGAAATCTATAAGCCTTAGGCTACTCACTATAGCCAACAAAGAAATATTTGATGCTTTTGGAATCTAACTTACTCCTCTTGCCATCAGTTATGAAAACATAAGCAACAAAACCAAAAATGCGGAGATGATTTACTTTCGCTATGTCTCCTAACCATGATTCTTCAAGCATAACATCTTGCAAGGCTTTCCACAAACTTTTGTTTAGGAGATATATTGCCATATGAACTGCTTGACCCCAATATCTATACATCACACCTTAGTTTCGCATCATGCACCAAGCCATCTCCATAATAGTCTTTTTCCTCCTTTCAAAAACCTCATTCTATTCAGGGGTGTACAGTGCTAACAATTGCCTTTGAATCCCTTCCTTCTTGGAGTAATCATTTAACTACTTGGAAGTAACCTCTCCTCCATTACCTGCATGGAGAGTTTTTATACATCTACTAGTTTGTTTTTATACTGTTCTTTGAATTTGATAAAGGCCATAAAGCATTCAAATTTCTTCATTATGAAGTAGACGCACATTTTCCATAATAAATCATCAACTAAAAGAAGAAAACACCTTGCTCTTAAAACAATAAGTAATTCCCAAGATGGCTCACACAAATCTACATGAATGAGATCGAGAATCACTTTGGCAAGCCATGTATCTTCGCTAGAAAATGGCTTTCTTTTCAATTATCTAGCCAAGCATCTTGCCCATATATATTGCTTCTCTTGTTGTATAGAAGGTTGTTCTTGAACCATATTATTTCGGCTAAGTGTGGCTAAGTAATGGAAATTCAAATAGACATGCCTTTCATGCCAAAGAATGCTACTTTTGTCCTCCACAACCAATGCATGCAAATTAATTGTGGTAGGATCAACTAGCATGTACAACCGACCATACACAATTCCAAGGGAAACCATTTTGGAACATTCAGAACACATTCTTGTTCATTTTGGAACATGCATAACATCTAAACTATGAATTTTGTAGCATCATTCAAAACAATGCAAATGTCACCCACGCCTTCCAATGCATGTGATCGACCATCTCCTAGTGAAGCAGAATTTGTATAATTGGAATCATCAATGAATTTTACATACCGGTCCTTATGGTTGGTGAAATCATGTGATGCACTGGAATCAAGGAACCAAAAATTGGTAGTATCACAATTGTTGTCCTAAGAAACCACAAAAGCATATTCCTCCTCGAAATATGCTACGCACTAGCTTTTACCACATTTTCTTGAGTCCATAGCTTTTTAGGATGAGAGAGATCATACTATCCTTTCTGGAAATCCTTTTTCATATGCACAACCTTATCATAGTAGAACATCGTAAATTGTGCTTCGATGAGGATTATGAGTTTCTTTTTCTTTTTGCATTGGAGTCACCCTTGTATGCTCGTCTTTGTTCCTTCTGAAGAAGATAAGAATTGACCTTGTCCAATGTGAGTGTCTAACATTTGCCACCAAATTCAGTGACTCCACAAAGGACTCAAAAGAAGGTGGCATACTATTCATTACAAAGGTGACCATGTCATCCTCCTCCACTTTATTGACAACTCCCAACTAGTCTCTTAGGTCTTTCAACCTAAGCAAGTACTTTGTTAGTAGCTCACCCTCTGGGATCTTTGTGGAAAACAATAAGTTTTTCAGATACAACACAACCTTTTTCAGAGGTTTGATACTTGTTTTTCAGGATTTCTTGAATATCTCCTTCAGAGGTTGCATTTTTTACCTTTGGGATAAATTCATCAAACACAAACAATTTCAAAAGCTAAAGTGTTTCTTTATGACACTTGTCACAATCATCAAAATCGGCAATAGGTCTGTTGAGACGAGTTTTAGCATGCATGCAAATCGTAGGTATAAATACCCTCTCATTTTAGGGCTTGGTGGTTTTGACAATCCCAAGGCACGAGTTACATTCGGGTCTCAAGAATATCAGTATCAAGAACAACTTTGTGAGCTTGTGGCTTAATACCTCTTACGGAATGGCAATCTATATCACAATGTTACTAATACTTCCAAATCAATCTTGCAATAATTACTCTATGAAAACAAATATAATCTACCAACTTTCAAGGAAACTAATCTAATATGATACAAGTTTTGGATCCATTCATCAAAAAGAGGGAAGGGTTAGAAAAAAAGACTTTTGAATGAAAACAATAAAACTATAAGACTTACCAAGATATCTACCAAAATTCATAGCCATCTTCACAAACTAAAACCTGACCAGACTAGCAACACTCAATCTCAATCAAATATAATGCAATACTCCAAGGATTTACCGAAACATGAAGCACTGATTTAAATGTCACTACAACTAATTTGTTACAGATTTTGAATTGCATAGCACATCCAATCATTCAAAGTAATTAGGAACTAAACAAATAAGAGCCATTAATTTAGAATAGCAAAGCACAAACTAACTTTACACACCAAAAAAGCATGTAAAACATCAACATATTTACAAGACAGTCAATAGTGTATCACTCAACATTTGTGAGATAATGAGATTCTTCTTTCCATTACTTCTGAAAAAATAATAGTTTTCACAATCAACACTTTCTATGGAGATTTTTCTTTTTAAATATTCTGTGGTAGATATTTCTCTTGAAAAACAACCCCCCTTGTGAAATGAAACTATAAAAATTCTTATAGCAAAACAATGGGGTTGCAAGCGCCATGCATAATTTTGTTCTTATTAATTGCTAGTCTAATTGAAAAACTACAAATGCAAATAAAACACATGGGTTGAATTGGTTTTTCAACTTGCATGTTTTATTCACTAAAACAACTAATCTCCACCACATAATAACTTCAGTTGATTTGTTTCTTTAATTCTCTTTCAATACATCCTCATGCGACATGGATTTTTTCCGTTATTCTCTCCTGAAATCCCTAAATGAAAACCGTGTTTAATCTTCAATCCCATCCCATCTTCACAATTATCCCTTTTATAAATAAAGTGGGCATTTTATAAATAAATTTAAAAAATACATTTTCATCTAATA
Organism: Torreya grandis; assembly: GCA_037957365.1. NCBI lineage: Eukaryota > Viridiplantae > Streptophyta > Pinopsida > Cupressales > Taxaceae > Torreya > Torreya grandis. Next base: position 2,458,811 of record JARHVA010001226.1, on the reverse strand, counting down.
GGCCACGAGATATTGTTAAGTTATGTATTAACCATTTTCACCTTTTTTGCATTGTCTTGCTCAAACATAAACAACTTTTCAATTTAGCATCAATGCCTCCCAAATTTACAAGCACCGTGTAGCTCTCTGAATGAGTTTTCCAACAGTTAAAATAGAACTGAAATCGGACTCCAGGTGAATTGCCTTCCCTATAGATACTTAATCGTGCATGGTCAATTCTATTCACCGGTAAGCTCGTAGAAACAAAACTTTAGAAGGGAAGTTTTTATTTGTAAGTAGGCTAATACAAACAAAGCTTAAAATGGAAGTTTCTATTCACAAATAGGCTAATAGAAACAATGCTTTAGAAGGGAGTTTTCTATTTGGCAGTAGGCTAATACAAATAAAGATTGAAAGGGAAGTTTCAATCCACCAGTAAATTAATCGAAACAAAGCTTTAAAATGAAAGTTTCTATTTGTTGGCAAGCTAACAGAAACAATGCTTTGAAAGGGAAGTTTCTATTCGCTGGTAGGCTAATAAAAACAAAGTTTAAAAGGGAAGTTTTTATTCGCCGGTAGGCTAATAGAAACAAAACTTTAAAAATGAAGTTTCTATTCGCTGATAGGCTAATAGAAATAAAGCTTTAAAAGGGAAGTTTTTATTTGCCATTAGGCTAATAGAAACTGGTAGGTTAATACAAACAAATCTTAAAAGGGAAGTTTCTATTCGCTAGTAGACTAATAGAAACAAAGCTTGGAAGGAAGAAACTTCTTTTTTAAAATCATAATGTTGGTGTTCGGGATTTGAGTTTTAAACTCAAGAAATAAAATCTTAAAATAACAAAGCTTTAAAAGGAAGAAACTTCTTTTTTTAAAAGCATCATGTAAACATGATGCTAGGGCTTTGGATTTTAAACTTGAGAAATAAAATCTTACGCTAACAAAGCTTAAAAAGAAAGAAACTTATTTTCTTTAATGTATCATGTAAACATCATGCTAGTGTCCGGACTTAGGATTTTAAACTTGGGAAATAAAATCTTGAGATAACAAAGCTTAAAAAGGAAGAAACTTCTTTTTTTTCAAACATCATGTGGGATTCGGGCTTTGGATTTTAAACCTGCGAATTAAAATCTTGGGATATTGAGGCAAAATGAATGTAGGCCCAAACATAGTAATGTTTGGGTGTGTTGGGTCACATCAATCTTGCCTTAGTTTTTAGAATAATTTGTTAAAAACAGTATCTTATGACTCGAGACAGTATCTTATGACTCGAGACTTTATAGTTTTGACCTGTCAATATTTGTGACTCGGATAAAACTAGGTTTTGGATGTTTGGCATGACTACAACATAGTTTGATTAAACTTATAGGTTTAGACTGTTTTTTGGCAGTGCTCAAATTTTACAAATAGCAAAAAAAAATAGAATATCATCCAATTGTTCACAGAAATTTTGTTTCAAACTAAGGTTTATCCAATATTTCAAAACAGTAAAAATTTCTTTGAATTTATTTGTTTGCTGGTCATTATTTTGCAGAAATTAAACAGATTTATAGGAATATAAACAAAGATAACCGTATTCTCTTCTAAGGTTGAACATTTTGGCATCAACTTTTTCCCATCTGGAAAATGTTCCACAAATCCTTAATGCCGGCTCTTTCTTGTTCTACCATCAGCTCTGTCCCTTCTGTCAGCTACAAACTCTAATTTTGAACTTCATGAATTTAGGCTCCCCATCTGTAGATTCGTCTCTTTCCTTTACACTAATAGAACACCTTCCTCTCGGCTTGGCTCCGGATGCCCTCATCCTTGAATTACTCATGGCTCTGGTACCATTGTTATTAAATGTGAGAGGGGGAGAGAGAGAGAACAAATGAAGGGAGAAAATGAAGTGCACTATGATTCATGTGTGCCTTCTATTTTATTAAATGTCCACGCAGTTAGGAAAGTTACAAGTGATTCCAACCATATCACCATATTATATTTTCAATAGAGGAAGGAGTGGTTGGCATCCCCTAGAATCTAAGAGATGCCTTTTATCAATTATTGAATTGTTTATTTCTCAAAGACAACTTTTAAGCATGATATTAATGAAGATAACAATATATGTGGATCATAAATGAAAGAACCTATATAGCCTCTACATTATTCCAATTATTAGATTGTTTATTTCTCAAAGACATGTTTTAAGCATGGTAATGAAAATTCAATGCACACAAGAGATGAAAAACTTACTTAAGCTCCTCGCATAAATCAAAGTAAACCAATTTTCTATTTTGCATCTTTTCTGTCCATGACCTAGAATTAATATTATTTAATTTAAGACCATTACCATACATGATATATGCATTTTTATGAAATTTTCATAATATATACTTAAAAATATCGAAATTGTTCAAAATAAAAAATCAATGATACAATATTCATGCCACTAATAAAAGTAGGACAAAAATAGAAAAATAGTGACAATATATTTTGAGGCATAGATGGGACTTATAAATATATAATTTATATGATTATGAATATAATGCTAGTTGCAAAAAAGAAAAATTGTCAACTATTATTCACCTGCAAAACACTTAAAAAAGATCCACTTTGAGTCATTGCCCCTGAGCATGAACACGTCATAAGCAAGCCTCCTTTTTTGGTTAGACACATCGCCAAACCATTTAAATTACGGTACATATTAGCTGCACGTTGCAAAACCTATACAAACAATACATCTACAAAAGTAAGTAGAATGTAATCGCAACATATATTATTCAATTTATAAGCAGAGATATTCAAATTATGCATTTAATCTCAACCATAGTTCACATTCATACTCGGCAAACCAAATAAAAATTGACTTGGCAAATACTCGGCAACTTACAAAAATACTTAAATTTCTTAAAAAATATAAATTTTATACAACTTAGACCAAATTTGAAACACGACAAACTACTTGAAGTTGAACTTTGACAAATTACTTGAAGTTGAAATAGTAGTCACGACCATAGTTCACATACTCGTACTCAGAGAGTACTCGCCCAGCTCCCAAAAAGTTTACTCAGCGATTATTCAACAACCACTCACCATTATTCGACAAATTGAAAAAATACTTAAATTTAAAAAAAAACATAAATTTTAAAGAAATTATAGTTGCAAAATGTATAAAATGAGTCTATAAAACATTGGGGAAGCTTTTTATATTAGATTTGAATACAAGTATAAAATCGCATAATCATGATTCATGCGAATAAAATTGTGATACTATTAAATGTCAATAACAAAATGATACAATGATACTTATACAAGAATCTCTACAAGTACAAATTACAATAATCTATAATTTTCTCTTCCCTGCTCTCTGGAAAACTAAGGGAGACTAAGAAACTCCAGTCCTCCCACTCCGCTGCCCCTCCTTGCTCTGCCTAGAATGTTGCATCTGTGGCTCCACCCTAGAACCACATGGTAGTGACTCCTCCTTTGCCTCATGTACGACAACATCTACAAGGATGTCATCCAATCCAATATCCCCTGCTTCTGTTAATACACAAGTATTTTAGTTGTTTCTTGAATGCAAGGTGTCTAATATCTAATATATAATACCTACATCCCTTCATGCATCCTTCATACCTCCTATGATGTCTCCCTGAAATCATATAACCCTGAAATATGGCCAAGTCTGAAAACCTGAAACCTTGAAATGAAGCCCTAAATTCTGACTAAGTCTAAGATATGATAGGATACTCCAAAACCTAGAATTTGCATTATAGCTCCTAGAGATCCGAAACCACTCTCAAGCACCCTAAAAGTACATATATAAAATATAACTTAAAGTATAAACTTATACTTAAATGTTTATTTTATATATATATTGTGGGGGCATGTGTTAAAAAATGACAAAAAACTATATTTTTCCGACATTTTTCATGCATTCTACTCAGGACTGGGCGAGTACTGGCATAGTAATCATCGAGTACTCGCACAGTGATCGTCGAGTACTCGTGAGTATTGGCGAGTACTCGACGAGTACTGTGCCAGTACTCGCCCAAATCCGAATAATCAAAACCCTGCCATTTCAAGTAGCGATTAATCATTTTCGGTGAAGTTTGGCGATTACTCGCCCACTCGACGAGTAATCGGCGAGTATGCAAACTATGGTCACGACTATGACGACTCCAATAGTCACCCTGAAGTTGAAACAACAATCATAACTTGAGCAGTTTGTAGCATATGTAGATCAGTCAACGAAGTGAGCAGAGGTCAAGTTTGAGGGTCACATAGGGTACTGCAATGACAATAGATGGCAAAACGTGATTTTACTTGAAGGAAAATGCAAACAAAAGTCCCAAACGTTGTGCAAAAGACATCATGGTAGAGAATGAACAATCCAAGAAGAATATAAAGGAGTTGTGGGGGGTCATGAGACCAGAATAGTAGAACGAATTGAGGTCGTGAGACCAGAACAACAAAATGTAGGGCATGGGTACAACAAAGTAGAAGAAAAGAAGGAAAAAATGTAGAGAATCGTATAACAAGAACATGTGGGGAGAGAAGAAACATGAGTTTCTAGCATTTGAACTAGAGAAAGAAAGACAAGCAAACGCAGTCGGAAGATAAAGTCTCGGGAAAGAGAACACGCTTCATGCAAATAGTAAGGGCATGACAGAGGTAGGAAAACAAATGCGAGCAACAAGGGAAGGCAAACATAGTCATTTAGGGCACGAAATAGTAGGTAGAAACTCGCGAGTATAGGCAGAAAATACTCGCCCAAAAAAATCTCTGAGTACTTGCCGATTCGACAAATAATCGACGAGTATGTAATCTATTTCTCAACAATTATTTCACTATGTAACTCAAAATGCATTAATTGCTAAGTTAGTGTACACTTTGCATGGGACTATGATGCCCTGAATAGAAACATAAATTGTTAAAAACATTCTAAACATAATTCATACATTCAATAATAAGATTAACCCTATTAATAATAGAAATTATTTAAAAAATGTCTAGTTTTCTAGATAAATTGATATCAAAATTCATCTTCCTACTAAATTAGTGTGCTAAAAGGATAACTATCATGTGTTGGTAACATTGAATGAATCTTCAAGTCCAAACTATGCTAGGAAAGCTCCCCGTGTTAAAGCAGTTGTATAAAGTTGTAATGTCCCCTTCTCGAGTTTAGTTTGTTTAGAAACCCTTAGCCAACTCTTTTGGTTTCCCATTGGCTAAGGGAAGGAGAAAAAAGGGAAACATGGTTCTTTCATTCAAGTTGCCAAAAAGTGAATATGTAGGCAACTCATATAATTTTAATTTTAATAAAGAAGGGGACTTTCTATTTTGATGTAAGTCAGCCCTTAATTAGAAATTAGAATAGAATTGATTTTTGAATATTTGATTTTCCCTCCTACTTGGAGCGCCCCACTTGGGAGTTGGTTTGAAGGGTAAAGGGGTATAAAGGAAGGTGGAGAGGTCCATTTTCGAAGCTATCCATCGTCTATCAATTAGTTCATTTGATGCTAAGCAAGTTTTCTCACACAATCGGCTCTTGGGGATGGAAACCCTCATTGGCTTCAAGTATTTGAGGATGAAAACCTCAATACTCAGCTGGTGATCTTATTCAAAGATCAAATTTGGACATAGATCAGTTGGACAGCCCTAGGAGGTGGGTGAATCAGTTGAACAGCTTCAAAAACTGACAAATCAGTTTTAACAGCACTTGGGAGTTGGGCAAACCAGTTTGGGAGCCTTGGGAGGCTGAGAGCAGCAGTAGGGCAGCTTGTTGATGATCAACACAACACTTTCAGACCCCTAGAGAAGTGGCGACTCACATAGGGGGTTTGTCTTTCAGTTTGGGCTTTGTTTGGTGGGTGAAAAGTACAACTTCTTCCCTCATGTATTCAGTAATATCTTATTGCAATTTTCAGGACTGCATCTGGTCCAAAAATCAGACTTGGGGTGTCAAATAAATATATTGAATTTCCCTAATTTTTTTGAGGGTTTTTATCATGGTTGAAATTTATTTTCATGCATAAATAGTTCTTTCAGAATTCTGTAATTTTTGGGTTAGGGTTTCAATAAAAATCAGAATTTTGTATTTTCATTTTAAGGGTTTGCTGCAAATTCCAGAATTGTTTAATTTTGTCTTAAACGGGACATTACAAAAGTCCTGAGGGAATTTTCATGGAATAGATATCTCCCTAGAACACAACTTCTAAGTCAAATAGTTATGAAATTTAAATAGTATACCATGTTCTACCATGCATTAGAAGACAGTTTGTGAGAGTGTTTATTTTTCTGAACAGAGACAACACTGATCGACTATTGCAATAAAAGTCAGGGAAAATACACAATTTGTCAATAAGAAAAGACATAGTGGCCTTGCAAAACCCTATATAAAAACATATATTCTATACTTGAATTAGATTCTATAAACACCTTAGAGCTATTTTTATCTCAGCAATAAATACAGGACAGGATTGAGAAAAGGCCGTAGATTTCCATCAAAGGCAAAATCTGACAAAGACGTGATGGTGGCTATCTTATTTCAAATACTGAGCACATTACACAAGGCCTAGTAGAAAGGTCAGAAACTACTAGGGTAACAATTATGACAATTAATCTTCCTGGGGCATATGTCCCTTAGAACAACATCTAAGATATTTTTTGAGTTATGGATTATTTGCGAGTTACAACTGCCCCATTAGACCTTAACTAACTCCTCAATATTATGACTTCATATTACAATGGATTGACAATATGAAACTAATTTGCACCAAGAATTGAAAAAGAGAAGTTACAAATGACAGGTGATGAGGTTTCCAAGAATGGCAATAACCCATTTTGATTGGAAACGTGTGTAGGAAATAATGAGAAATGACGAAATGTTCACAAACAAACAAAATGAGATAGTTAACAGCAAAGGACGTTTCAATAGAAAAGCAATTCATTAAACTCACACGTCAAAACAATAACATTGCATTCAATTCTTCATTGTGAAATTTCAAATTATTACATCAATAATGAGTTCATAAACTCATAAAAATATGAACATAGCATACCAAAAAATAAAAAATATCATTTGATGATGAAGAAATGGAAAGTGGTAATATGACATATCATATTGTATGAATCGTATATGACAGTCCAAAAAGTAAAAAACCAAGTGCTAGGTTTTTCTTATGCATCTTCTACAGTAACTCTAAAGTACAACAAGATTATCACCATCATGTTTGCATCCGTAAGCCTCCTCATGTGGTACTTAGGTATGGCAGGCACTCTATCCCAAATGGCCTCCTTGGAAATATCAACTGTCAATCCTGACTTCTTCACATTGACATTCGAAAGACCTACAGCTGCCTCCAAATAAGCTGGTATTCTCCATTGTTATGGCCCAAGAACCTTGATAGCATGAGATGAGCTTAAAACTATTGCAAGGTAAATCCCATAAGTTTTCCAACAATATATGATATGCCTATACTTAAAAAGAAATGCCTTGTAGACCCATATTGCCACCCTATGCCTATACTTAAAAAGAAATGCCTTGTAGACCCATATTGCCACCCTATGCCTATACTTAAAAAAAAATGCCTTGTGGACCCATGTTGCCACCCTATGCCTATACTTAACTAGAAATGCCTCGTGGACCCAGGTTGCCACCCTATGGCCCCACAATGGAAATCTAGACCTCCGTAAGAACCTAGAAGTAAAAGTGAAAATAGAGACAATCATGGAATGAAAATTGTACTACTGGAAACTATGTTTCTAGAGCTTTCCATCAATATAAAATACGTCTATATTTGGTCAAACTAGGGGAAGCTAACAATGACCACACAAGATGGACAAAAACCCAAGTAAGAAGACTGACTTAAAACAGGAATACATGAAGTCAGAAAATGGGTATTTATTACAATTATGAGACCAACTCCAAGAGGGTAAATGAACAGTTACAATGAAATTCACTATTTCTCATCCTCATTGATGAATTAAACATCTACAACAAAATGGAGTAGGACTAGAGGGCTTATCACTATCACAATAATAAATTATGACAGCTACTAATCTGCCCTCTTTTTAAATGGTGTTTCGTCACAAAGGTACAGAAACAACAGTTCAGCAACCAAGTTTCAGCCCCATGACAGGCATGATTGAATCACCTCTTGTATGAAGTCTTACTCCTATAAGCTTAAAGAATTCATTGCAGCAATATAACGAGCTCATAACAGTCATAAATCAGATGAGATCTTTGAATAGTTTGTTATCTTCACATTGCAGGGTAGCAATCTTTACGTGACACTCCCAAAATAACCATTAATTGAGCTGTCTTCACAACATACCTGCTGAAACAGAGTATTTTCGGAATAATGAAGGATAAAAATTGAGTTGTATATGGAGGGAAAAAATAACTCCATTTCAGATTAGAAAATATTTTGAATCTTTTAGATTTTTTACACTTAGGCTTCTGATTTTTAAGGTTAAATTCTGGGAATAGCATCACACAAAAACCTAGTTTGCATTGGCCATGTGAAGGTGTGCGAAGCCTACACTGGTATTTCCCTCTCATTATATGATGACGTCCAGTTTTCCTCCAGCCTAAGTGGCTCCATCACTGTATGAGCAAAGAGATATTTGTTTGCCTTCAGCCAAGAAATATCAGTTTTGTCTTTGATCTAAGAGTGTCATTTTATCGTCTTTTCCTTTTCTAAGAGAGTTTCTTTGTGTACAGATCAGAAAGATAATCGGTCCATGAGGGTCTATTGTATAACACCGATTCAAATTGTTGAATTGGACCACCTTTTATTCCAAACACACATGGTCAATTGGTTAGAGACATGAATTAGGAAATCTAATTCCAAACAAAATGTCAGCAATGAACACTGAATGGAACCAATGGATGACTGTTAGCAACAACTATACTTTGATCCTCATCTTGATTGTTTGGTAGAAATATTCATGTATGCATGCATGAATGATGAAAGTTTTATCTTAAGGAGCATAAATAAAGCATATACGATTGGAAGCAAATCCTTCAGGTATTTCATATACAATCTACTAGAGAGGAAGTTAATTTCCCATTATCAAACATAAATAGAACTATAGTATTATTTTCTACTCGATACATGATTTGATATTTACAATTGACAAACCTTGCGGCTTGGTGCTAATTTTGGTGGATCCAAAATAATCAAATCCCAGGATTTTCCATTTGAAATTGCTACTTTCATAAAATCAGTTGCATCTTCCTTCAGAAAAGATATTCTGCTCATGTCAAAATTGTTTAGTTTAGAATTTTCCTCCGCAAGCTCCAAAGCAGGTAACGAGGAATCAATACCTAATAGACACAATTGAAAGGAATTAGGAAAGGTGCATGCAAAGATAAAGCACTTCTGTAGTGCTAATTTTCACTGGAATTTGTTTTGTACCTTACGATTTATCATATCAATATCAAAGCACAGGATCACCTCCCTCAAGTATTTCAAACAATCATGCAGATATATTTCCTTTGATATGGAAATAGCTTTGGAAGAAAGAAAGAGACTTATCACAGATACAATAGATATTTAAGCACATTGTTGAGAAAGTCCAATTGATAAGGAATTTGTGACTATCGCAACTAAAAAGGAGATATGAAATCTTTTTGTAACAGAGCAAAGCTTGATAAACACAGGGAGGTTAACAAGTTACATACCAGTAACATGAACAGCACCTCCAAAAGCAGCATTGAACGCAAAACCTCCACTGTAACAGCACATATCAAGAACTGTCCTACCCTTCGAAAGTGAACCCACCAAAAGCCGATTGTCACGCTGATCTGCATAAAACCCTGTCTTCTGACCTTCCAATGAAATGATGTAATTGATGCCATTCTCCATGACCTGAAACTCCAATACCGTCGAAAATATTTACAGCTTTTCAAATCCAGAGATTGTAGATTAATTCTACCTATAACAGGTTGCAAAATTGTATGTGAATGTACTTATCATTTATCTGTGTGTGTGTTTGAATGGGTGTGTGTGCGCATGGGAGCATGTGCGTGCATGTGTGTGTGCATGTGTGAGTGTGCATGCGTGTGTGTCCATCATTGACAAAACCCTAAATGCTTACAAATTAGATTTTACTGTTAAATTTGATGATGAACCTCAACCTGGTCGCTAAGTTTTCATACCCTTGTTTGTGTTTGTTTGTGTATGTGGTTTTTTTTCGATTCTTCACTTGGTTATTCACCCTCCTCTAGAAAATATGATTCTTTGATTATTTCTGCTACTCCAGGACTTGGAGCTTCTGCTTATTTACTAGTTCCTTTCTTGCTTCATTTTTATTTCCATTGGTTTACTTCCCTTTGGTTCATTCTCACCCTTAGGGATTAGTTATTTCATTAATTCAGCACAGATTGTATGTATGTTGCCAGCTTTCTTTCTTTTTTGGACTGAAGGATGTGAAATGCTTTCAATGTGATGGTTGCAATCTTGTCATCCCAACGCTTGATGGAAAATCTTCGGACTAGCCTAAACTTGTACATAAACTCGGATGGTAGCATGTCAACAAAAGAAGAAATAGCCACCATCAAGAAAAGAGGGAATGAGATGTTATCTTTGATCTACGTAGATTTGAAAGAAAATTACACGAATGGATTGGGGCTCAAGTCACTGGTAAAGAGCGACTATTTTCAATGAGATCTGTGACCAAATGATGCCCCATCCCATCTCTTTATTAGAAACACTTTCCAAACAATTCATCGGTCTATTACCATATTTGAATATCACTCCATACTAACTAAGCATGGTGTTGAGATAAGATTGTTATTTTAGTGTCAATAAATGTTTGTATTAAGGTTTGTGTCAATATTATCTAGCTAATTTGCTAGGAGTTAAAACCTATGATCTAAGTTACCAGGTCGCGGTATTTAGCATGCGTTGGGAGGCTGGGAACGCACAAGGCACAGGAGCAGATTCAATTCGTGGACCCCAATGCCCAGGGTTCACCTGGGTTCTTTTGCCAGAAGAACCCAGCTGCCCAGGGATGAACCCTCAACGTCATGGTCACAAATCCGCATGAAATCGCAGTCAAAGATGGTCAAACCCGGCATTTTTAAATATTTTTATCATTTTTCACCAAAACCAATGAATTTAAATAATAAAAAATACATCTCTACACCCTAAAAGGCAAGTAAAAACAACACAAATGATAAAAACAAAGTGACAAAAGCAAAACCACTTGCCTCTCATTTCCTAATTTTCTCATTGCATACTTGCCTTCCATTGCTGCTGTAGAGTTGAATCTTCATCAAGCATAATTCATAAAGCATAGTTTGATGTAATTAATTACAGCCATAGGATAATATCATAATTATTGATGTTTAATATTTATCATTTATGTACAATGATTATCATGACATTTGGCATCCGGTTAGTATTTACTATTTTCAGTATTTTGTGATTATTTTCATACTTTGGTTTTGATATCAATATGCATACTATATGGTTAATGACAATGTCACTAAGTTTCTATGTAATAGGCTATCATTTCTATTTATTTTTATTTTTACATATTTTTTATATGGACGAACCCAAAATGGGCCCAAGGAAAAAAAAATAGCCATACTGGCGAACCCGAATCCAAACCAAAAACGAAGCAGTAACTTAGCTTACGACTATAGTTCAAATTATGGCACTGTATGACTAAGTGGATATGATGTAGTCTAAGCTATGGTATTGTATTACCATTTGACGTAGGATGTTTTTAGAAACAAAATAGCTATGGAATTTTACTCTAAAAATTGGAAATTATATAGGGGCATCTTTTAAGTATGTTCTTTAACAACCCAAGAAAGGTGATTAAAAGCATTAATTGAAGTAGAAAAATATCAAGTTACATGAGTGTCAAAACAAATACCATCTAAGGAAAGTGTAGACAGTAAAATAGATGTCACTAATGTTTGTAGTAGATGGCCAAGATTTTGTAGTAATTCGGTCACAAGCGTTAAATAAATTTATGTTTGGAATAAAGCAAAGTTATGATTAGTTGTATGTTTGACCAAAGTCTAAGTTGTGTTTGTGTATGGCCGTCATTAAATATTTTGTTAGTATAGGATATTAGGTGGCTGGCAACGGTTGCCTCAACAGTCACAGTGTTGGCCTTCAATGTACTTATGGCCGTGACATAGACTTGGACAGGGAGCTCTTGTGTGCACACTTCCTGGGCTTATCTGCCGATGTACTTTGATATTGATATGATACAATCAGTGTTGCTTATATATCATGTTGCTCTCTATCTTGTTTGCTTGCGTTGCTCAAAATCATAGTTACAAGGGAACTCCAATATAAGATAAGTACCACGTACCCGTCACCATTCCCATAGTTTCAGGTGACTACATTTATATAGAATATACATGTACCCTTATTCATTTACTTGTGTATCCTCATTTGAATGGCTTCTCCGTCCCCATACCAATACCCGTACCCCATGTCTCCTAGTAACTATGCTCAAAAGTAATCATTGTATACTTTTAAATGAACCAACCTAGTATATTGTTCGTAGTTCTGTTTATACTACAAATCTTTGTCTGGTATCATTGAATATTTTTAGATGAATCAAGTTTCAACTTGGGAACGCACAAGGCACAGGGGCGGATTCAATTCGCGGACCCCAATACCCAGGGTTCACCTGGGTTCGTTTGCCAGAAGAACCCAGGCAAACCCAAGTGCCCAGGGATGAACCCTCAACGTCATGGTCACAAATCCGCATGAAATCGCAGTCAAAGACGTTCAAACCCGGCGTTTTTAAATATTTTTATCATTTTTCACCAAAACCAATGAATTTAAATAATAAAAAATACATCTCTACACCCTAAAAGGCAAGTAAAAACAACACAAATGATAAAAACAAAGTGACAAAAGCAAAACCACTTGCCTCTCATTTTCCTAATTTTCTCATTGCATACTTGCCTTCCATTGCTGCTGTAGAGTTGAATCTTCATCAAGCATAATTCATAAAGCATAGTTTGATGTAATTAATTACAGCCATAGGATAATATCATAATTATTGATGTTTAATATTTATCATTTATGTACAATGATTTTCATGATATTTGGCATCCGGTTAGTATTTACTATTTTCAGTATTTTGTGATTATTTTCATACTTTGGTTTTGATATCAATATGCGTACTATATGGTTAATGACAATGTCACTAAGTTTCTATGTAATAGGCTATCATTTCTATTTATTTTTATTTTTACATATTTTTTATACGGACGAACCCAAAATGGACCCAAGGGAAAAAAAAATAGCCGTACTGGCGAACCCGAATCCGAACCAAAAACGAAGCAGTAACTTAGCTTACGACTATAGTTCAAATTATGGCACTGTATGACTAAGTGGATATGATGTAGTCTAAGCTATGGTATTGTATTACCATTTGACGTAGGATGTTTTTAGAAACAAAATAGCTATGAAATTTTACTCTAAAAATTGGAAATTATATAGGGGCATCTTTTAAGTATGTTCTTTAACAACCCAAGAAAGGTAATTAAAAGCATTAATTGAAGTAGAAAAATATCAAGTTACATGAGTGTCAAAAAAAATACCATCTAAGGAAAGTGTAGGCAGTAAAATAGATGTCACTAATGTTTGTAGTACATGGCCAAGATTTTGTAGTAATTCGCTAACAAGCGTTAACTAAATTTATGTTTGGAATAAAGCAAAGTTATGATTAGTTGTATGTTTGGCCAAAGTCTAAATTGTGTTTGTGTATGGTCATCATTAAATATTTTGTTAGTATAGGACATTGGGTGGCTGGCAACGGTTGCCTCAAAAGTCACAGTGTTGGCCTTCAGTGTACTTATGGCCGTGACATAGACTTGGACAGGGAGCTCTTGTGTGCACACTACCTGGCCTTATCTGCCGATGTACTTTGATATTGATATGATACAATCAGTGTTGCTTATATATCATGTTGCTCTCTATCTTGTTTGCTTGCGTTGCTCAAAATCATAGTTACAAGGGAACTCCAATATTAAGATAAGTACCACGTACCCGTCACCGTCCCCATAGTTTCAGGTGACTACATTTATATAGAATATACATGTACCCTTATTCATTTACTTGTGTATCCTCATTTGAATGGCTTCTCCGTCCCCATACCAGTACCCGTACCCCACGTCTCCTAGTAACTATGCTCAAAAGTAATCATTGTATACTTTTAAATGAACCAACCTAGTATATTGTTCGAAGTTCTGTTTATACTACAAATCTTTGTCTGGTATCATTGTATATTTTTAGATGAATCAAGTTTCAACCAACAAAAAGTAATCTTAAACTTACTCCTAACAACTCTAGACTCACATTAATGAGGAAACAACAAAACTTAAGATCAATGAGAGGCATCAAGTATTTACAAAAAAAGCATTCCTCCCTCTTTCATATTCCGACCTGGAGTGCGCAACCATAAAATTTCCCCTTGTTAAAGGATTCAAACTTGATTTACAGTGTCAAATTTTAAATTCGGAAGGTCCCAAAGGTCTTACATCCAATGGTCATTGAAATGATAATATCTGTAATCTTACCTCATCTAGATAAAATGGGAGGCTTACTATTTTAATAGGAATGCACTCCAAAGACTTGAGGGAAAGCCAAAGTTTTGCAGCGTTTCATGTCTTAAGCGAAGACCAGAGACATTTCCAGGTAATGGTTGCATTTATTCTTATCTGACTTCTTGTAGATTTCTAAGTACTTTACGGATATATAATGATTTCTAAGTACTTTAGAGAAAATAAGCTTGTGCACCCAAGTGGAGCCCCATCCTCTCAAAAATAAAACAGAATTGGTTTAGGATATCAATAAAGCTAGAAAGTATGAAGAAGCTTTGATCTACTACAAGCCTTTATAAGGTCCCGAAGGACATTTCAAAGGATGTTCTAAAGTATCAGTACATAGCCTTTAACATGAACCATATACCATGTTTTAGCTGTCTAGCATGTACCACTAGAGATCTCTACAACTTGAACAAGGACCAATGCAGTCTCATAAAATTATTTTATATACAGAAGGGATTCACTAAGTTCCAAGCTATAAACCCCAGAAAATTAATGTGGAAAGCTTTTTGCCGTCTTGGCAGTCCAAGAACTGTTCTGAGGGGGAAACGCCACTTTAAACATTCCCAAAAACCAAAAAATGTCTTTGTTTTGGTGAGGATGATTTTGGCTCTTCTGGGAGGTTTTTGGATTTCTCGGAATGTCTCTGGTCATGTTTCTCATTTCTGCTAAGTTCAACATTTTGTTAAATATAAATTCCCTAATTAAAAACTAGCTTTTTCCTTTGCCATTTCTTCTTGTTTTCTGCCAGTCCCTGTTTCCTATAAATGTATACCCAAGTTTCCAAGAGAGCCATCCCTATTTCTAGAAACCCTTGATGCCTTTGTTTCCAATTTAACATCTATGAAGCGTAGGTTCCCAGACATAAGCATCATTTACTTAGTAAGTTTTCTGCCACATTTTAAACTTTGCATTCAACATTCAAAGTCTCTCATTAAATCAGTTTAATTTCCATGGTAGAAAGAGGGCACAAGACATCTTGTGTGGGTTACATCAAATGTTGCAATAATGGTAGCTTCACCAAGATGCTATGATATTGTTAAAAACAAATGCATGTGATCTGTTTTAAATTTGTATGAAAGCAAGTGAATATTACCAGTATAGGTCTTGGACAAGATGTAAGCACCATTAAATATATTAATTAACATATTAGTTAGTTCAATAACTAATAGATAGTTATCAACCACCCCCAATGTATGCAACAACATTTTGCTCAATAAAAGAAGGATGCACATGCACTTCAATGTGTGCCTTCCAGTTTCTCTTTATTCTTTCAGCATTTATAATTGCTAACACTGGTATCGGAGCCACTACTCGAGAAAGCACTAGGTGAAGGGTAAGAACAATAACTTGTAGAGTTCAAGGAAGCCCGGGGAAGAAGGGTACGAACTGCACAGCGAATTGAAGAGGTCAAAGTTTGCAGCTATAGAAGGAAAACATGCAAGCTAGGGCACTGCGAAGTGAAGACAGCGTGACAAAGGAGATTCATGTGACAAAGGAGAAAAAGGATCTGCAATGCAGATTGTGAAGATCATGAAAATGTAGTGTCCCTTTTAGGGAAAAATTAGAACAATTTGGGTTTTCCAACAAACCCTAACATAAACGTATGCAATTTTTTATTTTTTATTCAAACCCTACGCAAATAAAATTCAGAATTCTGTAGATACCAATTTTAGGGCACAAATACAATATTTCATTCACCAAAATGATGGCCAGAAATTATAAACATCACAGCTGAATATAGTACCTTCAAATTTGATTTTTGCACGAAAAGATAGGTCTGAAAATTACAATAAAATACCGGCTGAAATTATGATCAAATTCCACAAATGCTCATCAAATCTGTCCCAACATCAAATTTAATTCTTCCAATAGGTTTGCTGCCCTAGGGAAGGTCTCCAAGGGGTTTGGTGCCCTCACAAAAGTCTGCTAGGTGGTTTCTTGCCCTAGAAAAGGGCCTCCAACAGCTGCATCCCACTCGCAAACCCTTTTAATTGTTGTGCTTCCCACAAAAGCTGCCCTAGAAGTTTGAAACTGCCAATTTCTGCTCAATGTAACCCTTGAAATAGATTTACCCTATTGAAGATTAAGAGTTTTTGTCCTTCAATCGTCCAATGAAGGGTTTCGTCTCCAATGGATGCAACTCAAGCAAAACGTGCTCAAACTTATGATTTCAATTGATAAAAAATAACATGATCCCTCAAGTGAACCTCTTTTTTCCCTTTTATATCCTTTCCTTAACTCAATCTCCAAACTTTCCTTTAGTTTAAGATTAACATAAGTTGCCAACAACAAGTTACTTTTTGGCTAACTTAGTCATATTATTATTTTACTTTTATTGAAAATGCTTTTTATTTTGATAATAATATTATTCTAATCTTGAAAAATGGGACATTACAGAAAAATTTGTGGTAAAAAAATAAGACAAGAAAACAATATCGTGGCAAAGGATATGATGGGAAAACCTACAACGCATACCAAAATACAACCAGAGGAATCACGACAGTTTGTATGCCTTAGAGCATGACCAAAAAATGACGACAATTTTGTGTAGTGTATGCCTTTGAGAATGACTAGAATGTGACAATAGTTCTATGCAACGTTTTTATTATTTGTAGTTATGTGCAATTTTTTTTTTTTTTGTAGTTATGAGCAACGATTTGCAATTTTGAGCATCAATTTGTAGTTCTAAGTAAATTTTTGAAGTTCAGATTATAAGTAAATTCAAATTATAAACTGTACATTTCTATGTTACATTCATTCACGTGTCAGAACTATTTATTTCCATGTCACTTTGACTTCCGATTCAAAGGTCAGAACTATACACAAAGTTTGTGTTTATTGATTTCCAAGTCAAAGTCAAATATTGTGTGATTAATGGCCAATGTTCAAAATTTGGTTATGTCGAAAGTGCAAGAATTAACAGATAAAAATTATAATGTTTAGAGATATAACATTTTAACAATTGCAGAATATCGTGATTATGATAAAATCATCCTTGGCAATTAAGCGAAACCTACTACAAATTTCCCTTATGACAAGTGTCATAAGGAGGCCTTGTTATTGTTAAAGTTGTTTGTGTTAAATGATAGAATACCTGAGGTCCAGGATGACACTAAGGCAAGTGCAATTTGGACCCGTCTGAAAAATAGATATCAAACTTTTGCGAAAAGTCGAGTCCTGTACCTAAAGAGTCTACTATTCTCTATAAAGATGAATGAGGGCAGGTCCCTATCAAAACATCTTCAAATGAAAGATCTCAAATACCAACTCGCAACCATTAATTAAAAGGTGGATGATAACGACATGGTGGCTCTTGTTATGAACAATTTGACTCCCTCCTATGAATCTTTTGCAGATGCTCTATATTTGATGGCAGAAACCCTGACCCTGACATTTGATTAGGTTCTTAATTGCTACAAAAAGAACGTAGACAAACACAAACCAATGAGTCTAATTCTAAATAAATAGAAAGAGCACTTGTTGCTCAGTTGATGGGGGAGTAGAAATGTAATCATAAAGGGTCTACTTCCAAATATCAAGTGAAGTGTTATTATCGTCATAAGGTTGTGCATGTCAAGAAGGATTCCTGGAAGTTATGCTCTTTCACATAACAAAAAGTCTAAGGTGCAAACAAATGTGATAGTAGTTGAAGTTGAACGAGATTTTCAAGAAGAATATGATTTCATGGCATCATGCTCAAATGAAAGTCCTACTAGTTTTTGGTCCTTTGACTCTAGGTAATATAGACATTTCACATGTTGCAAGGACTGGTATGTCAAATTTAATGCGAAAACAAGTTGTTGTGATTCACTTCCATTAGGTGATAGAAGATCGCATGTTGTAGAAGAAATAGGAGATATACACATTGTATTGAATAATGTTGCAAAAATTCATGGTAAAAAATGTTAGGTATGTACCTAAAATGAATAAAAATCTCCTATTTATTAGGCAATTAACTAAAAAATTTAACATTTCAGTGAATTTCTTTGGAAAGAAATGGGTCGTGTCTAATATAAAACATGACAGAGTAGTAACCCTAGGCATTGGGCAAAATGGCTTGTATAGACTTGTTGATCATGCCACAGTCAACTTGCATGCATTAGTTGTAGAGGATAATGACAACATTTTGTGTCATGAGAGATTTGGACATCACAACCTTCAGTACTTAGCCAAACTTAGAAGAAAAAATATGGTTCTTGGTTTGCCTATTATCCAAAAAAAAAAGACATGTGCAGGGTGTTTGGTTGGAAAGCAGAAGCGAAAACCATTTCTGACTGAATGTGCCTAGCGTGCAAAAGGGCTCTTAGATCTCGTGCATGCAAATCTTTGTGAGTCATCCTGGAAATCATTTATAGTTCTTGGAGCATGTAATATCCTCAAACACAACTCAGCCCTTGAATTAAAAACCAACAATAAGAAAATCGCCACACTTAAGGAGAATTAAAAAAGGATAGATAGCCCCATTTAAAGAGAAGGGCCACACTTAAGGAGCATACACAGCATTAATTAATTAATTAATAAATAACATTAATTAGAAGGAAGGTCGCCACCCTTGGAGGAGACATATCTTTTCATGGAAGGCTATGAAGGTATTAATAATCAGCAATTGGTAGGAAGGGAGTCATCACTCATTCATTCAACTTTATAACCATGTACAAGCATCAACTTTTACATTGCTTTTAAGGACGAAACCCCTTAACTCTGTAACTGGATTTCAAGGACGGAAACCCTTGTCATCTCACTAACTCAAGGACAAAACCTCTTGAAGATTTACATTCTATTATTTCAAATCTGAAACTCTAAATTAAACAATTAATACAATTTCATTTTATTATTTCTAGTGCAAAGTCTATATTTATGAAATATTATCTTAAAGGGAATTCCAGGGAATCTAAATTATCGCATAATATTCCGATTGGGAATATTACAGTGGTATCAAAGCCTTCCATCATGCCATCTTGTGAAACAAAAATCATATGCAAGATAACCATAAGAATATTTTGTATTACGAAAGGAGAAATAAAACTATGTAGGCAAGCCACCCAAAAGAAGAAATGGTAAATGGAGATATTGAGAGAATAGATAAACTTATCCAAGGCCTAGAACAATTGGCAAATATAGTGGCACTAATGGCCTTTACCATGAAAATGATGATGGATTGCAATACACAAAAGGTTGAAACTAGTTTGTCCATCTCTGAGCTCAAATTTAAAACAAACACCACATCTTCATATCGGCATTGCCAACCAACATTCATTCTGAGAGAGGAACTAGATGAAGAAATTCCAAAATCATTTGATGATGAGCTTGTAACTTGCTTTGAAGCATATCAATCACTTTCGGAGGGAATCCAAAGGGTAATTACCCTACAAACTTATATGCCAATGAGAAAAAATGGAGGTGTATCTCAACCAGAATATAAACCCCAAAATAGACATGGAGGTGTAACATGCATTAGGCAAAATGTCCCTACCACCTTTTGATGGAACAAACAAATGTATGGCTAGGGCATGGATACAAAAGTTGGACACGTATCTTTCGTTATGTCCAATGATGGAAGAGGAAGCCATAAAATATGAAACTCTCCATCTCGAAAGTATAGCCCATGAAAGGTGGTTTCATGGATGGGTCACCCAAGGACATAGCGCTATCAATTCATATGACGAATTTACCAAACAATTGATAGAAAGGTTTGATAGGGCAGATCCCGTGGTCCATTTTAGGGAATTAGCACTATTAAAAGAAAACAATAGTGTGGATGAATATGTGGCAGAATTTCAAAGACTAGCGGTAATGGTTTCCGACGTGTTTGAAAAGAGACTCGTATTATTATTCACAAAAGGATTAATGGAACCTCTGAGAGGCTTGCTCAAAGATTTTACTCCATCAACACTTCAAGAAGCAATTAAGAAGGCCTTAGATTTGGAAGCTTCGACTTTAAAAGGCAGAAATATGCCACCCGTCCAACCTAGGGCAATGGAAGTGGTCCACCAAAAAATCAATCCTATGAGCAAAGGAGACCAATACAAACATGCAAATCTCAACATTGTGAGACACCAAAGTCGAATAAGGAATCAAAAACAAGGAACGAATTAAAGAGAAAAAAATTATGATTTACTTGTAAAGACCCATGGACTCCAGGACACTATTGTTGGGACAAAGGGCAAGTTCATTACATCGAGGTTGGCCTGGAAAGTGATATAGAAGAAGAAATAAAATTAAACGAAAACAAATCACAAATAATGACGGAGGAGACCATGGAAGGAACATTTGCCACTCTCTCAAGAGCACCTCAATATCGTCCATTTCAAATAAGAGGAACATTGCAACGGCAAAGAATTACAGTCTTAGTCGATGGTGGGGCTACCCATAATTTTATTGATGTAAAATTGGCTAAGAAAATTGGTCTGAAAACGGAAGAATTCAAGGGATTTTCGGTAACAGTTGTTGATGGATTTACTCTTTCCATGTACAAAGAGAACTCCACAATTAAATCTAACTTTGGGAGGACATGAAATAAACGACGACTTCTATGTCATTAATATTGGCAAAACAGATTTAATCTTAGGAGTTCAATGGTTGCATTCGTTGGGTGAGTTTACCCAAATCTATCAAGCAATGGAAATTAAATTCAAATCAAATAGAATGGAAATAGTTTTAAAAGGCATGGCCAATGGTAGCCCTCAGATGGTAATGGCAAAAACAATGGAAAAAACATTTAATAAAGGGCATGTAGCATGGACGGTGTTGACCAAATTTTGGCCCTTTAGGCCAAAATTGGGCGCCCCTATTTGAAAACTTAGCCGCCTAAGTCTATACCTTTGGCTAGGTCCAGTATGCAGGTTTCATTCGGAAGAAGTGTTCTATACAAATCCTACAACAAATGTACAAGTCCAATTCTTTCGGAAAGTTTTGTTTTGGTCTTTTGCTAAGCCTTTGCATAGTAATCCTTTCGGGTCTTTTGTTTTTGACTAAAGTGTTATTTTTTCGGATTTTTCATTCAGCCAAAGTGTCGAATTCTTTCGGACAATTTGTCCAAGACAAATTTCCCGAAGACAAAGACTAATTCCTTCGGGAAAATTATCTGAACAATTTCCCCGAAGGACCTTTTCAAGCTAAGGGATCATTTTCAACTTTTCCGAAGGGCAGTTTACAAGTTCCGAAGGGCGCTTCTCCAAGAAATAATCCACTTCATTCTTTTCAAAGAATACTTTTTTCAAAAAAATGTCCCGAGCAACTTTCCTGAAGGGCACTTCGGAAAAAAGTCATCTTCAACTTTTTCGAAGGGCACTTCAACTTTTCCCGAAGGGGCGTTTTCAAGAAGCCGAAAGGACACTTACAAAAAGTCCAAAAGATTGTTTTCATGGGAAGGTGGACCAAATAGAAGTTCCAAAAGGATACTTCTCAAGCCGAAGGGGTCATTTGCAGGATTCCGAAGAGTCAATTCCTCTGAGAGATGGCCCAGACACATTTTTCCTAAAAGGCACTTTCAGAAAAAACCCGAAAGATTGTTCGGAACAAATTGTCCACGAAATTGTCTAAAGAAAAAGTCTGAGGAATGAATTCTTTCGAGAGAAGTCCGAGGGAAACAAGACGTCCGAGGGAAACAAAAGTCCGAAGAAAATACCCGAAGGATGATGGCCCGCAAAAAGTCAATTTCAAACTATGGAAAATAGTTGTTGGTGTCAAAAGGCTCGATGGGAACCTGAAGGCGAGTATAGAGGTAACAAATGGCAAAATGTCTCGAGCATTTGATTCAATCGTAACTGATTCATTTGGTGCAATTGTAACTTATTCAATTGTGACTGATTCATTTGGTGACATGGCATAACTCGCCCACCTCTCTCCCACATGCAAATGTAACTAATTCTCTCATATAGACACATGTCCAAGTGACCCTTGGACTCCCTTTGCTTGACCTCCCTCCCAAAGGCTATATATATGCATTCTTTTGGCTTGTTCAAGAGCCTCTACTAGTTATTGGGAAAACTCTGGCCATATTTGTACTTGAAGAACTCTTGAAGAAATATACAAGCATTGTTGCCACTCATATGCTGTAATATTAAGTAATGACTTGAATCTTGTTGGTTTAGTCTAGTGAAAGATTGTCTTTTCTAGCTTGTACTCTTGATGGTTTACCAACCTACAGAAAGGAGATTGTTGCAAGTCTTTGCTAGTATTCTTTTCTAAGTGTAGAGATATCCTAGAAGTGGTCTGTGATTCTATTCCTCTTTGGAATCATTCATTCCCTTCCTAAGAATCATATACCTTCCTAAATCTAGCATATGAAACATTGATGTAACAATGAATCCTAAGTTGTGAGTCTTGTGTGAGAAATACCTTGTTTGTCTTTAAGTAGTGGTTTCAGTCAATTGGGAGGACATTATACATTGGTGCATCGCCGCTTGGTTTCTTAGTTGTTTTCCTTAACCCTTTTCATACACAAATTGTTAAAGTTAGGAGAGCTTTGAAGGTGCATCAAGGGGAGGTAGCCCCTTATCTAGAGATTCATCTCAACGAAATTTTCACCCACAGCAAGAGAGATGTTTCTATTGTGCCACTTGGATGATGAGAGCTAAGCATCTCCTCAAGGGTGCAAATCCAAGTGACAACAGGGGGCGCAATGTTTGATCAGCTCCGTACAAGAACACGAAACACATCATAATGATATTCAGCCTATCATCGAGAGGCATGCCAAGGTATTTGAGAACCTACCACTCGGACTACCCCCAGCAAGAGGCTTCCAACATATCATTGAGTTGGAACCTGGAACGAAATCAGCAATAACTAACCCTTACCGACATCCAAAGATTTATAAGGATGAGATTGAAAAAGCCATTAGAGAACTCTTAGAAATGGGGCATATTAGGCCAAGTGCTAGTCCATTTGCTTCTTCAGTTGTGTTGGTCAAAATGAAGGATGGGACATTAAGAATGTGTATTGATTATCGGAAGTTAAATAAAAAGACCATCAAGAATAAATATCCAATACCCAGGATCAATGAACTTCATGGAGCCACTTTTTTCTCAAAAATTGATTTGAGATCAGGGTACCATCAAATACGAATGAGGGAGGAAGATGTTCAAAAAACGGCATTTCAATGCCACTATGGGCATTTTGAATTTTTAATGATGCCATTTGGACTTACGAATGCTCCAGCCACTTTTCAATCTTGCATGAACCACATATTCAATAAGCATCTAAGAAAATTTATTTTGGTTTTTTTTATGATATTCTAATATATAGCAAGAATTGGGAAGAACATGTACAACATTTAGACATGGTAATTGTCATATTAGAACGGCAATCATTTTTTGCTAAGATGTCAAAATACGAAATTGGTATGACAGAAATCCTATATTTAGGGCATATAATTAATACGGATGGAGTCCATGTTGATCAAGAGAAGATCCAAGCCATTATAAGTTGGCCTCCTCCTACCAACATGACACAATTGAGAGGGTGCTTAGGTCTTTGCACCTATTATAGGAGACACGTTAAAGGATTTTCGCAACTAGCAATAGCTTTAACCAATTTAACAAAGAAGGGATCTTTTAGTTGGACAGAGCTTGCTCAATCAATATTTGAACCCCTTAAACAAAGTGGTGCTGAAACACTCCAGCCTTGATTTTACGGGCCATACCAGATTATAAGAGTGGGAGCGGTAGCATACAAATTGGATTTACTAGGGCACAGCGACATACATAATGTCTTCCATGTGTCTTGCCTGAAACAAACAATTGGAAAACATATTATTCCTTCCATGGAATTACCCCCCCAATTGATGAGGAAGGTAAATTGATTCTAGTACCAGAAACTATTATTGATACTTATAAAAAGAAGTTAAGAAATAAAAGTATCAAAGAATATTTAATTCATTGAAAAAATTTGCCAATAGAAGATGCCACGTGGGAAGGAGCAGTCATTATTGAGCATCCCAATTTACAATTGCTTGAAGACAAGCAATTTGAGGAAGGGAAGTCTGTAATATCCTCAAACAGAACTCACCCTTGAATTAAAAACCAGCAATAAGGAAATGGCCACACTTAAGGAGAATTAAAAAAGGATAGATCATCCCATTTAAAGAGGAGGGCCACACTTAAGGAGCATACACAGCATTAGTTAATTAATTAATAAACAACATTACTTAGAAGGAAGGTCGCCACCCTTGGAGGAGACATCTTTTGATAGAAGGCTATGAAGGTATTAATAATCAGCAATTGCTAGAAAGGGAATCATCACTCATTCATTCAACTTTATAACCATGTACAAGTATCAACTTTTACATGGCTTTTAAGGACGAAACCTCTTAACTATATAACCAGATTTCAAGGACGGAAACTCTTGTCATCGCACTAACTCAAGGATGGAACCCCTTGAAGATTTACATTCTACTATTTGAAATCTGAAACTCTGAATCGAACAATTAATACAATTTCGTTTTATTATTTCAAGTGCAAAGTCTATATTTAAGAAATATTACCTTAAAGGGAATTCCAGGGAATCTAAATTATCATATAATATTATGATTATGAATATTACAGAGCAAAGTATTTTTTGCTACTAGTGAATGACTTCTCCAGGAAATGTGGGCCTACTTTTTGAAAAAGAAATATGATTGTTTTGCCATATTTGCAAAGTTCAAAGCATTGGTGGAAAAAAAGTCAAGTCAACGGATCAAAACCCTAAGATCCGACAATGGGGGTGAATTTACTTCCAAGTAGTTCCATAACTACTGTAGCAAGGAAGTAATTCAATGACAATTGATAGTCCCATACTCTCCACAACAGAATGGGGTGGTTGAGCGGTGTAATCGCACTCTCATGGAGATGGCTCAATGCATGATGCATAGTAGGGGCATGCCCTACAAATACTGGGGAGAAGCAATAAACACAACAATATATATCCTTAATAGGAGTCTTTGCAAAGCTTTGCAGGATGTCACCCTGAGGAAGCTTGGTTTGGAATAAAACCTAAAGTAACACATTTTTGTGTTTTTGGTTATGTTTCATATACTTTGGTTACTAATATAAAAGAGTAAACTAGATTCCAAAGGGTTCTTGATATTTTTTGTTGGTTATAATGACCAATCAAAGAGTAAACTAGATTCCAAGAGTGCTAGATGCTATAATGACCATTCTAAGGCCTATAGACTTCTGATGTTTCCACTAACAAGATAATCGTTAGTCGAGATGTTGATGTGAACGAGACAAAATCCTTCATTGCTTGTAACTAGCAAGCACTCTCTGAGGTACCCGAATCTAGTGGTCATTCATTTGAAGGACGAGGAATCAACATCATCTAGTACTCCTTCACAGACTCCAGTGAAGCAAACCATGGCTAATATTTCCAACACTCCACTCGTATATTAGCAATGCCAACCTGCGTTGGGCAACACTCCAGCTAATATTTTGAAAATACAGGATTCTTCAGTATATTGTAGGCCCAAATGGTTGTACTCCACACTACAGGATATGTAGAAGGATGAACTACCTCGATCAGATGCACAGCCCCAGAGAACCAAAAAGAAAGTTGTTGATTCGACTGAGGAGCATGTTCATTTTGCTCTTACTTCTGATCTTTTCACAGTATTTGAACCATAGAGATATTCTAAAGTGAAAGGCAAACTTGAATGGAAGGTTGTCGTGCAAACAAATATGATGCCTTAATGAAAAAACAATACCTAGAAATTGGTGGAGTTACCTTCAGGTAAACAACCAATTGACTGCAAATGGGTCTACAAAGTAAAATGCAAAGCTGGAGGTACTTTGGATAAGTACAAGGCTCGTCTCATTACAAAAGGTTTTTCCTAACAAAAGGGAATAGACTATGAGGAGACTCTTGCTCCCATTGCGAAGATGGTCACATTTCATTTGTTTCTCTCCATAGCAGCTCAATTTGGATGGAAAGTGTTTTAGATGGATGTCAAAAGTGCTTTCCTCAATGGAGATTTGGATGAGCAAGTCTACATGGTGCGATCTAAAGGTTTTCAAGTCCCTCGTAGTTATCATCTAGTTTTCAAATTGATTAAGTCTCTATATGGGCTTAAGTAGGCTCCACGAGCCTAATATATTAAAATCGATTGGCATCGACAAGATTATGAATTCAGGAGTCTTTCTAATCTGAATAATTATGTCAAAAGCGATTGTGATGACATTGTGATACTTATTGTCCATGTTCACGATCTTGCCATCACAGGTAGTGGGGCCCATAGAATGCATAACCGGCGAGTACTCATCGGTTACTCGGGTACTTGCCGAAAAAACCTTGAAACAAATTACCGCTACGTCGGGTTTGCCTGGTATTCATGAGCAATCACGAGTACTCACCTGCAACCCCACAGATTCTTGTTGTATTCGCATAATTATGCGATTTTGTACTTTATTTGTATTCAAATCTAATAGAAAACGCTTTTCTAACATTTTATAGACTCATCTGATACATTATGGCATTATGCAACTGTAATTTCTATAAAATTTATGTTTTTTCTATAAATTTAAGTATTTTTTGCCTTTGTTAGTTATTCCTGGTTCTTCAACCACCCATGTCGAATACTCTCCGGTTATTAAAAATTTCCCTTTGGTGAGTACTCACCAGTTACGAGTATGTATACTATGGTGGGGCCATTGTAATTCAGCGAGATAAATCAGATTTGTGTCCTATGTTTGACATGACTGATCTAGGCCTCCTACACTATTGCTTATGTGTAGAATTATGGTAATATGACCATCTCATTTTTATAGCTTAGGCCAAGTATAACACAAATCTTTTGAATAAGTTTAAAAATACATATTGTGATCATACTTCGACACCTATGGAGGTTGAGCTGAAGTTGTCAGCGCATGATGATTCATCGTTGCTCAATGAATCGCTCTACAAACAATTGGTGGGTAGCTTGATATATCTTACATCCACATGACCAGACCTATGTTTTGTTTTTAGCCATCTTTCTCAATTTTTGTGTCAACAGAAGCTCATTCATTGGACAACAGCAAAACATATTTTGAGATGTCAAAGGAATTCTTGACTTTAGCATCATATATCAAAGGCTATAAAATTTTAAATTGACAGATTATACAAACTTTGATTGGGAGGATCAATGGATATTCAGAGGTCTACCACCAGGTACATCTTTTCCTTTGGTTCAAGAGTTGTTTTGTGGTAGAGCAAGCTTCAGCATACTGTGGCTATATCTTCCACTGAAGTAAAATACACAGCAGCAGTCAGTGCCGGTTGTAAAGTAGTTTGGCTACATCGGATTCTAATTGATTTTCAACATTCTCCACCTACACCTACTCCACTTTTATGTGACAATCAAGGTGTATCGAAATTGGTGAAGAATCCGATATTTCATGCACGCACCAAACATATTGAGATTCATCATCATTACATTCGAGAGTTGGTTTATTCTGGAAATCTTTCTCTTCACTTCTATGCTTCTACAGAGCAGCCTATAGATCTAATGACTAAACCTCTTGTCCTATTTTGTTTGTAAAATTTTGGGACAAACTTGGAGTTGTTTCCGGTTTAGTCATTAAGAGGGGGCATTGATTATATTAATTAACATATTAGTTAGGTCATTAATTAATAGTTAGTTATCAACTATCCCAACTATATGTAATTACATTTTACACAATAAAAGGATGCACACACGTCAATGTGTGCTTCCTGTTTCTCTTCATTCTTTCGGCATTCATCTTTGCTAACAAGCACAAGATGCTCCAATAAATGCAGGAGTCAAAGAAATGAAAGGATCTAATGCTAAGTTCATGCCAATATGCAAACCAGCATTTTCCACAACAAATTCCACTTGGACTATCCAAGATGGTTTAGATAGTAGATTGTAATGAAACTATTAGAAAATTGTTGAATCCACTTACAGATAGATCGCCACAATACTACTAGAAATTTCATGAACGCGATTGCAGATAAATCTACTGCTAGAAATTTCATGAACGCACTTGTAGATAGATCTACTGGTATAAATTTCATGAACCGCTTGAAGATAGATTGTATATAAAATACTAAAAAAGTTGAATCCACTTAAAGATCACTGTTCACTTCTTACATCAATACATATCCAATGTTCCTTAGCCTATCAATGACAATGATCTTTCTTAGGTAGGGAGAGAGGTTATGGCCCCCATCAATATAGATGAAAGTGATCGTCAACGAGAAGCATCGTCAATATACAAAAAGGGTCTAAAAAAGAACATCTTAGACTTACTGCCTGCAATCCCTAGACCTACATTAATGAAAAAATAACGCCATAGAAAACATTATCATATGCACCCTCTATGAGAATGTATCGCATGGTGCAAGTTAGAACTATATTCCACGAAGTTAAAGCCAAGTCCCAAGAACTAATCTAAAAAAAATATGCCTTTCCCTATCTTTCCTATTGCATTCTAAGTTGGTCGATTTAACCTTGCAGCAATTTTGATTTCACTTAGAGTCTGCCCTAGTTAGGGCATGACCTTGATTATTTAGCCAAATTTATGCTAGGAAGACCTCAGGACATGGATACATTATGATTAGACTATAAAGGGACTATTTTAACACTTAGTGCAACAATTTTGAAAGACATAATTAAGGCTTGAATTATAAGAAAACTATTGGCCCAAACCATTAAGATTTGAGAAACATTTTTTTTTCATTTAATGTTTATGTACAACCTGAGTGGGCCTGTTGTCGAGGGCATGTGTGTTGCATAGAGAAATGCAGGTTTGAATCCCAAGGGGAATAGAGTATGTACACTTCAATGAATAATTATAAGGTAAATGGAAAACAATCTCCTTATGGGCTTCCACAAGGGAATCTCATAAACTAAATCGGTGTCTTCCTTGGCTGTAACCAGGAAAGCTACCCTTACCTTTAAAGAATTGGATGAAGAAATCCATATGTATTAATGGAAGCTAAGAAAGGTCTTTCCAATCCCCCAAAAAACCTGGTTGGCCCAAAGCACAAATATTTGAGACACTTTTAGGTGATGACTCCTTATCTTATTTGATGTTCCCCCTAATTCCCTTCAGATCCATACTGAAATGCAGAACCAGCTATATGTATAAGTTAGTATAGAGATATTTAGGTGATTATGGAAGACGCATAAGGCCTTGCCAATCCTCAAAAAACCCAGTTGACCCAAAGTGCTAATTAAGATTTGAGACATTTTTAGGTGATGACTCCTTTATTCATTTTATTTTTGCACTAATTCCTTTCAAATCTGTACTGAATTGTAGAGCCAGCTATATGAATAATTTGGCATAAAGACATTTAGGTGCTTACGGAAAGTGTGGAAGGTCTTGCCAATAACAAAAACAAACCCAATTGGCCCATAGTGATAGCTCTTGTTTTTTTAATAAAAAGGTTAATGTATTAAAAGAACGGATAAATTACATCTGGGCCAGCCTAAAGATGGAAATTCTTAACTCTAGCTCAAGCCATTTATGATCATCAAGACACAAGCTTATGCCATTTGTTGATCTCCAATTTCCTAAAGATTGTATTTAAGATATATTTAAGATTTAGATAGACATGAAATTTCATATCATATATTTGGTTGGATGCAGCAGACTCTAGCATCGTTGCACTACATACAATTATCATGATCAAGCATAGTTAGAGGTTTAAGTAGTTTTCCACATGCAAATGTCTTATGGATTTACATGGCCAACAGTGTGAACTGCCATATGCCACATCACCATTCCCTTATGTCAAGCAAGCCCAAAATGTGTATATGGTATGGTTATAGAAATGCTTTGATAAAGTGCTTTGATATGTTCTTGTAGGTAGTTGTAGCTCATCGGACACTAGAAATAAAGTATTACAAAATCAGACTTCCAACTCTTATAGTTTAGCATATAGACCCTAAAGGGCATTAGAAATCCTTGTCGTAGCTCATCGGACACTAGAAATAAAGCATTACAAATTCTAACTTCCAACTCTTATAGTTTAGTATATAGGCTCTAAAGGGCACTAGAAATCCTTGGTTTCAAATTAAGATCATTAAGTATTTAAAAGAATCACGTTTAATGAATAAAAGCAATAATCCGAACACTTTGTTATTGGAGAGGCACAAATAAATAGGCCTATAACAACTCCTATAAACAAGGAGGTAGGCAAAACAATAAGGTTGACGGGAAGCAAAGAATAGCTTCACCCGTGTAACCGATTAACCAAGGTGGTTAAAGCACACAACCATCCTTAACAAACTACATAAAGTCTAATAAGCTTAACTAAGTTTATGAACAAGCTAATTATTCTAATACCCTCCCTTAATGGCTAAATGACTTGTTTTAGTCATTATTACAATAATAGGATTAAAACGATACAAGAACTTAACCAAAAGGTAATTCTACTGCCATTGCAGAAAAGTATCCAAATGTTCCTATTGTTGCCAATCCACTTATTGGAGTACATGGATAACAAGCCGCTGCAACCGCTAAGTAGAGTTGGCAATGGTGTTGAACACTGAGTTCATTGGATTCTATTGTTCGTGAATTGTTGTCACATCTTGAATGTGACATGCTTTACCTATTTGTTAGAGTGATCAATTCCAACAAAAAAATTAGAATATACATCAAGACTAAACAACATAGCATATCCCCTGAGGGATATTTCTGCGTTGAGCTGTTGAAAACCCAATGCCTACTACTTTCCAAATTTTGGGACATTTATTATTCACAACACTCTTGTGCTTTTCTTGTATGCCCATTCCTCTTGCACCAACCTCCGTGGAAAACTTCCATTTTGGTTTGACTTTGGCCTTTGAACTTGTGCTTGGTTTCAATACTTGTGAAACGGTAGTAAGAGCAAAATTTACTTGCTCTTCACTTTGCACATTTTGTTTTCGAGAACTTGAAGATTGTCCTTCCAACAAGTAAGGCAATTCATTTTTCCTTCCATCTTTCATCATGGTATGGTACCACTTAGGCCTTTTGTGTTGGTCTTCGTTATTTGATTGTGAAGAGCGAGAAACACTTTTCCACCACTAAAACTTGACACTTCTGGTATTTTCACTTTTGAATCTTATTCAAATTTAGTACCATAATTTGTTCAAGAAACATCATCAACATGTAGCATTACATTACTATTAGTAGATTGACCATTATTAGAAAAGAATGGTACTTTCTCATCTACATCAACACTTTTACTAATCATAATTATGTATGTAGAGACATCTAGTAATCTGTATGTATCTTTTTGCTCACAATAACCAACAAATATGAATACTTTGCCCAATATAAAATCATTGGATCCAAAAAAACGAAAATTACTTATATCCAGTGTTTTTTCTAACCATGCTTCTTCTAGTGTTACATTTTGCAAAGCTTGTGTGGACTTTTGTTGAGAGTGTACACAGTTGTATTCACAATGTCTGTCCAATATTGATGTGGTAAATTCTGGGTATCCACCATGCACCATGCCATCTCCATCACTATCATGTTCTGCCTTGCCATGATGTCATTATGTTGTGTATAATATTGCTTAGTTATTATCTTCTTTCTTACAGAATTTCATGACTTTTTTAAAGAAAAAATCATCCCCATTAACTGATCTAAGAACTTTTACATGTTTCCCTCCTTGTTTCTCTACCATAGCTTTCCAAGCAAAAAAGTTAGAGAAACATTCTGACATTCTATGCAAAACACCAAATCCACATTTTTATAGAAAAGCCATCTATAATCAACAGATAATACAAAGCTTCAGATATTGAAGATATTCGCATTGGACCATGCAAACCCACATGTACCAAATCCAATGCATTCTTAGCTCTTTGTTCCTTTCCAATGTCAAATGAATGTGGAAATTTATTATATATTTGACATCTTGAAGATATATACTGACCATTTTGAATAGAAAACATTATATTCACCATATTAGTCTCATTTAATGTATGCAAACAATCATAACCAAGGTGACCATACCTCTATGCCATAGTTCACTAGTGCTTTCAACCGCTACTAATGCATGCTCTTTTGTTATTTTGGGATCAACCAACTTATACAATCCCTTGTTACCAATACCAATAGCAATGACTTTTTTTATATGAATATTGCTAACCATGCATCTATTTCAATTAAACTCCACACAAGGGCTAGGATTCATAGTTATTTCACTTATGGAAAGAAGATTTTTGTTCATGCCAGGAACAAACTGAACATTCTAAAAAGTGTAAGTAACAGAATTCAATGAAATAGGAATATCTCATATCCTTTCACATAGTGAACCCAACCGTCACCTAAGAAAATTGATTCACTACAAACATACCAATTTTTGTGACACATGTAGTGTCTTGATGCACCTGAGTCAAAGTACCACATTCTTGACTCCGTTGATTGACTATGTACCACCACAAATGCAAATTCACCTACTAAACTCTATTCATCTTTTTCAGCTACATTTGCAGATTGTGACTTCTTTGATTTGACAAATCATATTGTCCCTTACGACAATCTCTCTTCACATGACCAGGTTTCTTACAATAAAAACACTTCTATTTAGATTTAGAACTACTTTTGTCTTGTGACCGTGCCATGAGTGCACTTTATATAGACTCTAATGTTGAAGTAATGGATTAATTATGTCGTCTTTCTTTTTATATGAGAAGTGTGGACAACTGCTTAAAATCCCATGTGTCTCGGCAATCATGTGTAATGACTCCACAAAGGAATCATATGAAGGTAGTAAGTTTTGCATAACAAGAGCAATAAGGTTTTGCTCATCTATGGGCTTTTTCACCGCTTTCAACTGATCACAAATATCCTTCAACTGTAACAAAAACTCAGAAATGAATCCACCTTCCTGCATCTTAGTGGAAAATATGAGATTCTTTAAATACAATACTCTGTCGGTTTCAAAACTCTGATATTTGGTCCTAAGATGATTCCACGATTCAGGTGCAATATAGCATTTCTAACTTTTGGTATCAAATTATTAGCTATAGAGAATTTTAATAGCATTAAGGCATGACATTTATCTTAGTCATCTAGTTGAGTATCTAGTATAAACTCTTCACCAAGTACAATTTGATCTATAATTCGATACTCACAAATTGTAAGTATCTTATGACTCCATAAACTAAAAATTTTGCCTATCAGTTTTTGTAAATTTGGCAATAACATGTGTTGTAAACTAGCCATTTTTATCTAGTTTTCACTAAAACAATTAAATAGGAAAAACTATGACTTTTACAAAAATTTGTTTTGCACACTGATTCTATCTTAAAACTAGACAACACTTCTAGTTTTCATCAAAAAACTCTTTACCGTTTATGAGAAATTAAATTACCCAATTTCCATAAAAGTGCCTAAAAATCACATAAATAATTAAATTTCACTTTTTACAGATCCTTTTGAAAAAAACTCTTTTGTGTGCAGACAACTTCAATCCGGACAATGTGGTAAAATTTTCGGGGATTTTGATTTACGGTCTTCCAGCAACAGAATTAACCGTACCATTTTTCAGGCAAGGAGAGGTGTCTCGAGCAAATTTAAAAGTTCAATTTTTAATAAACTTTTGAAATATATCCTTTTTAACCCTAAACTTGCATGAGTGCATAAAAACTTTGGTTTAAAACTGAAATGGGTTTAATCAATCAATAGAAAATGACATGTTTAGCAACAACAACAAAAATGGCACTCTGCTCCTTCAAATGGTGCCTCCCTGCTTCTCCAGCATGCACAGTTGAGTCTAGAAATGGTTGATAAATGCTTAACAGGGCAAAGAAGAGTTGTGCCCTCCCCCTGTGTTGTTTTCAATCTCAGAAAAAGATAAGGAAAAGAAGAAAATGGTGCCTCCCTTCAAAGCTACGCCCAGCTCCATAACTGCGCCCTCCTCTTATTCTTCCTTGCTTTCAGAACAACAATTTGATCTCACTCAAATCACCAAAAACACCACCTTCGGATCACATATTCTTCCTTAGAGAGCACTACGCCACCTTTGAAATACCTCAGCCATACTTGAAATGCCTCAACTACACTACCACGTCCTTGGAACGCCCTCCTCACATCTGCCACGCTATGTGCTGCCATGCCATGTCTCAAGATTGCAACGTCCTCCTTAACATCAGCTACAATGCCTCACACAAATAGATTGGAAAGTCTTTTCTCAGGACAGCAGATCAGAATAATGGATGGCGTCCTCCTCTTTAGGACAAAAGCAAAGAAATGGATGGCGTTCTCCTTAAACCAGCACCACTCCACTCGACCCTTCACCGGGTGCTGCTCACAAGCTCTCCACCTCTCTCTCAAGGATTAATATGAGAGTTTAATTTCTTTAGGATGTATGATTCACCACATGCTTCCTCCCTTGTACCAAAAACACTCTCACCTAAGCTGCTAGAACATTTTTCCACAACACCTTCAGATGTTTTCAACAAGATCTCCACCGGGTACTTTCTCCCTAATAAGATCTCTCCCTCCAAGATCTACAGGCCATTGGCTCTAATTACCATAAAACAATCATGTTTAATGAAGAGAAGCAATAATCCACACAATTTGTTAGTGGAGAGGCACAAATAAATAGGCCTATAACAACTCCTATAATCAAGGAGGTAGGCAAAACAATAAGTTTGACGGAAAGCAAAGAATAGCTTCACCCGTGTAACCAATTAACTAAGGTGGTTAAAGCACACAACCAACCTTAACAAATTACATAAAGTCTAATAAGCTTAACTAAGCTCATCAACAAGCTAATTATTCTAATAGTATTCATGTTTGTCCACACACGATAGATAGTTTAGAGCGGAAAAATAGCAAACTTTTTTCAAACAGACCAGACTGCTCGCAAGTCTAAAATTTGTCAAGACTTTTTCCTCACAGTTCATACATTGTTCATTGTTTGCCGATTGCAAATTATGGGCCTCTCAGTTGCATTTGCTTCTTTCAGATTTGTAAGAACAGAAAGCACAAAAACCAAAGCAAAGATAACATGACAGCACAAAGGGGACTTCCAGAAAAAAATATGAAAATACTATAAAAAAGATACTGTAAAAGTCTGAAAACTTCTACAATTTCTGGGATTTGCTGGGACATTCAGGTGAACATAAAAACTCCTAGAACTCATGAGTTTATAATTCCTGAGCCTTAGAAGGTCAAGCATCCAAAATCCATTATGGTAGGCTTTGCAGCCGGATCTCAGAAATTGAGAAATTGGGTCAAGGTTTTGAGAACTCTTTTCATTGTTCCAGCAACAATCGCAGGAGAAAGGCCATATTATCGCCGATTTTAAGGCAGATATTAATAAACTCAAGAAATCTCAAATCCTCCTAGATGATGGGATCGAACAAATTCAGCACCTTCAAGAGATGGTGTTCAAAATAAAAACAAAAAACAGTTGGAGACTCTTACCAGCATGAGAACTTGAAGCAGGAAACTTTAGCCTATCAACAATCCATTGGAAAACAAGTGGAGGAACAAAAATCATGGGTACAAGTGGTCAAAAGGAAAAAAGCCAGTCCAAGCAAATTGTGAAGAAGAAAGAGCCTGGCAGGAAAAGGCAACCAACATTTGAATTCGCAACCTTCTTAATCCCACTAATCCCCTATAGGCCGGCCATGCTTTCTCACATGAGACTCTCGACCTGATAGACATTTCTTTCTACAAAGGTTTAACAACTCCAAACATCATTCATGTTATCATGTTCTTAGAGGAACATTTACAGGCTCCAAAAGATAAAAAATAAGCTATTCTCTCTCAAAAAATATTTATTTAGATGCCAATCTCACACCAATCCAAGTGGTTGAGCACCAAAAGGCTCACTCTCAAGTCATGACATGACTGCCAAGGAAAACAACAAATGGCTTGGTACGATTCATGTTCACCCCCACTTCTCCGCCCCTAGGGAGCGGTCACATCCTTGGCCAGCTAAATGATGGTTCACATCAGATGATGATGACATCTCCATTGCACATTGGAATTCCAATAATGAAATTCGGTCTTTTCTTTTACCTTCCGAAATGTTGTCACATCACAAGATCTTATCATTCTTATTGAGGCCCAAGAAAGCCTTGAGAGAGCCCCCCTCTTGCAAAAGGTTTCTTTTGGGCCTCAGCCTTCAAGCATTACACTCATAGATCAGGTGGTGTTGACAGACTCAAGGGTGTGGCTTGCATCATTTGTGATTGCCTTTGGTTCAAGGTATCATTGATAGCTTCTAACATGTATTCTAAATACATGTTCAGAGTGGCCTACTTCCTCTTCGAGATATCTTATTTGCAATTTTTTTTTGCCCCCAACTTCATCGTACTTTTTCATGCACATGGATGGTAACTTGTAACTTGATCTCTACCCGAAGGTCTCTCATTATTCCTCATAGGAGATTTTAATACCCGCACTAGGACCCACCAAATGCTTAAACATGATCTTGCAAGAAACAAGCTTTGTCTTTAGCAGTTGGATACTGATCAGATTGTTTTACAAAGAACCTTAGTTGATGGCATTGACCCTCTAAAGAATTATGTGAGGCATCTTCTCTAGTTTTGTGAGTTGCATCGTCCTCATATTCTTGATGGACTACCATATTTTTAAGACTTGGTCTTGGCTCAAACTCGTCATGCCTTTTTACGTTTGGTACCCAGACTAAGGAAAAACACACAGCAAAAACCCAACAACTTATAAAAATAAATAAAATAAAATAAAAAACTAATTGTGTTGACGTTGGATAGACTATTCTTAAAATCAACAGAAACTGATGGACATGCCCATCCACTCAGCAAGACTTGTCAGTCAAGCCCCTCTGACTCATTTTGTGGGACTTGAAGAGTTTTTCAAAAACTTAGTCTCAACACTACAAGGACTACCTTGTTTCTTTGATTCCAACCTTTGTATTAAAACCCATGAGTAACCACAGAAAACTGAATTTTTTTGCACAAACGGGTAACCTTTTAACTCTTCGCATGTCGTTTAGTGCCCTGAAAACCGTAGTTAACAGCAAGTAACTAACCACGTTACTCGCCATTAACCATGGTTTTCAAGGCACTACTCAGCCCCAACTCATGTATATGGTAAACATGAGGAAAGTTTTTTAAAAAACATCATTTGCATTTCTTTTCATCGCAATTTTTGGCTTTGGGTCTGCTATGGTTGTTATAAACTACTTTGACTGAGGATTCATCGTTGTTCATCAAGATTCATCGCCATTTGATCATCGTTGTAACAGCCTACAAGACTCCCTGAAAACTACAGTAGGGCCGAGTAGTGCCCTAAAAATCGTAGTTAACAAGTAACTGACCACGGTTACTCGTCGTTAACCACAGTTTTCAGGGCACTACTCGACCCTAACCTGAGTATAGGGTAAACATGAGGAAAGTTAAACAAAAAAAAAATCATTTGCATTTATTTTCATCACAATTTTTGGTTTTGGGTCTGCTATTGTTGTTATAGAGTACTTTGACTGAGGATTCATCGCCGTTTGATCATCATTGTAACAACCTACAAGATTCCTCGCCAATTGAGCTCGAACAATTATAAACAATGGGTTTTGACTCACAACTCACTTCTATGTTTGAAATGCTTGTCATTTGAGTATTCATCGCCATTTAACCTCGAACAATGAACTACTTGTTGCTAGTTGGTATAGGGCTCAAGCTTTCAGGGTTTCAGCAAACTGTGTCACTGTAACAGTGATTTGACTTTGAGATCGAACTACTTGCTACTAATAGGCTAACAGTCAACTCTACCTGCACATTCCTCATTTGATTGATCATTGTAACAACCAACAGGCTAAGTTCTAATAGCAAACTATAACCCGTAACCTACTTTATACAGAGCTTCTAACATTAGACTGTAACCTGTGGGTTTTAATACAAAGCTTCATAATAGGTTGCCATTGATCATTCATTATATTACATCATTGGTAGGTTGTTGTTAAGGAAGTGCTAATGGTAATACATCAGTGATCAGCCAAATCTTTGTTTTAGAAACTGAAATAAAACCCAAAGGTGAGGTGACATCAACTTCAAAATGGCATCCGCCTCCGGTTCTCGTAGGCCTAGGTGATCCAACATGAAAACATTTCTGATGGCCCAGAGAGCAACACTATTATATGCAATTATTGCGGATTTAAGACGAGTGCAGGGTCAATTATCTCAAATACCACCTAGTATTGATTCCAAGCAATGATGTGCAGCTATGTGACAAAGCGCCATCTAGAGTACTTTGACTGAGGATTCATCGCCGTTTGATCATCATTGTAACAACCTACAAGATTCCTCGCCAATTGAGCTCGAACAATTATAAACAATGGGTTTTGACTCACAACTCACTTCTATGCTTGAAATGCTTGTCATTTGAGTATTCATCGCTGTTTAACCTCGAACAATGAACTACTTGTTGCTAGCTGGTATAGGGCTCAAGCTTTCAGGGTTTCAGCAAACTGTCACTGTAACAGTGATTTGACTTTGAGATCGAACTACTTGCTACTAATAGGCTAACAGTCAACTCTACCTGCACATTCCTCATTTGATTGATCATTGTAACAACCAATAGGCTAAGTTCTAATAGCAAACTATAACCCGTAACCTACTTTATACAGAGCTTCTAACAATAGACTATAACCTGTGGGTTTTAATACAAAGCTTCATAATAGGTTGCCATTGATCATTCATTATATTACATCATTGGTAGGTTGTTGTTAAGGAAGTGATAATAGTAATACATCAGTGATCAGCCAAATCTTTGTTTTAGAAACTGAAATAAAACCCAAAGGTGATCCAACATGAAAATATTTCTGACGGCCCAGAGAGCAACTCTATTATATGCAATTATTGTGGATTTAAGACGAGTGCAGGGTCAATTATCTCAAATACCAGCTAGTACTGATTCCAAGCAATGATGTGCAGCTATGTGACAAAGCACCATCTAAGGCTCAAAGCGAGATGGTTGTTGTCCTAGTTGCATATGAGAAGAAGAAAAAAGCACTATAAAAGCACTTGCAGTCGTGATGAATGGGGGCAGCAAGAGTTAATTCTAATGAGTTAGGAGCCTTTGGCTTTTCTGTTGTCCAAAGGGTAGTTCAGGGACAGGGCTCACCTAGTGGAGATAGTTCAGGTTCACATTCACAGGGTTATTTTGTTCCTCAAAATACCCCTAGGGCACAACCTTCACTTGAAGGTACAACTTAGAATAGAGAATTGCAAAATGAAGCAAGGGTGGTTGTAGCAAACTTCTAGTACTACAACCACATCCCATTTAATGTGGTGAAAAGACCATACCAAGAGAATTTGGTAACTGATTTGACCATTGTTTGGAAGGGGTTCAAAGCCTCTACTCCTCATGACTTGGGAGGCCCAATGTTGATGGATATTGTTAAAGATACAGAAATTTTTGTAGATGAGCAAAAAAGAATATGGTGCAAAAAGAATGCAGCAATTTGTCTAATGGGTGGATGGATGGAAAGCACCACACCTTGATTAATTTTCTAGTGACTTTAAGTGGGCAATTGGTATTCTTGAAGTCAATCGATGCCTCCAATAAAGTGAAAAATGCAAACACTTTGTGTGATATGTTGGACAAGATGGTCATGAAGGTGGGTGTGGAGAACGTTGTCCAAGTTGTGACCGATAATGGACTTCTTGAGGAGAGACACCCTCCACTTTTATGGAGCCCATGCTCCACCCATTGCATTGATCTCCTACTTGAAGACATAGGAAAGATGACATGGATGGAAAATGTGATTAAAGAACAAGAAATATCACAAAGTACATCTAGAATCATCCTTGGATGTTGAGCTTGATAAGAAAGCACACCGACAGAAAGGAGCTTGTGAGACTAGGAGCCACACGAGTCACCACAAACTTCATCACATTGCAAAGCATTGCAGCCTCACTAACATCTCTTAAGCAAATGTTTGTAAGCACACGGTCGTTGGAGTCTCCCTATAGCAGGAAGGTTGAAGGGGAAAGTGTCACAAAGACCATTTTTGATGATGTGTTTGCAAAGACCATAGATGAGGTCATCGATGTAACTTTAGATTTAACTATTTTTTATTTATCATTTATTTATTTTTTTAAAAAATTAGCTCAAAATTCTCTTAATTTTGATTTTAAAATTATACATTATTTCCTTTTAGGTGTCAAAGCCTCTAGTTAGAATTCTATGGTTGGTGGATGGAGAAGAAAATTCGATGAGGTATTTGTATAAAGCCATGGATAGGGCCAGGGAGGCCGCAACAAATTATTATTAGCAAAATAAAAAATAAAATGAGCCCATTTGACGCCTAATTCATTGTAGATGGAACAAGCATCTCCACCAACATATACATGCAGCGACCTACCACTTGAACCCCAAGTTTTTGTTTGCAGATTCATGTAGAGTCGAGGAGATCATGGATGGCCTAAACACATGCATAGAAATGATGAACCCTAACGAATCCACTACAGGCATAATTGTCAATGAGTTGCAAATTTACAAAATTGCAAAAGGGAGGCTGTTTTCTTCACCTCTATGCATTTGAAGGGGAACAACCCATCAACTAAGTAAAAAACAAATTCAAATTAAGTACTTTCATTGTAGTGTTGATATTTCGTTATACATGCATGCCTAGTTGACTTACAAAGTTATAAATATCCTATTTGCATATTTGTGGTGGAAAGATTACGGTGCAATAACATCAAATCTTCAAAAATTAGCCATCTACATTTTATCTCAACCATGTAGTGCTTCTGGATATGAACGAAATTAAAGCATGTTTGAGACCATTCACACAAATAAGCACAATAGACTGACAACGCGATGCCTCAATGACCTTGTTTTTGTGTGGTACAATCTTCGTCTTCGTGTGAGACAAGTGGAAGGGCAAGATAGTCACCAAGCAATTAACTTGGATGATATTGATCCGTACACAGACTGGATCATTGAGTCGAGGATTTGTAGCAGGGGCCCATGTTTACCACAAAGGAGCTCGCAAATTTGGATAGGGAAGCAGAGGAAGCTATAACGGTGGAAAAAACAGAGGTATTGGAAGGGGTTGGTGAGGATCTAGACAATGTGTTTGTGGATGATGTTCTAAAAGAGGAATCTTTACTTTCTACTTCTAGGGACAATTAATATAGTTGTAGATGCATTGATGACTGGTCTTTGAGCCTTGTACTCTTTTTTTTGTTTAAAATTAAGCATTGTACTCATTTGGATCAACGTTTTGGATCACACACTGTGAGCCATCATCAAGATCAGAGACAAAGAATGGTAAGATAAGATTGCAAACTAGTGTTTATATTTAAGGATGTTGAAAGAGGTGCTAGAAAATCAGGGAGTTGGGAAAGAAAATAAAAATAAAAATAAAATAAGTCATATTACCAAGTTTTGTTAACATGAGAAAACAAATTTAAAAATGATATAAGTTGAAAATGTTATCAAGCTAAGAGAAAGAGCTTTAATGAAATATGGAAAGCAAAGGGGGTATTTATTGTTTAAATTAGGAAGCTTAATAAATAATAATATATTATAATAATAAAAGTGAAGTTAAGAAATTGGAAAACAAAATAGGAAAATATTACATTAACAGTTGAAAAAATGGAATCAAATTTTTATCAACTTTCTAGGTAAGATTAGTCAAGGCGAAAAACAACCTTGAATAGTGAACCAAGAAGTGCTAGGGAGTCGGGTAGGATCGAAAAATAATAGTGAAAGAGGTCACCCTACCAGGTTATGATCAAAGGAGAAAACAAAAGAATTATAAAATAAAGAGGGTGAGGCTACAAGAATAAGAGCAAGCAATACGAAGAGAGAAGAAACAACAAAGTCGGTGATACAATATAAAATGGGAAGCTCTAAAAAACTTATGCACCAAAAAGAGAAGTTAAGACAATGGTAATAAATGGTTATAATAGAGAGGGTAACAAAATAGTTAGGGATAATTGCATTAGTCGATGAAAAATGTTAAGAAATGATGAGGGAAAGAGAGAATGAATAAGAAATGAGAGCGGCAAAGGACAAAGTCCTGACCCATTGTCAAATTCTTAATAAGATTAATGATCGGCCCCCAAGAATGGTTTAACTCCAAACCTCCATCCCTATTTAAGTTGTTTTCATACTTGTGAATTTCAATTGCTTCTCTTAGTTGCCTTTTAAATTAGTGGTCCTCTATGGCTAACACCTTGGTTTGATCGATGCAAATGTGATGACGAGTATTGAAAGAGTGTTCTGCTAAAGCTGACTTAACCACCCTTTCCTTGTTGATGTCTGCAACATGTTCATTGACCCTAGTGTTGATGGAGCGACCCGTCTCTCCAATATATGGCATCCCACAGGAGCAATCAATTTTATACACTCCACTTCTAAGAGTAGGCTCTAAACTGCCTTTGGTCGACTTGATCCTTCTCTTGAGTTTTCTATGGATAAAGGTAGTATAAATGTTCTTATTCTTGAGAATTTTGACAATTTTGTTAGAAATGCCTTCAACAAAAGAGAGGAAAGTAGTAGGTTTGTTAGGGAGGTCAACTAAAGTTTTGAGTATAGCAAGAGTGTTTCTAGCTGACTTGAAAGCTCTAGCAATTCGTTTCCCTGTGTAACCATTCATCTTCAAAACTATATTCAAGTATTTGATCTCATCCTCTAAGTGATCACTATCACAAATTCTAAAGGCTCTAGTGGCAAGGGTTTTAAGGACCCCCACTTTTTGAGAAGGATGGTGGTGGGAATTCTCATGAAGATAGAGATCTGTGGAGTGGATTTTCTGTACGCTTGTCAGGAGAGAGCCATCTGGTTTCCTAGAGAGGAGGACGTCTAAGAAGGGGAGTTTTCCTTTTGATTCAAGTTCTTTAGTCAACTTGAAGATAACAACCATGTTGTTTAAATGGTTGTGAAAGTCTTCTAATTTTTTCAAATTATGAGGCCAATTAACATGTGTGTCATCCACATACCATTTCCACCATGTAAGTTTCAAGGGAAAGGATGAATGAGCTAAACTTAATGTTCCATGAACAAATTGGCTACAACAAGGGAAAGAGTGTACCCCATTGCAAAGCCTTCTATTTGTTCATAAATGACCCCTAAGAATGTAACAAACGTAGACTTCAAACAAAGAGCTACTAGAGATGTAGTCTCTTCATCAGCATGAGAGCCAATCACTCTGATTGTGTCCTCAATCGGCACCTTTGTGAAAAGTGAAACAACGTCAAAGTTAACTAAAATCTCCTCATTAGTGACCTTATCCTAGATAAATTCCATAAAACCTAACAAGTCTTTGATAAAGGAAGAAGTATTTCCTACAAAATGTTAGGAGTTTTTTGGCCAAGAAAGAAGATAGGGCTTAAGTGGGTGAGTTAGAGTTATCAACGATAGGTCTAATAGGTACGCCAACCTTGTGTATTTTTGGTGCCCATAAATTCTAGGGGTAATATCTTTTTTTAGAAGGCGTTTCTTAGTGACTTCATCCAAGGAGGATTAATTTATAGCTTTTTTAACGATTCTATAAAGTTTGGAAATAGGGTTTGAAGATAAAACTCTACAGCTTCTGCTATTTTGTAAGTGGTCGAGCATCTCCAAGTTGTAATCATTCTTGGTTAGAACAACTGTCGCATTTCCTTTATCTACTTTAGTGATAACGATATTATCATTCAAATTGCGATTCTTCA
This sequence comes from Torreya grandis, assembly GCA_037957365.1. Taxonomy (NCBI): domain Eukaryota; kingdom Viridiplantae; phylum Streptophyta; class Pinopsida; order Cupressales; family Taxaceae; genus Torreya; species Torreya grandis. The sequence continues at coordinate 2,414,682 of JARHVA010001226.1, read as the reverse complement.
TGGAAATTCGTTCCCTGGATAAATTTGACTTCAAGGGTTTGGCTTTCCTCAAAGCCACAACACAATCTTGTCTCACCTCCTCAGCAATCTCAAAAAGTAAAGTCTTCAAAACGTTTTCAATATCTACTAAGAACTCTCGGGGAATAAACCTGATGTGATTGCGAAACCTAGACCTTTTTTTAAAACATTGGGGGAGGGGCGATCTAACAGAAAATTGGAATGATTAACGACAAGTTTGTTTTCCCAATTTCCAATAGCTGCAATAGATGACGTGTTAACATTGTTATCTATACTAGGGGGGAGGAGGATTTCTAATGTGGACAAGAGGAGGAGAAAAATAGGGAAGAAAAGCATTAGACAAACCTAAGGAAGGAGAATGGGGTAAAAACTTTGTGAGAGAAGAGGTATGGAATGCATCTTGATCAGGGTGTCCCAAAACGTTCAAGGAAGTCAAAATTTTAACCAAGGTAGAAGGTTCGTTCTTTTGAGTTTCGGTTGTACTAAGATGCATAAAGACATAGGAGGAAGAGTGTGATTCAATAAAAGATGATGGTTTCGGTCCCAGATTTTAAGGAGACCAAGCAATTAATATTTTTTATTAAGATTTGGATAAGCGATTAGATACTTATCGGAGTTGAGAACAGATGAGTGTAAAGAAGTGTTTGATAATGAAGAGTTGGTTGGTGCAAAGGTACAGTGAGTAGGGTGGTTTAATAAATTTTGTGCATAAGAAGAATTATCAAAAGATAAAATTTTGCGAGGAACACGAGAAGAGAAAGTGATAAGATGCGAGTAGAGTGAGAAACTCCACAAAAAACTGCTAGAAGTTGAAAATATGTGCGTAGTCAACCCAGAATTTGAAAACATACCTGCAAACTTGACCATTTTGAAAGGTGATATTGAGTTGATGAAGGACAATTGGTACGTATCGGCATGGAAACCCTAGGTAGGAAGTAGCTAGATGAGTCGTATGAGAAAGGAATGGTTGTGGCATTCATCAGCTCCAATGGACCTCTGAGGAGAGCCTCTCCAATTGTCGGATCATTTGACACCTCTCCATCGATTGGCTGAATGCATAGGGAGGAAGTGACAGATTTGGAGTAGTTTGATTCTTCGATCAAGTGTTGATGCAGTTGCGTAATAGTTAGAAGTTAGCTATCCAAGTTCTTTGGAACTATTATCATTGCATATTGCGTTGCAACCAGTTCAGAATTGCACTGTAGATCCAAACTCACAAGAAAGTTAAAGATTACGGGAGCCTGCGTTCCGAGGGGAGGATTGTTGTACCGACTAAAAGACTGCAAATCATTAATTGTCCTTAGGTCTGCCACGATGGCCCTGTTGATTATGAGACTAAGAGATAATTAATTCATCACTTGATCTGAGACGTTGGTGGGGGATTAATAGGTTGACAAATTTTTGTTTCTGCCTAACCTCTACTTGTTCCTTTAAACATGTTGCTCTTGCATAAGAAGCAACGTCCAGCCTAACCCAAAGGTCAATTCTTAAAGTGTGATGAGTTCAAGGTGAAGATCTTTCAACCTAGAGGATAACTGGTTAATCTCCTTTCTGAGTTGATGGATAACAGCCCTGAGTAAAGAGGGACTCACCCGATCAAAGATGGATTTATTCCTATGATAGTGTAGAAAATGGTTAACACGAATAATTTTTGGAAAAAACTTTTTGGTCCTTGTTGACCATTGTGGTCCTGCAGGCCAAAAATCGGTCTCCTTCCCCTGATGTCCTGAGCCATCAGTCTTGGATGTATTCACCTTACTGCAAATGCTCCATTTCCCCTTGCTTTTGCCTTGTTCTTATAAAAAGTTGAGAGATCAAAGCCCTGCAGGTTTTCAGTTTGATATAAGGCTTATTTCACTTTGGGCAATTAGTTTGCACAAGCCTTTTTGGCAAAGGAATGGGCCAGTTCAAAGAATGCAAGTCTTTTGCAAAGCTCCAAAGACAAAATGCCCTTGCGGAGGGCAGTCGGGTTGCAAACGGGACCGTTCAACAGGGTCCGAAGGGCAACTTCGGACCCAAAGTGCCCTTGCGGAAGGCAGAGAGCACCTTTGGAAAATTACAAGGCAGAAGGCCGAAAGGTGAGTTTTCCTTCGGAGAAAATCCATGCAAAAGACAAAGGATTTCTTCGGACTTTTGTCCGAAGAAAATCCAAGGAAGAACCAAAGGGTTAATTCCTTCAGACAAAGTGCCTGAAGGAATTCCTTCGAACATTTTGTTCGAAGAAATTCATAAGGAAAGAAACCAAGGCAAATTCCTTCGGACAAAAGCCCGAAGGAATTCCTTCAGACTTTTGTCCAAAGGAATATTATCAAAGGAAAAGACCGAAAGAAAGGGCCGAGACATGAAGGCAAGTTTTCCTTCGGGTAAAATGTCCGAAGGAATTGAGAAGCCGAAGGAGCCCAAAGGGCAAGTGCCCTTGCGGGGGACTCTCAGCGACCGAAAGGGGACACTCTCGTCTCTTCCGAGAGGTCACCTTCCCTTCGGGAAGGTTCAATTGCAAAAGGCCGAAGGAATTGCGAAAGGCCGAAGTTTTAGTTGCAGAAAGCCGAAAGAATTACCAAAGTGATGACGGGCCCGGGCACGTCAATTTCAGCATGGCAAACTAGCCGTTGGAGGTTCAAACATTCGGTAACGGGCGCGCGAACGTCAAATTCAAGGCCACAAAATAGCGGTTGGTTTTCGAATAGTGACAGGCCCGCAGACGTCAATTTTGATGGGATGCATCGACCATTGAAGAGAAACCAAAGGACCGATTTCTTTCGAGCATTTTGCCCGAAAGAACTCATGATAAGTGGCCAAAAGGAAACTCGGTGACCCATCGAGAAAGGAGCCCGAGTAGCCAAGAAATGATGAGAAGAATAGCCCGAGAGCTCAAATTGCCAGAAAGAGACAAGAAATAGCAAGGAAAGAGGGAACAAAACAGAGAATCCAAAACACGGCTATGCACACATATGACAACATTTGGAATGTTCCAAAGGACGCACCCAGCCAAGCACAGACACGAATCAGATCAGCCCAGGTGGCAAAAGGTGTTGGCAGGAGAAGTTATTGCTGCGGATGAAACAGTCTCCACCAAGTGGTCATCAAAGAGTGCAAGCATTCAATAGCGCGGCCTATTTTTCTTCATTTGAGCATTGATAAGCAGACAGTCGCGTAAGTTTCATAAAGAAGGGTGGCCTTGTCATTCAAACGATCAAGCAACCCATGCTTTTGCAGTGACATTTAATACAATTTAAGCACCAAAGTTAAGACTCGCGACAGCCACAACATGGTTCCTTCAGCGGACTTCCTCCTTCCTAGGCATTCAACGCAACATGGGCGACTTTAACTGGAAAGCACCAAAGTCTTCTTCTTCATGCTATATATTGTAACCTCTCAGTGGAGAAATATATCTCTCATTTTGTAAAGCGAAGCCCTGCCAAATTTTACCTTTGAGTCAATAAGAATGTGTTTTACCTCTATCTAACTAGTTATACTTTTGAGTATGTCTGTGTATCAACTCTGTGTTCAGTCATTTTAGCTTGATACTTTCATAGATTGACACCAACATACCTAGTATAGTCAAGATCATTTCTACAAGTTAACAGGAAGTGCTTCATTTGGAGCACAGAGACAGAAGAGGAGTTATTAGACTGTATTCTGTAGCGTCTGTGGTAAGTTCATTTTCTGTGTCTTCATTAAGTCCCCTATTAAAGCTCCCTACAGTTTGGTCTTTTCATCAGATAAAGTGTCTGTCCACCCTCTTCTGGTCTGAAGTGTTAATATAGCTGAGTAGATCAAAAAAATCATTTGGTGCATCACCGTTTAGATAGTTTCTGTTCTGGTTATATCATTCTCCCTTTTCACCCCCCCCATTGTTAGCAGTAGTAGTGAAAGACCTCAGAGATGCATCAAAGGGAGCTAGCCCTTATCTAGAGATTCTTCCCTCAGTTTTGCCAAACCCACAGCAAGAGAGGAGTCTCCATTGTGTCGTGTGGAAGAGAGAAGCCGAGCCTTCCTTCAAGGGTGCATTCCACAGCGTCAACAATGCCTACATATTTTCAAAAACGCCAAGTCCATAATCTTCTTTCCAAGTTTGATTCTCAGTTTCTCAAACAATTTTGCATTGAGGTATAATTCCCTCCATGAATGGCATCTATAAGAGAGATGGTATGTCCACGATCCATGAAGTAGACTTCATAGTTTTTGGATCAACATGTGTGATCCAAAACGTTGATCCAAAAATTCTTATACACAATTTGATCCATAAAATATTAAGTCTACTTCATATACCGTGGAAATACCATCTCTCTTATCATTTTACTCTTATTTTCTCAAAAACAAATATAAAACATACTTATGACTCTGGAGTTATGTGTTCTCTACATTCATTTCAATTTTTTGTGTTTCAGTTTATTTTATAAATTTATATATTTTTTAAAGGAGTGACAAAGTTTCCAAGTAATTGTCAAGTCTCGAGTACAGGTCAAAATTTTGGGCTGCCAATTAATTGCCGAGTACAAGTTTTTAAACTATGATTCCAACAAATTTACTTGCTTCCTTCATAGTGAGGGTGCGAATGTGGCGGAATATGTTCAAGTCAGCAGATCTATGACTCCCTATATTCAAGGTTTTCATATCTCCCATGAGCTCTCCCTTGTTAATCATGTTATTTTGATTTTCAC